>JASDQU010104148.1:35785-98740 GCA_032191745.1 Picea mariana | reverse complement strand
GACAGATATTTCCTGAGGAAACCCATACAGGGTAAAAACCTCTTTTTCTTTATATGATAAGTAATGGTTACAATCTTTACAGTATCATACATATGAGCACCAACTCATAATGAGGCTACAACCTCAGTTTTGCAAGCTGCAACTTGTTGAGAGCACCAACTCTCTATTTTCTCTATCACCCACTAGAAGGAAGCACCAACTCCCTGGTTTTTCTAGCAGCAACTAGAAGGAAGAACCAACTCCCTGAGTGTTTCCAGCACCAACATCCAATCATACAGGCACCAACCTGTATAACAGAGAACAAGAGTTCTCCCTTGCACCACCCTACCACCCTGGTTTCTCTAGCTACAACCAGATGGAAGTTACGACTTCCTGTGTTCAAGCACCCACTTGAACTTATGAGGACAACAGTCCTCCCGAGCACCTCCCAACCTCCCTAGAATATTAATCTTTGATACTGAAACTTATTACAGTGAAATAAAGTTATTCAATGGCTTACCAACCTTGTCGTTGTTCTGTTACATTGCTCTACCCTGTCTGCATCAGTGTCTTCTGCACACACCTTGCACTTTCCGTTCTTCTCCATTTATACTCTCTACACCATGTCCCTTCAATGTAACCTTCCTCTGTTGTGTATTTCTACTCCTGCGCTCTGCCTCCTTGCTCACACTTCAATCCTTCTACACAACGACCACAACAACTCCAACAAAAATGGCAACAGCAACCCTTCTCTTCTCTGTGCCGTGTATATATAGCTTCTGTGCATCTTATGTATGCAATATTCGCCATTCTTCTGCATGCTCACACCGCACCAATATCCTCCACCTCTCGAGTGCTCTGCCCGATCATCATGGTAACTCTTCAGCTTCTCTGGAGGTTTTCCCACGCGTTCAGCATCACTGGGTGTTATGCTGAGATTCCTCATCCTTTCTGGCAGTTGAGACTCTTCGTCTTCTCTGTGACAGTCGAGCTCACCTTCTCTGTTTCAGTTACAGGCTTCCACGCCCATACATCTGTCAATCCCTTCTAAGAATAGTCTTCCTTCACTAGACGAATCTTGGAGACTCTTCATCTCCTCTGGCGATCACACATGGTGACCAAAGGCTGTGGTAACAGGCGCTGTGAACTTATGATCTTCATCGACCCTGATCGATGGTTCATGATCTTGATGAATCAACGGTCCTGATCTCATCGTGATCTCGCATCTCATGTTCCTTCGTTGGAGATTCTCGTCACTCCAAGTCGCGATAGGCGAGACTTAGAGATGGAGCTCAGATCAACGGTCCACATATTTTGGTGTATTGACGGTTAGGATCTTTTCGTGATCTCCCATCTCGTTGATCCTTAGATAGAGGTGATCGTAGATCCAAGTTGCGATAGGCGAAACTCCGAGATGGAGCTTTATGGTGCTCTGATCTTTCGCCACGCATTCTCTTGATCCAATGGTCCACGAGTAAATCACGATCTCACATCTCATTGTTCCTTATATGGAGGTTCTCCTCTTTCCAAGTTGCGATAGGCAAAACTTCGAGATGGAGCTTTATGGTGCTCTGATCTTTCACCACGCATCCTCTTGATTCAACGATCCACGATTAAATCATGATCTCGCATCTCGTTGTTCCTTTGACTTTCCAGTCAGCGACATGACGATCTTTCACCATGTGTCCTCTTGATCCAACGGACCACAACTGTCATATCTGCCTTGCAGCTTCACCATATCTAATGGTTATTGGTCCTTCGTACTTTCCCCAGATCCTACTGCCTAGATCTTCTCGCGATTTCGCCATTTCGCCATGTGAGTTCTCGACACCTTCAAGTCCTGATCTACGAAACTTCGATAAGGAGTTAAATCAACGGTCCAGATTCATTCTCGATTCAATGGATGCGATTGAATCGCGATATCTCATATCAAAAAATCAGGGTTCTTGATGTCAATAATCTTTGTCATGTCCAACTCTCGATCCCTGATGCCTCTCCATTGGCTAGAATCAACAGTCCAGATCAAAGCTTGATCTGACAGCTCAGATTGCATCGTGATTTGACATATCGCGAAATCAGGATTCTTGATGTCAAAATTCTTTGACATGTCCAACTCTTGATCCCTGATGCCTCTCCATTGGTTAGAATCAACGGTCCAAATCAAAGCTTGATCTAACGGCTCAGATTGCATCATGATTTCACATATCGCGAAATCGAGATTCTTGATGTCAAAATTCTTTGACATCTCCAACTCTCGATCCTCGAAACTCCGACATGGATAGGGATCAACGGTCCAGAATCAACCTTGATCTGACGGCTTAGATTAATTCTCGATTTCGCATATCGCCATTACGCCCGCTTCTCCTTGTTTTTTAAGGATCGTCCAGGTTCTCCTCAATCCAACGGTGGTCGGGTCTTGCGCTTGGATCTAACGGCTGAGACCTGTCCTTCTCTTTAGCGCGCTCTTCTTGTCTATATTCAGATCTGATGGCCCTCGTTCTATCGGGATTTCACCTTGGCTTTTCTCGATGGTAAACCTCGTGCAGCTCCTATCCGATCTGACGGCTGACAGGATTTCTAAATGAGATCCAATGGTTGTGGATCTCTATCTTCCTTCTCTTCTGCGAACTCCTGTATCTTGAGCTTTGCTACACACGTACTCCTCGACGTTGTTCCTCCTGAGCTTTCACTTCCGAATCCCCAAGGGATTCTTGGACTTCTGCACCTCTACAGAGTCTTCACATGCACACTCTGATCCTGCCATCTTCACTGTTGTACTTAAGCCATCATCACTATTGTACTTGCCATTAATGACAAGTCTACACTGCCTGTAAAACATGACAACAATCCTTTGTACATTCTTCTTGTACCCATGCCATCTTCATTGCTATACTTGCCATCAATGACAAGCATATTCTACATGTTAAACATTTCCAACAGCTTGTGGATAATGTTGTCACCTATGGTCACCAAGCCAGGAAAGTGTCCATCAACTCTTCCCTTGAAGCATAAAATAAAAGATCAAAAGCAATGAACCTAAGAATATAAGATATTGAATGTGCTAGGAAACAATGACATCCATGACAAGGTGCAAATCGCCCTCTACAAAGGCACCCACAAGTAAGACTTGCATTTCCCTGTTATCATTGCACCCCAAACACTTAACCCCCACACCACCTCATACACTTACATTATCTAGATTGGTTGTCACCTGGTAAACATCCCAAACCATAAGGAGGATTACCCCAATAAGACACCCTGAGCCCTTCTCTAAACCTGTCTTGTTAAATTGCATAACATCTTTGAGCATTTGTCTAGGTAAAGGGGGGTTTGATGCACATGTTTGGGTAATTTGATTATTCAATGTGATTTACATTTTATGATCCTTGTGACTTATGAAACCCTGGAGGGCGTACTTTTTGTTGCTACAGTACTTTGCTCGGTGGACAAGTACACGTGGGGGAATGATTAGCTTGGACCTCCATGGGGTTGAAATCCCACAGATGGATGTTGTGACCTCGGCTAGGGGTAGGGAGACAACAAATACTTTCACTAGAAAGAAAAAAGGATGATTCCCTTGAGACACTTTGGTAGACCTAGACCCAGGGGGATCTTGCTCTTCCACCTGGACATTGACCTTTGAGAACCCATGACATCATCATTATGACCCTGACATCATCCAAAGCTAGGGTATGCATATTGAGGGCAGTTGTGAGTAGGTTGGCATGTGTCGGAATCCTCTAGGGACTTTGGAAGCCAAATGTTTTGCATTAGGAGCCCAACATTCCACCTTAGGGGCCCAATGTCACCCTAGAAGAGCATGATGTCACCATTGGATATGTTTTTAGGGATTAATTATTTCATTTATGTAAAAAACTGGATTTTTGATGTAATTTGGCCAGATCAGCCTTTTAATGACCTAAAATTAATTAACGGTCATTGATATTGTATAAATAGAGAGAAAGTACGCTCATTTTTCATCATCGGTCAACACAAAATTAGTGTGCACTGAAATTTGCACCCTCTTTCAGGGCTATTGGCTGAAAAAACTAATGCACAACTTCTTGGGGAGGCATATTTTGTTGTCTCTTGGCTATTTTTCATGGTGGAAGATATTCAACTAGGGTTTGGCTTGATTGTTCTTAGTGAAGTAAGTAGAAAATTTGCAACTTGTTTATATTAATGAATGCTTGTGGTAAATTTTACTTGTTTCATGTTAAATATTATGAAATTGCTTACTTAAACCCTAGGAGAGAAACATAAGTTACTTCTTTCTCTCTATAGTTTTCTACTTGTATAAATTTCTCAAGTGCACCTTGTATAAGAAGTAGCTACTAGATTCCTAAAGTGCTAGTTCTCTAGTAGTTTTACTCTACTTTCCTATTGCATACATTATTTCAATAGTCTAAGGAAGGAAAATTCGCTAGGGCCTAAGATTCCTAACTCTCTAGCAAATTTGTCTCTAGGATTTGGACACTTGAGGCCTTGGGTTGCCAACACCTCCTCCATCCTTCTCCTTTGACAAAGTATTATCATTGCTTCTTTTCTCCAAGTATATTCACTACTATTGTTGACTCTATAAACCCTAAAAGGCACTAGTCTTCTCAATATAGTGAATGATTGATCAAACAAACACTCAAACCTTTCTCCTTGAAGCTTTTACTAACTTTTACTAACACTAAACTAGACTAATTCCTTAGCTAACTTGATGTTGTTGTGAATCTTTGCTGCAACTATACTAATTTATACCAATTTGTCACATTCACCTACATAATTTACACTTAGCTCATTCAGAAATTGCTTGTGACAATTGCCAATTAATCTACTAGATAACTATTAAGTTTACATGGTGTTTCCTTGCAATTTTGAGCACTTGAATTTGCTATTGTTACAAAATATTGCTACAGCCATCTAACTGCAACAAATTCTCTGCAAAAGTGACATATAATGCTAGCTAGACATTCCCAAAACTGCTTGTGACAACTTATTATCATTCTGCTAGGTTAAAGTTACACTTTATTGTCTTTTTCAAGCAATTTCAAGGCATGTTCTTTGTGGTTGTTAAAAAATACTAAATGTTGTTGTAAACTATCACATTGTTACAACTTTATATCAGCTAGCTCATTTTTTGAAGGTTTATGGTCTTAAGAAGCACTGACATCATATTTTTGTACTTGAAGGCTGCCATATTTTCTTTGTTTTCTTGTTCTGAGCAAGTACACTCCATTTTTACCATTACTTCATCCCTTAAAGACCATAAGAACCTTTTGAATTGAGTGACCAGTGAGGGGTATTTTCTTGCACCTTTTCCTTAGTCTTATCATCCCTTTAGGTCACTGGGGACGTCTCCCCTAGGGTAAATTTGATATACTTTTAAACAAAAAGGGGTTTTCTATTAAGGTGACAGTGATAGGTCACCCCATGTTACACCAATCTTGCATCCACTTACCTTGGGCTTTGGTCAAGTATATATTGTTCGATAACATTTTGGCATCGTTGTCAAGGAACATCGAGTCAATTTTCCTCGAACAACACTTTTCGATGAGCCTTTATCCAAAGCCTTAATTTCAGAAAGCTTACTCGGCGACTCCACTGAGGGTGATCCCCTCATCCCTTTGATAATATTAAGGATATTTTTTGGCGACTCCATTGATGACAAACCATAGTGGACATCAGTACACACTTTCTTGTCCTATAGTTCCTATTGTTCCCATGGCCCCTCCCAAATGGGCTCCTGAATAACTCTTTGACCCTTTAGACTTGGCCAATATCCAAGGAGGATTACGTGATCTCCCCAAAGATTTTGATTCATGGATACCCAAGTTTTCCAGAGAGGTTGGGGCTTCTGGTAACACACATTTGACCAAATTTTGTGAGAGATATGACTTCCATCAATCTGGGAAAGAACGTCCTGACACATTCATGATAATTTTCTTTGCCTCACTTACTGGAGATGCTAGAAAATGGAGCACTAACCTCCCAAGCAAAAGCCTCACAACCTGTGAAGATTTAGAACAAGTTTTTTGCAAATATGGGGTGTGATGGAAGATATGGCATCCCTTTATTCTCAATGTCTCAACATTTTCAAACAAAACAATGAAGTTGTTAGGGAATTTAGTGACAGGTTTAATACCTTACTTGGTCGAATTGATTCTGAATTTCTACTAGAGAGTGTTATTCTTGGACAATATTGTTTTTCTTGACCAAAGATGCATAAATGGGTAAAGAGTGTGGGATTCTACCCCATGTGGCAGTAGGCTTCCCTTGAGGCTCAATAGACTTAGTTGATTCTCGTCTTGATTCTTGTGCATCAGCTGAGTCATCTTCACAAGTGTTTCCTACTGGATCAAATTCCTTTGCTTCTTGTTCTTCCCTGTCTCAATCCTGTGAGTGGGTAGGTCATTCCCCAAGAGTGTCTCCTACTGGTTCTTGTGTAATAGTAGGGGTCTATAGTTCTAATTCTTCGTTCTCCTTTGTATTAGCGACTATTTCAACAAGAGGCACAAGTTCCTATAAAGGAAAATGTGGATCAATAGAGTGCGCTAAGTCTTTTGTCTATGCTTCTAGAGGCTTGGTCGAATGTTCTTGAAGGGTACTCTCCGCAAGTTTTTTATGAATAACAAGAGCCTTTGTCTCATGTTACTCCTTTTTAGTTGTATCCTATGGCTCATGTGCGACATGTTCCCCAGAAGGAATTCCCATTGGTTCTTGTGGGACAGTGGGAGCTCTTGCTTCTACTTCTTCATCTGTATATGCAGCAATGGGGGAAATAATCCCTTCTTCTTGAGTGCCTTGTTCTAGTCCTTGTGTGTCATCAAAGGCCTTGCCAACTTCTAGGTTGATGCCCTCTGCTAGCTCTTGTGTGCTAGTAGAGGATTCTATATCTATTGCTTCTTCTATTTTATGGTCCTGTTTTTGGGATTGTTTTTTCGGGATAAGTAGTTTTTCTCTTCTTACACTGAGTTGCAACTGCATGGTTGGTTCTTCATCTCTTTGGAATAGATTTTTTCCTTTTTGTAAACCCTTTGACTCTATTTGAAGGGGTTTGGTGGAAGTTACCTCAATATCATTGTCATGGTCTTCCTTCACCAGAGTTGCAGCAGGTTGGTCCTTTTTCCTAGTTTTTCTTTGGGATGTCTTTGATGAAGGACTTGCAGCAACTAGGCTCATTCTGTGTGTGACCTCTTTTTTTGATAGAGGAGTTGAGCATTTTTTACAAGAAGTATGGCACATCAATTGGTCAGTTGTGTCAAAAATGATCGAGCAGTTGAATATGTTGGACATAGACAGTTCTGTAGCAACATTTGCAGGTGAAATATTTTTGCAAGAAGATATCCACGCCTTACCAAGGGTGTGGAGAGACCGACGTTCAAATCTTGTACCTCTCTTAACTAAATCCTCTCTAGGTTCGAGGAATTTCCTCAGAATTGCAGGCTGTGAAGTCCTTCTAGTGTACCATCTTTTACCTGATCTTGGTAGTGTGATGACTTCTTCCATTTCCTCTTTGGTGACTTCAACCTAAGCACCTGCTACCATGGAGTGCTCAACATTGTAATTCAAGGTCAATTCCAGATCTATTTGATCATTGTATCCATGTAGGTGTAGCATGTATTCCATCCAACCAGAATTTTTCATAATTTCTCTAATATTATCGTAGGCCTCGAGAATCAATGCTTATGCAGGTTCCCTACGTATCAATGATCCCCCCATGGTTCCTTCTTACTTCTAACTTTGATTTCTTGTGTTTTCATGGGAGATAGGTGCTAATCGGGTGGAGAATTTCAAATTGCGTCAATAACAGTGGTGGATATGGTAATGAGGGTGCAAGGTCACCAGATTTGGTAATGATGGTGTAAGGTTGCAGTTAGTGGAATGATAATAGAATTTATGCTATTCAAAACTACTCATTATACATTCTTATTGAAACTCGTACCTATCATATTCTTACCTCATGTGGTGGTACGAGCACAATGTTGATGGAGTTGCGACGACGAAAGGGGGAGTCACATCAATAGTATTAACCTGAATTGTAGCATCAACATTGCTAGTTTTGTCAACCATAAGTACACTAATGATGAATCTAACAAAGTTTAGGCTGCAAGTGGAGTCGCAACAACAGGGGTTGTGACGATGGAGATGCAACACTTAGAGTTTCAAATACCAGTGGTTCAGCCTCAATCGTGTAGATGGGAATTTCAACATCGTTGAAGCAAATTAAATGTGTGGGTGAGAAATGAGAAAATAAAGTGAAGATGCAAGCGGAGTTGTAATAATGGAAATGAAAGGGGAGGGGTTTCGGAAATGAAGCAGAGTTGCAAGTGAAGTTTAAGCAACGTAAATGAGAGGGGAGGTTGATAAATGGGAATAGTTGTGACAAAGGGACTTGCAGTAAAGGTAATTTCAACAACATGGGTAGTTTTGACAACGAGAATTGTTGCGGCAAAGGGAGTTGAAACAAAGGGAATTGCAACAATAGGGGTAGTTTCCGAAAAGAGAGTTGCAACAATGGGAATTGCAACAATAAGAATCGCAAAAATAGGAGTAGATGCGAAAAAGTGAGTTGCAAAAAAGGGAGTTGCAACAACAATAATCGCAGCAACAGGAGTAGTTGCAGCAAAGGGAGTTGCAACAACGAGAATTGCAACAACATTGTTCTCCCCTACATATCCCAAAGAAAAAAAAAATATTAGAAAAAAAAACAAAGCTTTATTACAATTTGTTGAGAAGGATCCTGACATAACCATCACGAAACTGTGAAGTTCCCTTCTTGTTTGTTTTGGAATTTTTTTTATGTGTCAGTTGGGCTGGTATTCACACCTTTTTTTTGAACAAGAAGAAACAAAAACTATCCAATTGGGATTTGTTCTTCCTAAATGAGTTCCAGATCATTGTTGGGCCATCCATTTGCAATCTTCCTTAAAAATTGTTCCTTTGACAAAGGTTGATGATATAAGCGAAGTCTATGTCCATTATCCATTAGTGGAATTTTGTCTCCATCTATGGTACATAGTTTGGTTGCCCCATTGTGATATATTGTATCAATCAAATAGAATATTTTGTAATGTAGTGCTTAAACGTTTTTATTACATGAATAACAACAATAAACTCTTTCTCAGTTACCGTATAGTTTAATTATGTAGGCAAGAGATTCTTACTGACATAATAAATTGCATACGGGTCCTTTCCTTCTAGTTTTCTGAGACCGACTCTGACAACAGTGCCTGATGCATTTGTGGAAATGTGGAATGAGAGGGACCAATCAGACTCTCTTAGAACAGGAGCTTCAAATACTTTGACTTTCAATATATCAAGCACATGTTGACATGTCTCTTTCCATACAATATTAGTATCTATGTTAAGTAAAGAAAATAATTGACGAACAAGGCATGCAAAATTTTTAATAAATCTATAAGGTAGGTGTGCCTTGAAGGCTAACAAAAAGATATGTATGGTTTAATTTAACTATTTTTCTGCTATAAAATGTGTGTTTTTAAAATTCAAAGGAAATGTAGGGCAAGGATGGTGGAGGTAAGTAGAGCGCTATTGAATATATTATGTCACAAGGGAAAAGGGTGAGTCTTTTTGGTGTAAAACCCATGTAATCCTCTTCATTTCAATTACAATTGTTCTCATCCCTGTCTATTTGGGTTTTAAGAGTTTTGGTATTGGCATAAGCTGTACTTCAACATACAATGTTTGGTTTCTTAGGCTTATCTATGGGTTGCCATTTCACTCGAGATATTCCATCTCTTTCTGTTTTTACCAGACCATAAAAATCTAAAATTAATTTTCTTGATTTTTCTAGAATATCGTCTGGAATAAAAACCAATGAGTCCCAATAGATTGGGATTGATTCTCACACTAATTTAACCAAAATAATATGTCTTCCTCCAGATAACCATCTGTTACACCTCGATTTAATTCTCATTTTAACTTTGGGTATGAGTCATTTTCAACCATTGACTGTATAATCATTCGTCTTGATATAAAACCTCAAAGTATTTGAAACCTACTTGAAAGTCTGAGATGCGGGATTGACTTGATTTGTTCCTCTGTCGCATCATTGAAAGCAATTGAAGTCTTTTGCATATTTATCATCATATATATACATGTAGAATATAGCTTTAATATCTCTCTTGATTTAGAATCATCTCTCCTTGAACCATTACAGAGTAAAATAACATCATCCACAATAAGTAAGTGAGTCAATGTAAGAGATCTCCCTAACCACGTACATTTTGTAGATCCCATTCTTCTTGCCTCTAGTAAAGCATCGTTGAGCCCTTTAGCTTCCATTAGAAATAAAATAGCTGATAAAGGGTAGCCTTATTTGAGCCCTTTTGATGGTCTAATGAAAGTGGTTGTTGATCAATTGATTAAGAGTGCAAAGGATACTAATGTCAAGCAATTGATTACATAGTTCACTAAATGCACAAAAAAACTAATGTGTGTTAGCATCAACCTCAAATACAACTAGTGTGTTTGATTATATGCTTTGGAAAGATCCAACTTTAGAGCCATAGCTTGGAGCCTCTTGGTTTTAATAGTATGCATCCTTTCTTGTGCCACTCATACTACACATCGTATTCATCTACTATGGAGGAGCCCAAGCTGCACTTTTGAAATTGTCTTAGAGCATTTTCCTTACTCTTAAGGATGTTATCTTAGCACTTATCTTGTAAATACAATTACATAGGGAAATTGGCTTGAAGTTGTCCAAAACGTTGGGTTTGTCCTTTTTAAGAGTCAATGCAATGAAAGTAGAATTGAAGATAGATAGGATTCTTCTACTACTCCTTTATTGATCAAAAACTATAAAAAATTATCTTTTATCAACTCATATAATCCCAGAAAGAACTCTATTTCCCAACCATCCAGTTTAGACTTTTGTCTTTTTGAAAACTATTAAGTACCACATGTAACTCATATTTAGCAATATCCTCTATTGATCGTTGAATGGTTGTCTCATCTATAAAGTCGAGGAAGAACAATGGAATCTTTATTATTATGTTTTCCATATCCTCTTATATATCTTTCCAGAATGATTCATCCCTAGAGAAACATTGTCTTTGAAGCTCTAGGCTTTGGTCGATTATCTCTATGTACCTCCTAGAATGTGTCTTGGTATTTTCTGTTATCACGGGATTTGTACTTGTTCAAATCCCTTCACAAGATCCCCATCTTGTGTAACAATTTGAAGCTTCGACCACTATCACCTTAGTAGATGCTTCCCTCAATTTAGTGATGGAAGGAGGTCCTCCACAAGGGAGGCTTCCCTAGTGACCTCAATGGATCAAATAGCAAGATTAGTTGAGCCTACAACCCTTATCTTGGTCACTTGAAGGTTAGGTCTAGGAGAGGAAGGGAAGATAACAAGGTATTTGTTCACTTTTACAAGACAATAAACAATTTGGAGCATAATATAGACAATCACCAAGTTATATAGGGTTAGAGGAATTAGTAAGATCGTTGAGAGAGAGAGAATACTAATTCTAAATGCAATTTTCACCACGAGAAGAGATTTAGATTATTGTTGTTGTCTTTTAGGGCTTATGGAGTCAAGCATGAAAAACCTTGAACATTGAGCTAGATGATAAAGAAGATTGAGGTTTAAACCTTAAGGTGCAAAGCCTCTTGGTCCTTAGGACTAAACTTTCAAGAAAATGACCCCTAGGGTACAAAGCCTCTTGGGATGTAAGTGTCGTTTGCCCTCTTCTATAGAACCTAGGTCAAGGATTAAAGACTAAGGTTAAAACCCTAAGGTGCAAATCCTCTTGGGCCTTAGGTTCTTAACACTAGTAAAGAATGCTCTTACAAACTTGGGCAAACAAGGCATGTGGAGGAGAGAAATACTAATGTCTTCTCCCGGGAGTTTCACCAAGAAAAAGTAACATGCAAAAGATAATAATTAACACCTTTAAACATTGGTAATGACATAAAAATTACAACTGTTACTTACTTATCCAATTCGTTGGGATACAAAAAACCCTAGTTGTTGCAATGCATCATCTAAGAAAGCAAGAACATCCACAAAGATCCTCCTCCAAAAGTAGAGCATGAGATTCAAGAGACAAAAAAGAGGTAGAGCAAACTTTTCCAAAGTTGCATTCCCACAAATGTGAGACAACGTCCAAGGTGGAGAGGAGTGTATCTAATCTCTACAAAGAAACCAAACGTCGACCAATGCAATGTTCTCAATAGAATGATTAATGTGCAGGAGGGATTCTAGCCCATATGTGTGCCACCATGACTAAATCTATCAAAAATTGGGCCCATCTCTCCATCATCCAAGGTCCTAAATATATGAGAGACATTGTTTGAATGTGTCAATACATTGTGTGACTCATGGCTCTGCATCAAACATGTCATATCCTGTAATAGAGGCACAACGTCCTAGGAGAAATCTTGGGGCGTCCTTCAAAGAACCATGTCAAGGGCATCTAGATCAAAACAAAATATGAAATCAAGTAATCCAATGTTCATAAGAAATGCAAGTCCTTGAATCATGCAAAGTAATTTGTTACTTAAGATATAGGCCACATGAACAATTCACATCAGTATCCCCTTCAAGTTTCACACTAGCTTAGGACTTTATGTATGTTGGAAAGCTTGAACATGGGAGGATCTTCATCTGACCCTATTAGATGTGCCAACCAAAATAGTTAAATAAAAGACCTAGCTAAAGGGATATGTCTTGAGGGAAGAAGTGAAAGAAAAGAACCCTTCAAGAGTAAGTGTGATAGTGGTACATGATGGGTTTGCTTCATGGTTTATGGTGTCATTGAGTACATTTATATGAGCATGTTTATGGAGGGTGCACTTGTTCTTGAGTTACCACTTTCTAAGCAATATGTTTTTCCAAACTCCTTTATCTTCCTTTTTATTTGTCCTCTTATCATATTTGCAAGCCCCCTTTTATAAGGTTTCAAGCTATAACATCATTACTTTAATTCCTTAGCATCATTCTCTTATTCTTTTAGAAGTAATTGGAATCAACCTTTAGGCCTTCAACCCCTCTTCTCATGAGAGAGTAGATGATGACCCATTACCGAAGTTTGGTGCACGTCAATAGGCTCCAGTATGGAACGTGTTAAGTATGGTGGGGAACAAAACGTTACCCTTGTGAGGGCTCCCCAATAGTAGCCCTTTTCCCTTGATGGTGACAACATGGGACTAGGGCACAAATGCTAGCCATCAAGGTGAAACATAACTTCTTGATCTAGTGATCCATTATCCAACTTCAACCAATGATCCTCATCCACATACCTCATATATTAAGCACAACACTTTGCATGAAAGAAGGACTAACATACCTTATGGTTACATTGGCTTACCATCTCCCATACACTGAGTTAACTGGATGTGATGAGATTGGATGATCTGAAGTAAAAGAGGCAATTTGAGGGGGTTTGTTGGGCTTCTATCTATGGACATGTTGATCATCATCATGTTTGGGATCATTGTCTTCATTGTGGGCCATGAGACATTATCTTCTCTAGTCACCCCTAGGCATGGGGGGTAAGATTTGGCTCCAACATGGGGACATGTGCTCATCGCAGAGCGCATGAGAACCTTGACATCTCTAGTTGCCCAAAAACTACAATCATATGCCCACTTCTAACAACATTGACACTTTAGTTGCAAATATTGATGGATGTGATCCACCGAGGTCAGTATCAAATAAAAAATCATGCCAGAAAGAAATTTTTTCTACAACCTACATGATAAAGCAATGAGCAATGCAAGTATCTAACATGGATGGAAATGCAAAGTAAGAATGAAATGACATGCATTGCAAGAGAAATCAAAGTTATATCAACATGGATGCATGATGAGAGCATATATACAAATGTAATGCAATGTGAAAATTCCATACCTACCTAATGCTACATGTCAACTGAAAAACTAGGTATAATCATATAACAAGTGAATCCCTCCAAGCATTTGATTAAAATGAAAATTTCTACCTTTGTGCTTAATTATAAACCAAAGAAAAAATATATCACGTACAAGATAATCATGAGTCAATATAACCACCAAAACATGGTAAAAAATAGAATCGAGCTCAAGAGGTTGGGAGGGAGGAACAAAATTATGCCAAGGTACATTCCCACAACATTGCTCAATCCATCTCTAAATAGGGTTGTGATAATATGAAGGCTCGTAGGGATGATTGAAAGGCTCCAAAGGTTGACTATCTTGGCTTTCATCACTTCCACGGGCTTGGGATGGAATGAAAAATAAATATGAAGGGTGCCCAATGACCATCCGAGGATGAGATGGACAAAGACTTGGACATGGGTAAAGATCTCAAAAAACATTTCTCACAACATATAGCTTGTTGGTATTTTATGTGAAATTGAAAATCCTTGAAACAAACCATAGGTTGAAAAAAACTATGCCCCATAGGAAAATCACCATCAAGAGGAAAATTTCTAACTGCATCTTCAGCGAAATAGCAAGATTAAAAATGAGAATGTTGGAAACTCTCATCACAAAAATCTTGTTTTGGTCAAATCATGGCCTCATATTCATCAAGGTTAGAGCATAAATGTGGTTGAAAGTCTTCTTCGTATAAAAAATCCAAGTGCTCAAAATAATATGTATCAAACCCTCCAGGATATGACCAAAAATCATCATGAGAATGTTGTAATAAGTCATCCCTGGGTGGCTGGAACAAATCTGTGATCATATCGTCTTCATGTTGCCACACATCTTAATTATTAGCAATCACATATGGTTGTTTTGAAGACAAGAATTCCTTATTATTTATTTGAAAACAACCTTCAATGTCATAAATGGGATGTCCACTAAAAGAAAAACAACTTGTATCTCATTTATGTCTCCCAACATGTATAAAATCATGAATATTCTCAATCACATCATCACCTTTATTATAGAATGAAGATTCTAATGCATCCAAGGGTTCCTCATTATCTCTTCACTTTCCAAATCATGAAATGAAGCAACACCAAAAACTTGGAAAAGAGTATAACTTACCATGTTCTCTTCTTCATGTGTAGGAGGAATCGAAGCTTGGATGACTTCATCTTCATTGAATAGAGGAGCGAATATTGACGCTTCATCTTCATGAGGGCCTTCTTCGAGGGTTGGGTTTTCAACATGGTGTGCTTCATCATAGTGTTATTCAACAATTTCATAAAGTAGTCTTGTTCTACTTCGTATAGTTGGTGGCCTTTATAATGAGTCACCTCTTTGAGCTCTCGTTCTTTAATCAAATATTCATTGTCTTCAATGGAATCATGAGGTGATTCTTGTTCCTCTTCAAGGGTTTTGTAATCATCATCATAAATATCTTCCTTAGGTTCATGCCTTGGAGTTGTGTGATCTTCAAGACTCTCATCCAAGGCATGCTCAAGATATGGATGTTCTTCGTCAACAAATTCTTCATCATTCGCTTGATCATCTAGAGGGAAAACTTCATCAAGATCTGTATCTTCTTTTGAATCATCCCATTCTCCTCTTTCTATATCCAACTCTAATATCTTGGACAAACCATAGTTTGGTCATATTTCTCACATAAGTTGTTACACAGTACTTTCACTCCACAATATGATATAGCAAGTACTTGTTCTAGCTCATCAATGGGTTTTTCTCATAGCTTTCCACAATGAGGTCATACCTCCATCTTAGTGTACCTAAGTCACCTGACATGGGGACATGGAACAAAAAGGACATGGAAATATGAGTATTCAACACGCGACACAACGACCCCGCAAAACATGACATGAAGGACAATATATATATATATATATATATATATATTACTAGTTGTATTATTGAATTTGTATCATCATCATGTAAATGTTTTATGACTTATTTCAGTTTTGTATGTGTAATTCATAATATAATTCACGTGTGTGTATATATATAAAACAAATTACACATACAAAACTGAAATAATTCATAAAAAAATTACATGATGATGATACAAATTCAACAATACAACTAGTACTACATCAATGATGATAAAATCATAATGACAAACATTGAAACACTCAAAAAATTCAAACCATAAATTGTAGTTTTCTCATCAACTCATCAAAATCAAAATGTGTTACATAGACACCGACCCCTAAGTCATTGCTACAGCCTACAGGCTACTATAGGTGGGAATACCAATGGAAAATACAAAATAAGGTAGATACTAGAACCATAGATGAAATAATCCGATAGCACGAGACTGCAAGTAGTCCTCCATGTTATCATCGTCAAAATCAATGCCACCACCACTACCCTCTCCTCCAAACTTCAGGTCCTCTACATCCAATCCAACCTGTGAATTTTTTGTTGTGGAGGATGACCCCTTAAGAGGAATATCATCCTCAAAAGTGATTGGCTCTAACACTAGTTCATTAAAATCCATCCTGGCCAATGCCAACTCAACACTATTGTCCAAACCCATATCATTAGGAAACACTTACCATATATTTGTTTTTCCCTTCAACCACTCCTCCCTCTTCCTATAAATAAGACAGAGGTTGGTGCGCACATACACCATTTTCTTTTCCCTGGACTTCTCAATCTTTCTCTTCTTCAAATTGTTTAAATTCCCATACATGCTCCAATTCCTCTCACAGTAAGAGGATGAAGTAATCTGAGAGAATATCCTCATCATGGATAATTGCTGTAGAAGAGAGCATGTTGCCCATGAGTTTCCCACCAAGCACAGGGATTCTTAGTCCCCCCATATTTGAGCACATCATAGATAGAAAATCTATAAGTTCCAGTGGAAAACTCTATGAAGCCCTCCTCCACCTCATCAAGGGATGCTTTATCCTGATATATTTGTCTAAATCGTTCCTTCCTCCCATTCGAAAGCCCATATTCCATGTGAGGAGGGAATCTGCATGAAGTAACACCACTGAGCCAATCACTGTTGTACTATTTGGGATTCAATGAGTGAGCCAAGAAATGCAAAGGTGTGCAATTCTTATCCAACCTGTTTATAATAATATCTTGTATGGTGGTGAAAAATATCTTTGGTGGTGTTTGATACTCAGTGGACTTGTTCTGTAAAATAATGGTGCTCACAGACTCAATCATGGAATCCCACCCCTTATAAACCTATACTAGGATGGGCTTGTCTGTGTTTGCAAACCATCACATAGAGATGATAAGGTCCATGATCTTAATGGCAAGATCTACACTCTCCCACCAAGTATAATATAACATTGTATCCTTGACCTTTTTTGAAGAAGCTTGATCCATATTTCTCCAAAAAGACCAAAACTCTTAAATAACCATGGACCCCAGAGCAAGCTTGACCTCCCTCAACCTCTTAAGAATGATGAATGAGGAGGAAAACCAGGTATCTACAATCTTCAACAATGATAGATGTGTGTATTATTTATAGATTGTAAGGGAATTGGTATGATTTTGTACAAAATTGTGGATATGACGTGCAATGGATTTAAGTGATAAATTCAAAGCATGAGCAATGCAAGGTGTCCAAAATATTTGTGGATATTTAGCTTCCAAAATCATGCCAACATCTTTGCAAACATGTGCATTATATGTCATAATTTTCACACAAGAATCAACACCTACATCTTCAATAACTTTAATGAACAACTCACCTATATATTGTGCATCCTTGTATTTTTCAAGAGCATCCACCACTTTCAAGAAGACCATTCCATTCAAGGAAGACACCATGAAGTTGATGAGTGGATGGAATGTTGCATATGTTCATCCATTAGAAATAATACTAACACCAAATGAGGGCCATGTTGATTTTAATAATCCTCTAACATTTTATCTGTAACACCCCAAGGCCAAGCCCCTACTGAATTGTAATTTTCTTTATAGGTTGATGAGCCAACTGTTTATAAGCTAGAATACTTATATGTTATTAGGTCAGAAAGCCTAGATGCTTAAGGCCAGTGAGCCTATTTTTGTATATGAAAACACTCATATCATTAATAAAAATTACATCGCCGCGTGTAGACCAACCACGAAGAAAGAGTTATGGGGGACTGATCTCCACTAGGTAGGGTAAGGGAAGGGGCTAAGTGTCTAGGAATAGGGGCTAATCTAGAGGGATTACCCCTAAAGGGATAATATTATATTATTATTTCCAAAAGGCTAAGGTTGACATAATTTTTGTTTGTCCTAAGCTCTTGGGGAAAGGGAATGAGTGTTAAGTGGAGCTCATGCAGCTTCAGGATGACATGTGTCAACCTGGGTGCATGAAATTTATATCTTGGAAAGCCAGCTCGTTGGGGGTTATCTCACCATTCTTGCAAGTCAGCCACCTTACCTGATTCACCACTAATTCACGAAGATATCCATTGCCTTCATCGTCGACCCCTACATCATCCACGTACCCTAGAACCTACAAGCACTTTGATCTACCTTGTACTTTTTCTATGAAGCACAACACACATGTACCTTGCATGAGCCATACCATGCCTTAACGATTTGTTGTTTCTACCCACGCAGTTCCTTGATTGAGCATGGCTTGTTGCCATCGTCTACTCTATATCGAGCTTCGTTGTTGCCATCTCCCTTACTTGAATTGACTTAGGAGCTGGAATGAAGAATCGGGTTGTCAAGAATGTGGGTTTGAAGAGGCGGGTTGTCATGCCCATGGACAGAAGAAGTAGGTTGTCAGGACTATAATAAACTCTTTTCGGGTGACAGAGGTTGTTGGGGAAGCATTTTCCCAGAGAGAGACCCAATGACAGCTATAGTGCACTGAGAATTCATGTATGGCCTGTTATTGAAGCCCTGGAAGGGAAATGGGGCAGTCGAAAGATTGTTGAGCAAAGAAGGGGCACACTTCTTGGGGTGGAATAGGCATGTGGGGAATGAGAGGTTGTAGGATTTTAGTGTGAGTTGGCTCCTGGGTGAAAATCCTTCCTGTTGATCTGTACGACTTTCTTGTTGTCCTTGCCAAGCCTAGGAATCCCTTGCCCGGTGGAGTTTAGTGCCAGCTCAGGGGGTGACCCACTGTTAAGCGTGATGAGCAGCGTAATCTAAGGCTAGGAGGTTCATGGGAGGTCTGCACGCAGCTGGTGGTCATCTATTAAAATATAAGTACCAAATCTTTGTTCTTTGTATGATGTGTATCTGGAAATCAATTTATAATGTTGTTAGAATTGTATGTGCATAATGCATGTATGTTTTAATGTTATTTCTGCATGAATATCAGCATGAACATAATGCTATAGTTGTTAAATTACATTAGATAGATATGTATATAAATACAAAAATGGTATCAAATCAAGAAGAGACGTCTCAGGGGTGACGTTGCCCGGCCTGTTGGTGGTTGGGGACATTACAAAATGGTATGAGAGAAAGGAGAGACATCTCGGGGGTGATGTTGCCCAACCTATTAGTGGTTGGGGACGTTACAAAATGGTATGAGAGAAAGGAGAGACGTCTCGAGGGTGACGTTGCCCAGCCTGTTGGTGGCTGGGGACGTTACAAAATGGTATCAGACTGATGGTTTCAACACTGAACCTGGATGGGCCATGTCAATGGAATTTGAAGAAAAAGTCCAAAAAAGAATTGTTGTCGAAATGGACAAAATTCAAGTTGAGAGCTCGTGGTTTCAACACTGAACCTAGATGGGCCATGAATGAGGAATTTAGAGTAAAAAGTCCAGAGAATTTTGATGTGCAGAGTGCCAGAAGAGCGTTAAGAGAACACTTGGATTGTGTTCAGAAGCACATGAGGTATAACAGTTTAAGAAATGTCCACAGAGAAAGAAACCACAACATCTATGGTGATTGGGCCGTAGGATATGTTCGGGAGAAGGAAGATCCTTCACAACTGTCAGATCTGAAGAAAAGTGCATGAAGGTTAGCCTCCAAGACATTCGAACTTCACGACTTCGGCGAAAATTATGGGTTATAAGAGCAAGAGGGGCCAAAGCCCGAAGTTTCGAAGTCCCGGAGAGGATTTACACTGTAGATTTGAGGAGAAGTGCTTATCGTCGGATGGTGCTAATGTGAAAAGTATCGAAGCCGAGGAACAGAAGTGGCGTGGCATGATGACGCCTCTAGTGGTGATGTGGACCTTTACTAAACATGCCACAATCCACCACCTTAATTGTTGACCGTTGTATTATGTGGACTCTGAAAAGTAAAGTAGTTCGGAGTTCGAGAGATTTGAGGAATGCAAGTGTAAAATATTATGAAGCCCGAAGGCCCAAAGTCCCGAAGTGACGTGGCCTGCTGACGTCACCAAGAATGACGTGGAAAGATGGGATGTGTGCCATGTGTCAGTGAGTTAAGCACCTTTGGATGATTGGAATGCCAGTTAGAACATGACATGTGTCACCCGTTTGATTGGGCCACGTGTTCGCTTCTAATATTTCACCACATGGCCCTCCTCTCGAGCATGGATGATGGAGTCCCTGATGGTCACAATGGACGCATGGTGTCAAATCATGAATTTTGGAGACTTGACACTCCGAAAGAAATGGTTCATGATGGAATGGAAGGAAGAAATTTCCAAAGTTTCATAGCGCCAAGGTAACGTGATGTAATGATGTCATCGGCGGTGACATGGCAGTATTCGAATATTTTCGATTGAGGAGTTTTGGGATGTGAAAAGGTAAAAACCTCCAAAGTCCTAGAGCCTCAAAGATGTGAAGTCCCAGAGCCCCGGATACTGGAGTTCCATAGTAAGTATCAGTCGTTGGATGCACGGAAAGTGGACCATAGATCCACCGTTATTCGCACAATTGTTAGTTCGTTGTGTTGTGATGTTTGGGAAGCGCAAAAAAAAGGGAAACCTATGAAGCTCCAGAGCCCAAAGTTTCAAGGCTCCAAATAGGCTCCCAAATCATTAGCTCTGGGTCACAACCATGGTCACATGCAAACCAAGGGTTGAAGAAAAGGAACTAGCACCTGGAAATTATTGCAGAACAGAGTTGGGCTTAGAGATGGAAGCCTGAGAGTTTCTTGATCGAACAAGACCTGCTAAAAATGGAGTCAGATATTATTTTGTTGAACCAGATTGGCTTATGTTATTCTGGAAAATTATTAAGCCTAATAGCCTGACAAAAATTTGGTTGACTGCACATTTTGCAGACTTAAAAATTGTCAAAATTGAACCAAATTGTCACATAGTGCAGAGAAATGGAGGCACGGGATGATTACAGTTCGGAGAATGAAGCTAGAGGAATGGATGTCCAGTTGGGAGTTGAAGGAACAAACTCCAATGGGCATGGAGAAGAAATAGATAAAGACGTGGGCATGATGAAAATTATAAAATAATTGTTAAAAGAGGCCCAAATTCACCAAACAGATTACAAAAAGCTTATGAGAGCCAGGGAGAAACAGGGAGACTTCAAAATGAATTTTATGTAGAGCCTGGAAAGAATAGAAAATAAATTGGATAAGGAGAGTGGCTCAAGCAAATTAGGAAGTCACAAGTCTCCTAATCAGAAAATAGGAACAAGAAGTGTTATCAGACATCACCATCACTCCCCGAGGCCTTCTAATAAGAGAGCATACAACAACTCAAGTTCATCCCCTATCAGGAAGCATAATAGGTCTGGGGTGGATGAGCTATGAGGGGAAATGAACAAAATCAAACCTCCTACATTTGATGGTGAGCACAAGAAGGATGAAGGCCCAGAGACATGGTTGTTGGGCATGTGAAAGTATTTTCAATTGCATAATTATTCTTCTCATGCAGAAGGAAGAATTGTCATCTATGAACTCAAAGGAAAGGCATCCATGTGGTGGGATGAACTTGTGCAGGTGCAACACATTAAAGAAAAAAATGTTACTTGGAGGGAATTCAAGAAGTATTTCGAAAAGAAATACTTGCCTAAGAGATACTATGACAAGAAAATAAAAGAGTTCTTTGAACTATAGCTTGGGAGTATGACAATAGATGAATATGAAAGAAGGTTTTTAGAATTGTTGAAGTATGTCTTTTTCACCAAGGATCAGAAAATCAAGATTCTGAGGTATTTGAGTGGTTTTCCATCATTCATCAGTGAAAAAATACAATATGATGATCCCAAAACATTGGAGGAGACCATAAGGTGAGCTAAGTGCTTATATGATCAACAAAAAGCAAGGCCAACTTTCCAAAAAGCTTGGGAAGACAAAAAGAAATTCAAGATGGATCAGAGGGAGAAGGTAACTAAGCCACCATTCTTCAAAAATAATCCTTAGGGACAACCAACTTCTAGAGAACCCAAAATGATTGAGACAAGTGTTCAAAGGCCAAGGCAACCACCTATTCAATGTTGGGGTTGTAAAGAAGATCATATGTTTAGAGATTGTCCTCACAGAAGTGACAAAGTGAGAGTTGTTCACAATGTACATCGAGCTGAAACAGTAGAGGACATGGGAAGAAGTGTACTCAGGATCTATGCATCCCTGGACAACAAGCAAGTTGAGTTTCAATCACACATGACTAAAGTTGAAGGTATGATCAATAACCATGCCTTTACTATTTTAATAAACTCAAAATATAGTCATAGCTATATAGATCCTAAAGTTGTGGAAAGATTGTTTTTTCCAAGAAGCAAGCATGAGAAATCTTGGCTGGTGCAACTAGCTACATGAGTCAAGAGAAAGGTTGTGGAGTTGGTTAAAGCATGTTCAATGGGCATGAATGGACTATGTACCAAGGCAGATTTGAACATCTTGTCATTGGGATCATATGATTGCCTAATTAATATGGATTGGATGGACCAAGACCATGCCATCTTAGATTGTCGTAACAGGGCATTCACTTGCCTAAATGAGGAAGGAAATCAGAGAACGGTCCAAGGATAAGGTGCCAAATATGGAGGATCATGCAGGCTTGGAAGATTTTGAAGATGTTTTCAAGGAGGACCAGGACTACCCCCAAAGAGAGATATTGATTTCTCTATAAATTTAATTCCTAGAGCAACTCCAGTATCAAAAACTCCTTACAGAATGAGTACACCAGAACTTAAGGAGTTGCAAATGCAGCTTGAAGAAATTCTAAAGAAGGGGTATATACACCCAAGTGCATCACCTTGGGGTGCCCCAATCTTGTTCGTGAAGAAGAGAGATGGGGCATTGAGATTTTGCATCGATTCCAGACATTTGAACAAGGTAACTATAGAGAACAAGTATCCTCTACCAAGGATTGATGATCTCTTCGATCGCTTGAAGGATGAAGGATATTTTCAAATACAGATCTCAGGTCGGGATACCATCAAGTAAGGATCAAGGATGAAGATATAAGAAATACCGCCTTCAAGATAAGGTATGGTCATTATGAGTTCACAGTGGTGCCATTTGGGTTATCAAATGCACCAGTTGTTTTCATGTTCTTAATGAATGGCATTTTCCGAGAATATTTGGACAAGTTTGTCATTGTCTTTTTGGATGACATCCTTGTATATTCCAAGTCGGAAGAAGAGCATGAGCACCATTTGAGGATGGTGTTGCAAGTGCTAAGAGAGCATCGACTGTATGCCAAATTGAGCAAGTTCTCATTTTATCAAAACAGAATTCACTATTTGGGGCATATCATATCTGAAGATGGGATAGCAGTGGATCTTGAGAAGATAGAAGCCATTAGAGGGTGGAAAACACCTAAGAATGTGACAAAAATTAGATCCTTCATGGGTCTAGTGAGCTAGTACAGGAGGTTCATTGCATAGTTTTTTAGAATAGCTCATCCCATCACTTCCTTGCAAAGGAAGGGGAAGAAGTTTCAATGGACTATAGAATGTGAAATGAGCTTCCAGCAATTGAAGCAGTTGTTAACCAATGCTCCAATTCTGTGGATTTCTTATCCAAATGAAGATTTTGTGGTTTTCACAGATGTGTGCAAAGAAGGACTTGGAGGAGTCCTTAGTCAGAACAAATTTGTAATATGTTTTGAGTCCATAAAATTGAAAGAGCATGAAAGGCTCTATGCCACTCATGATTTGGAGTTGGAATCCATAGTGCACGCTTTGAAGAAGTGGAGGCACTACCTCATGGGAAAGAAGTTTAATCTTAGGATAGACCATAATGGTCTAAAGTATTTGTTTGATCAGCCTACTTTGAATGTTAGGCGAAGCAAATGGTTGGAATTCCTTTGTGAGTATGACTTTGATATAAAGAATATCAAGGGGAAGGAAAACATAGTGGCTGATGAATTTAGCGGAAGAGTGCATGAGTTGCATGCTACAACCATTAGCATGTACCAATCAGATTTGAAAGACATAATTGTGGAGGCTGCAAAATCAAATTTGTAGTACATGGAATTGGTAACAAAATTACAGCAAGGTAAAATGCAGCAGAAAGTTGAGGATTATGAATGGGGAATTGATGGAATTCTCTTGTAAAGAAACAGAGTTTATGTGCCCAATTATCCTTAATTGAGGAGTGCAATTTTAAAATAAATGCATAATGCACCTTATGCAGGACACCCAGGATATCAAAAAAAAAAACAGTAGTCAAGAGCCAATATTATTGGCCAGGCATGAAGAGGGAGATTGTTGAATACATAGTTAAATTCTTGGAGTGTCAAAAGGTAAAGGCTGAGCATAGACACCCAGTTGGTTTGCTACAACCATTACCCATTCCTGAGTGGAAATGGGAAGTTGTAATAATGGATTTCATCACAGGATTGTCGATAACTAGCAAACAGCATGATGCAATCATGGTGGTGGTGGACAAGCTTACTAAAGCTGCCCATTTCATTCCTATGAAGGTTACTCATAAAGAAACCAATGTTGTTGATATTTATCTGAGGGAAGTAGCATGCTTACATGGCATACCCAAGACAATTTTGTCTGACAGAGACCCAAATTTTACCTCAAATTTTTGTAAGGGGTTATTCAAAGGGTTCAGAACAAATCTGAACTTCAGCACAACATATCATCCTGAGTCGGATGGGAAAATAGAAAGGGTGAACCAAGTGATAGAGGATATGATAAGGATGTATGTGATGGACAAACCATCTAAATGGGAGATTATCTACACTTGGTAGAATTTCCCTACAACAATGGGTATCAAGCATCACTGAAAATGAGCTTGTTTGAAGCACTGTATGGCAGAAAGTGCAACACCCCGGTAAGCTAGGACAACCCAGCTGATAGGGTAGTGGTTGGGCTAGAGTTGCTCAAGGAAATGGAAAAGAAAATGCTAAAGATTAAACAGAATTTGAAGGCTTCCCAAGATAGGTAGAAAACTTATGCTGATAAGAACAGAACTCACAAGGAATTTAAAGTAGGGGATCATGTATTCTTGAAAGTGAAGGCCAACAAAAGTTCCCTAAAGTTGGGAAACTGTTCCAAGTTGGTAGCTAGATATTGTGGGTCATTTGAAATCCTAGAAAAGATTGGTCCAGTAGAGTATATGATTGCATTACCTGCATATATGCTTGTACATAATGTATCCCATATGTCATTGCTTAAGAAATATATACTTGATGTTAATCATGTTATTGATTGGAATGTGATTTAGGTGGAGCAAGAAAGCGCTTTTCAGGTGCATCAGGTGCGCATACTGGACCAAAAAAGCAAGCAACTCCAGAATCGAGCCATAGAGCTTGTAAAAGTCCAGTGGACTTGGTACAGTCCTGAGGACGCAATGTGGGAGCATGAAGATGCTATAAGGGCATAGTACCCACATCTTTTTGAAGATTTTGGAAATCTTGTTGTTGCGTAAATAAGTTGCACTGAGGACAGTGCAAAAATAAGGGGAGGGGATTGTAACACCCCAAGGTCTAGCCCCCGTTGAATTGTAATTATGTTTATAGGCTAGTGAGACAAGTGTTTATAAGTTGGAAGACTTATATGTTATTAGGCCGAAGATCCTAGATGCTTAAGGCTAGTGAGCCTATTTTTGTATATGTAAACACTCATATCATTAATAAAAATTACATTGCTGAGTGTAGACCAACCACAAAGAAAGAGTTATGGGGGACTAATCTCCACTAGGTAGGGTAAGGGAAGGGGTTAAGTGTCTAGGAATAGGGGCTAAGCTAGAGGGCTTACTTCTAAAGGGATAATATTATATTATTATTTCCAAAAGGCTAAGGTTGACATAATATGTGTTGTCCTAAGTTCTTGGGGAAAGGGAAAAAGTGTTAAGTGGAGCTCATGCACCTTCAGGAAGACATGTGTCAACCTGGGCACATGCGGTTTATAGCTGGGAAATCCATCTCATTGAGGGTTCTCTCACCATTCTCACAATCATCGCCATTCTCGCAAGTCGACCATCTTACCTGCTTCACCACTAATTCATGGAGAGATCCATTGCCTTCATCGTCGACCCCTGCATCATTCATGCACCCTAGAACCTACATGCACTTTGAGCTACCCCGTACTTTTCCTATGAAGCACAACAGACATGCACCTTTCTTGAGTCATATCGTGCCTTAACAGTTTGTTTTTGTTGGCCACATAGTTCCTTGACTGAGTGTGGCTTGATGCCATCATTTGCTCTATATCGAGCTTTGTTGTTTCCATCTCCCTTACTTGAATTGACTTAGGAGCTAGACTAAAGAAGCATGTTGTGAGGCCTATGGGTTTGAAGAGGCGGGTTGTTAGGCCCGTGGACGAAAGAAGAAGGTTGTCAAGCCTGTAAGCAACTCTCTTTAGGTGAGAAAGGTTGTTGGGGAAATGATTTTCCCAGAGGGAGCCCCAATGACAGCTATAGTGCTCTGAGAATTCCTGCTTGGCCTCTTGTTGAAGCCCTGGAAGGGAAGTGGGGCAACCGAAGGACTATTGAGTAAAGAAGGGTCACACTTCCTGGGGTGCGACAAGAATGTGGGGAATGAGAGGTTGTAGGTTGTTAGTGTGAGCTAGCTCCTGGGAGAAAATCCTTTCTGTTGATCTGTGTGACTTTCCTATTGTCCTTGCCAAGCCTAGGAATCCCTTACCTAGTGGAGTTTAGTCCCAGCTCAGGGGTGACCCACTGTTGAGCATGATGGGCAGCATGGACTAAGGTTGGGAGGTTCGTGGGAGGTCTACACGCAGTTAGTAGTCATATATTAAAAGACAAGTACCAAATCCTTGTTCTATGTATGATGTGTATCTAGAAATCAAGTTATAATGTTGTTAGAATAGTCTGTGTATAATGGATGTATTTTTTAATGTTATTTCTGCATGAATAGTGGCATGAACAGAATGCTATAGTTGTTAAATTGCATTAGATAGATACGTATATAAATACAAAAATGGTATCAGAGCAAGGAGAGATGTCTCGAGGGTGACGTTGCCCGACCTATTGGTGGCTGGGGACGTTACAAAATGGTATCAAAGCAAGGAGAGATGTCTCGGGGGTGATGTTTCCCKACCTGTTGGTGGTTGGGGACATTACATTATCCACCTCCTTCTTTTCCTTAACCGATAATGTGGTTCTAAGTTTCTCTGAACCATGAGGCATGTACCCTATTGGAGCCCCTTGAGCCAGAGCTTGACACATCTCAATAAACAAAGGAGATTGTGCAACATTAAATGAGACGAAGTTGAGATATTAAAAAAACCCAATGGTAAGATCCATCTCATCTCGTTTCTCTTGCTGAAATATCTTATCCATTGGACCCATTGTGAGCCTCTTTTTGTTACTGCACTCCCACTCAAAAATGGATAATTGCTAGATGATTTCATTAATAATGGAAGAGTGTAATACCTCTATTTCCCCCAGTTTGTAAATATAACTATAATTGGCCAAGAGACTATGGAGAACTAAATATGTGTGGATGTTTGATTCAATGAACCTTTGTATAAAAGGGTCAATGTATGAATTTTTTGTTATTAATAGAATTTGACTTTTAATATTTGTTGCACAACTGCTAAAAGGGAGGAAGTTTTCCAAGATAGACCATGGATGTTATGAAAGATATGGTAAATGGAAACCAAGTATGGTTGAGATGACCCTCATTTGACCAATACCTACTAGGTGTAATTTCTCAACAGTCCTCTATCCCAAAAATGAATTACCAGTCAAGCTGGTAGCTGGAAGGCCATCCTCAAGAGTTAATGAGGAGATGGGGCAGGGTACCCATCTGTAAGGCTTCCAATCCTAACCACGAATTTGGATTTAGACCCATGCAACCTTATTGAGGAAGGTAAGAAATGAGGTGATTTGGGGAGAGAGACGGATCTGCGAGATAGCAAAGTAAAGAAAAACACTCTCCCGGGAAGAGATGTGAACAAACTTTGACTCTGAAGTTGAGAGGAAAAATTTGAGCAGTAAGCTCCATCTTGTTGTAAGAAGCCATGGGCAGGGTTTCACTACAAGCTTATAAATGAGGCTGATAAGTGACTGAGAAAGTACTCGTGCAGACCTCCTTACTTGGAGCAGAGAAAACCAAACGCCCAGTTCCTGTGGGAGAAGGAGAGTAACCTTCTTCCTTGATTGTTGTGGAGCAAAGAAAAAGAATATCTCTCAGACCATCATGGTCTAGCTCAAGGGTGGCTAGTGGTAAATTCATTAAGAGTGATTGTGACTATGGTTGGGAGGAAACAAGCACCCCTCTCACCACTTGCTTCATATTTTCCAGCTCTAATAAGTATTTTCATACTCTGTGTATTATATTGGATGTGATGATGAAATGTTTTTGTTTATGATTTAGTCTCTCAGTATTTGAACAATTATTAGAAATTCTCTTTGATTTATGTAAACTATTATATATATGTGATCTTGGACTTATCTCACTTTAACTGTTAGAGAGTCATGGGATGTGAATTCGAAGGAGAGTCGAGGTAGGATCGACTGAAATTTCTAAGTCCTACAAACCCTGTGAATTTTACCTTAGTAGGAATGTTAAGACCGAATTCTATAGGAGAAGGGTGTTTTTCCCTTAGAATATTCACCCATCAGACCGAGGGCTCGTGCTCATGTCCTTAACCTAATTGTTTCTAAAGGATTAGCACTTAGCCCCTAGAATTTCCAAAGTATCCATGTGACCAAGGCCTAGGAACCCTATGTTATCCCGAAAGGAGCTTTTCATTTTGGCTTCGGGACTTCGGTACTTGTGACTCCACAATCCCCGAAAGTAGTTGAAGGTCGAAGTCATGAATCGATTAGGACTGTCGATCTGGGGATCTAGTATGGATCGCTCTCCGTTCTTAGATAGGACATAGGAAGGGAGGCGTTGAGCGCTTCGACGAAGTCTTAATTCGAGACATTTGGAATGGTCTAACTCCGAAACTTTTGAATGTCAGAGTCGTGGAGTTAATCTGGACCATTGAAACTAGAGGGACTCATGTCCATAGATCAATAATTATCCAGGAGTCTAGGTATTCAACGATATAGGAATGCGTGAGTTTTCCCCGAAGCTCTACCAACCTGAGTAAATCTTGGTCGTAGATGTTAGGCACATGTGGTACAATATCTCATAGTTTGGAGACTTAGCTCTTCGAGGGATTTGCATCAAGAGGGTTCGGTAAGCTCCGAGGTCGAAGTCGTGAAGTAACGAGGAGCTGTAGATTTATGATCTTGGTGGGATATTGGAGACCATTAGATTAAAGGACTGAGCATTTATCAGTCTATAATGACGTGGCTCGTTGACGTCATCCCGGGTGATGTGCACCCGTTCTACATGTGCCACGTGTCACCTAGTTTTGGTTGATTCATCCATCCCTTGTGCCTATTGGAGCAGGACACATGTCACTGCTTGACCCTTACCATGTGTCAATTGTCGAATCATGCTCGCCTGTCCAACAGATTTGGTGACATGTTTAGGACTCTGAAACTCTGGACAATTTCAGAGGTTCAGAAGATTTGAACGTAGTATGAAAAAGAATGTTCAACAAGAATTGTTGATCATCGAAGGCCGAAATCCTAACGACGATAGTTGATCGCCGAATGTTGAACATAGAAGGGGTAGGGACACGTGGCAAGATTATGGGACTTCGAAGATTAGGAAAAAGGTATGTTCGACGCTGAACAATGAAGCCCCCTTTTAACCATAGATATCGGTGGAGGATGTGAACTGTTGATCCCCTCCATTGTTCGGTGATCTGAGAATTTGACAATGCTGTTGGAATTCCCAAAGTTTGGGAACTTCTGAAGTGTCGAAACCCTTGCTAACGTAGACTCTTAACTCATGGGAGTTAGCCCGAGTTCACGAAGAAGACCCCGCTATCTGGTTCAAGCGCACAGTGATAGATGTAAGTTTCAGAGAATATTTTTAAGAGGGTTTTGCTTAAGTAAGGAAGGGAAAGCAAGAAATTGATGTCCCATCCCTAGAAAGACCATTTAGGGGTTAGGTGTGTTACAAATTGGTTTTAGAGCATGCCAACATAACTTGGCCTGCTTGGGCTCATGCACGAGTCACATAAAAATATTATTAGAGAACTTATGGGGTAACACCCTAACTTACCCCTTCTATTGATTGATAGATGTTTTGAAAGTTCGTGCTGTAGGTGGCTAATGTTTCCAAATAAAGAATTGATTTCACCTTGCAATGATATGTGTTGTTCATGAATTGGTATATTACCCACTAACAAAAAAAATAAATTATGCACTATAGCAGTCAATGAACAATAGGAAAACTACAATGTAAAGGATGGTGACACCTCAAGAAGTGGGGGAAATTTCTTGCAATAGAGAGGAAGAATCTGATGAAAGGAGGGTGGTGGAAACCCCAATAAATTTGGCTGAAACTGTAAGAAGTCTCATGGAAGAATTAGAGAGTTATAAGGCTGACAATGAAAGGTTGATCAAGGAGTAGAAAAAGCAGACATAAATTAATGCAGTCCTACTGCAAAGTCTATCATATATATAAAGGCAACTACAACATAGTCCAAATTCCAATCATGTGGACATACATCATGCTAAGAAAACTCCAAGTCCACCTAATATATAGAAGCATGATCCTAAAAGTGGCCACACTAGGAGGACCACCTCAAAGAAGGCCCAACATAGATCCAAGAGACATTCAAGGGAAGATTCCTCCAGTGAGGACACTGACAACTCCAAGGAATATTCCAGTGGTAAAACTAGTTCCCATTCTCAGACAAGAGGAAAGAAGAGGAAACATTCCAAGAGTTGTGACCCTGAAGAATTCAAGAAATCCAAACCACCCATATTCGATGGAGATATTAATAAGGGGAAAGAAGCAAAATTTTGGCTACTCGGCTTGAAGAAGTACTTCAGAGTCCATGACTACTCTGAAAATTTAAAGGCTCAAATAGCGATTTTCAACCTAAATGGGAAAGCTTCCATTTGGAGGGGAGATCTTAGGAATGTGAAAGGAGTCCATGAGAAGGACTTGTCATGGAAACAATTTGAGAAATACTTCAAGAATAAGTACCTGTCAGAAAATTACTTCGATGGGAAGACCAAGGAGTTCTATGAAATCAAGCTGGGACAACTCACCATACATGAGTATATCAATAAATTTCTCGAGTTGATGAGGTATGTGCCCTACTTAAAGGATGAAAAGGTAAATATGCAATGATTTATTAGTCGATTACCTCAGTCCTACCAAGACATAATTGAGTTTGATGAGCCAAATACCTTAGAAGATATTATTTGAAAAGCAAGGTATTGCTATGAGAAATTAAAGAGAAAGACAGAACCCCATGAAGACTGGAAGACAAAAAACAATTCGTAATTCAAGAAGAAGGGGTTTAAATCCTCGATATTTAAGAACCCTGGTAAGATCTCTAGGATGAGCCTTCCTGCCAGAAGTGTGTATCAGCAAAATTTTCCATCCAGAGTGTAAATAAACCATTCAGAGCAACTCCAAGTAAGACTGATAACATGAAGAGAGAAACCTTGAAATGTTGGGGTTGTCGAGAGGAACATTTGTTGAGGGACTATCCGCATAGGCAACAGAATCCTGGGAGGGTCTACAATGTCCAAGAGGCTACCATAGTCGATGATGTGGCTAGGAGCATGTCACAAATTTATGCAGCTTTGGATAATAGACAAGCTGACCACCAAGATTCAGTGGTGGAGATGGAAGGTACGATTTCCAACCATCATGTTTCCATTTTAATTGACCCTGGTTCTAATTTTAGTTATGTTGCCCCTCAAATTGTTGAGAAATATAAATTGAAACATGTTAAATCATGGATGGTACAACTAGCCACTGGAACCAAAAGAAAAGTAACAGAGGTCATACTAGCATGTCAATTTATCATAAGTGGGTTGCCCACCCAAGCAAACCTTAACATACTCCCTCTAGGATCTTATGACCTGGTGATTGGCATGGACTAGTTGGCTGCCCACAAAACCAATTCGGACTGTTACAGTAAAACTTTGGAGTGTGAAAATGAAGAAGGAAGGAGGGTAACCCTACAAGGGATTCAAATGCATGTCTCGGTGAGGCAAATATAAACCCTCCAAGTGAAAAAGTATTGGAGAAAGGGATGTCCCTTGTATGCAATACAAGTATTGAACTCTGTTGAGAATGACAAACCCATCCTAGAGAACCATCCCATATTAAGAGAATATAAAGATGTATTCCCATAAGAGGTACCAATTCTACCTCCAAGAAGGGATATTGACTTTTCAATATAACTTGTACCAAGAGTAGTACCAATGTATAAAACACCCTATATAATTATTACACTAGAGCTAGTTGAGCTCAAAATCCAACTAAAGGATATGTGGGACAAAGCTACATATAGCCTAGTGTGTCTCTATGGGGAGCACCAACCTTTTTGTGTGAAAAAGAAAGATGGCACACTCAGACTGTGCATAGATTATAGACAACTCAATAAGATGACCATCAAGAATAAGTATCCCTTGCTAAGGAGTGATGACTTGTTTGACCAATTAATGGGTGCTATAATCTTATCCAAAATTGACTTGAGGTTTTGATACCACCAGGTCCAAATCAAAGAGGTATACATCCACAAGACAACCTTTAGGACAATATATGGCCACTATGAATTTGTGGTGGTACCATTTGGGCTTACCAATGCACCAACCACTTTTATGTGCTTAATGAATAATGTATTCAAAAAGTTATTAGATAGGTTTGTGTTGGTTTTCATTGATGATATCCTAATCTATTCCAAGAATAGGGAAGAGCATGAAGAACATCTCAAGCTAATACTCCAAGTGCTAAGAGAACATCAGCTATATGCTAAGCTTAGTAAGTGTGAATTTTTTCAGAAACAGGTCCATTAATTAGGCCATGTTATTTCTGAGGATTGGGTGGCAGTTGATCCTAACAATATTAAATCCATCATGGATTGGCCTACCCCAAAGTATGTATCTGATATTAGATCCTTTATGGGTCTAGAAGGACACTATAGAATATTCATAAAATGATTCTCCAAGATCGGTTGCCCAATCACCTCCCTTCAGAAAAGGGAGTTAAATTCATTTGGCCATTAGAATGTGAAGAAATATTTCAAGAGCTTAAATACCTTCTAACCAATGTGCCTGTAATGAAGATTGCAAATCCAAACAAAGACTTCTTTGTGTGTGTACAAATGCCTGCAAGGAAGGGCTCGGAGGAGTCCTTATGCAAGAAGGACATGTGATTTTCTACGAATCCATAAAACAAAATGAGCATGAAGTCAATTATGTGACTCATGATATGGAATTGGCTGCCATAGTGCATGCTCTAAAAATTTGGAGGTAGTACCTCTTAGGTACAAGATTTTTACTTATGACAAACCATAGTGGGTTGAGGTATTTGTTTGACCAACCAAAACTCAATGTGATACAAGCTATGTGGATGGCTCTCCTTAGTGAGTTTGATTTTGAAATCAAACATATCAAAGTAAATGAAAATACGGTGGTTGATGCCCTTAGTAGAAGTATGAAAGTAGTTCAACTGGAAACTGTAAGCACCAGTGAATCAGACATCGAAGAGAGGGTCAAAGCTCCACAAGAAATAGATGCATTTTTCAAGACCGTGACATCATACCTAAAGCAAGAGCCCACATGGATAAAGTATGAAGGTTATCAGATGCTTAATGATGGCCTGTTGACTTACAAGGGCAGAATATACATTCCAAACTGTGAAGACTTGAAGAGGTTCATAATGGATTAACTACACAAAATACCATATGACGGTCATCATGGTTATCAAAAACTGATCATGGCCACTAGAAAGTCATTTTATTGGCCTGGACTGAAAAGGAAATAGTTTATTACTTGGTTAAGTGTCTAGAATGTCAACAAATCAAGGTAGAGCACTAACACCCAGGAGGGATATTGCAGCCCCTACCATTTCCCGAATGGATATGGGAAACCATCTCCATGGATTTCATCACAAGATTACCAAGATCAACCAAACAGAACGATGCCATCATGGTAGTTGTGGAAAAACTGAGCAAATATTCTCACTTCATAACTATCAAGTCAACTTGCAAGGTAATAAATATTGCCAACATATTCATGAAAGAGATATTCAGACTACATGGCATGCCTAAGGAGATTATATCTGACATAGATAAAAAAGCTTACTTCAAACTTTTGGAAATCTTTGTTTGTTGGTTTTGAAACGAAATTGTTCTTTAGTACAACCCATCATCCTTGGACTCGTGGGCAGACAAAGAGGGTAAACCAAGTCTTAGAATACATGTTGAGGATGCATGTAATGCATCAACCCAAGAAATGGGAGGACTACCTACCACTAGTGAAATTTTCTTACAACAATGGCTATCAACAGTCATTAAAAATGAGTCCTTTTGAAGGCATCTATGGAAGGCAATGAAACAAACCAGTATACAAAGTTACAATCGGACTAGATATGTTGAAGGAAATGGAATAACAAGTGCTTCAGATCAAGCAAAATATGAAGACATCCCAGGATAGACAAAAGAGCTATGCAGACCTTAAAAGGACTCCTAGAGAGTTCAAAGCAAGGGATCATGTGTATCTCTGAGTTAGACCTAGGAGAAGATCCTTTAGGATGGGACCTTGTGCCAAGCTAGCACCCCGATATTGTGGACCCTTTGAAGTTTTTCATAGAGTGGGACCAGTAGCCTATCGTCTAACACTTCCTCCCACAGTGAAGGAACATAATGTTTTCCATGTTTCTTTATTAAAGAAGTATGTACATGATTCTAATCATATTATTGACTGGTCTATGATTCAGGTGGAACCTGAGGGAGATTTACTGCCATAACCTCAATGCATAATAGACATGAAGGAAACCCCACTCAGGAACAGAACCATTACACAAGTCAAGGTGCAGTGGAAACACTTTGGCCGAGATGAGGCTACATGGGAAATGGAGTATGCCATGAGACATGCATATCCATTTTTGTTTACTTCTATGCATACAGAGCACATTGATAGGTAGAACATCGAGGATGATCTTCCTTTAAGGAGGAGGGGATTGTAATACCCATGTTTCACCCAATTTGTAAATATAACTATAACTGGCCAAGAGACTATGGCGGACTAAATATGTGTGAATGCTTGATTAGATGAACCTTTGTATAAAAGGGTCAATGTATGAATTTTATGTCATTAACAAAATTTGGATTTTAATATGTGTTGCACAACTGCTAAAAGGGAGAAAGTTTGCCAAGACAGACCATGGATGTAATGAAAGAGATGGTGAAGGGAAACCAAGTATGGTTGAGATGACTCTCACCTGAATAGTACCTACTGGGTGTAATTTCTCAATAGTCCTTTGACCCGGAAATGAATTACCAGTCATACTGGTAGCTGGAAAGTCATCATCAAGAGTTAATGAGGAGATGGGGAAGGGTACCCATCTGTAAGGATTCCAGGCCTGACCACGAATTGGGATTCAGACCAATGAAACCTTGCTGAGGAAGGAAAGAAATGAGGTAATTCGGGGACAGATACAGATCTGCAAGATAGCAAAGTAGAGAAAAACACTCTCCCGAAAAGAGCAGTGAACAGACTTCAACTCTGAAGTTGAGAGGAAAAAGTTGAGCAGTAAGCTCTATCTGGATGTAAGAAGCCATGGGCAGGGTTTCACTACAAGATGATAAATGAGGTTGACAAGTGACTAAGGAAGTACTCATGTAGACCTCCTTTCTTTGAGTAGAGAAAACCAGACGCCTAGTTACTGTGGGAGAAGGAGAGTAACCTTCGTCTCTAATTGTTGTGGATAAAAGAGAAAGAATCTCTCTCAGATCATCATGGTCTAGCTCGGGGGTGGCTAGTGGTAAATCCATTAGGAGTGATTGTGCCTATGGTTGGGAGGAAACATGCACCCCTTTTATCAATTGCTTCACATCTTCCAGTTCTTATAAGTATTTTCATACTCTGTATATTATATTAGATGTGATGATGATATGTATGTGTTTATGATTTAGTCTCTCAGTATTTGAACAGTTATTAGAAATGCTCTTTGATTTCTGTAAACTATTATATCTATGTGATCTTGGACTTATCTCAGTTTAATTGTTAGAGAGTCATGGGATGTGAGTCTACAAGAGAGTTGAGGTAGGATCGACTGAAATCTCTAAGTCTTGAAAACCCTGTGAAGTTTACCTTAGCGGGAATGTTAAGCCCGAATTCTATGGGAGAAGGGTGGTTTTCCCTTAGAATATTCACCCATGTAACCGAGGACTGTCATTTTGACTTTCAAATGAATTAATGGAATTAGGTTCCTGCTCATAATATTCTTGCAAATGTGAAAATATAACAACATGAACTATTTCATAGTATAGAATTCCCATGGATGCATTTTCAAAACCATGATTTTCAAAGGAATCAAATAAAACAACTGCCTCTTCATTATCTTTCTGTATTTCTGGCTGAAAAGTGGCATACATTGTTTTGTTGCTTTCCTAAAACTCCATGTCATTTGTTTGTTCACTGCTTGAAGTCTCCATAGATGCAGTTTCAGAATCCTCATCCATGTCTAGGCCACTTAGAATTTGAACAACCACATCATTCACAGTGGAAGAAAGACAACTTTAAAACACGTTGTCTCGTTGGAAATCTTGTTGAATATCTTCATCAAGTTCAGGAGAAGTAAAATGACTTTTAAAAATATTTTCTTGTCAGCTTCCTCTTCGGCCAAAGGAGGGGATACTATTTGTTGTTGGGATGAATATTTATAAAGGGATTTTGTGATTTTATCATTCATACACTTCATTACCAAAAAAAATTCAAGGTACTTAATAAAATGTTCACAAAAATTCACAACAATCTTCAAACACCAAGAATGAAGGATTAGATTCTCCATAATGCTTAAAGAATGTTGTGTGGAAATCCTTAAGAAAGTATAAGCTACCTGGTTTTAAACCATCATACCATAATCTTTCTTTCCCCTCTAAAGTATCCATAAACATTTTCATCAAACAATCCTCATGAAATTCAACCCCCAACTTACATATGTGCATGTGAAATCTAATCAAGTGCAAGGAAACATCATTTCCTTTCCCATCTTTGAATTTAAGCAAATATTTTTGTTAATCTATGTGAGGAATACGATTTGGAAAGCCAAGAATATGAGAGCAATTCATTGGAGCATACCTTGCAGATCTATAATCCATATTGAAGTAGTGGAGTCATTAATAAAATCTTTAGGCTACTGAGTCTTTGGACAGTGGAGTCGCCATGAAAATTTTGAATTCTAGATTCTTAAAAATGGAGTCGTCGGGTGAATGATGTACATCCTTTCTATGTCTAAATGATTTCACCATCAATACTCAGACCTAAAATTTGTCATTTTATCCCAGGGAAGATTTCACCTTCGCTCCCCTGCAGCGGCACCAAAATGTTCGCACTTGGTAATTTCTTTGGGTTGCATCAAAGAAATGCCAAGGTAACCTACAAACCAACTTTAGGTTGGATTCTGACCCTTCCAACCAGAGAGGGCTCTCTCAAACATGTAACGACTAAAAATACTCAAAACGATTTGGCAATGAACACATAGAGGTCAGATTCTTCAATAGGACAAGTTTGATTTAGTTTTTAAAAGGATTGGTAGGACAAACAAGAAAAAGGAAAACATTGGGAAATGGGGTCAAATCCTGAAATATACTATGAATATTAATACAGTTAATGTACTCCTGAGGGAACAAAGGCAAAGTAAGCATATCTTTCAGAAATAAATAGTATTCAAACGATGGCAAGACAGAAAATATAAAAGCCCATTACAAATGAGAGCATCAAACAAAGATGAATTCTCAATTGTAACTTTAGAAGAAATAACATAAGGATGATGACAATGAACAGAGCACTTAACAGAGATTGAATTATGGACCTGTAATCATTAAACACAACAATTGCATTAATCATATGAAAGGAGCATCTATCAAGGATGAATTCCAATCATGTACTCTTAGCTATGCTTAGAATAAATAACATAAGTGAAATGACTGTAAACTAGAGGAAAACACACTAAATAATACATTGTGATGAATCTCGGCTATAAAAGAGCATTATACTTTTGTATTAATTCATAAGGACATTATGAGAAATTTATGCACAGTCCCTTCGCCTTCCTGGATGAAAGTCCCCCGCTACCCCTCCCCCCCCCCTTCTCTATTCTTTTAAAATGAAATATATAGCACTAAAGGCCCCATCCAGCTCACAACTTCGAACTCCAACCCCTTTCCCAAAATATAAACATTTACAAACAAAACATGACACATTTTTAACTCATCTCTTTCTTTTCAGGAGAAAAGAATAGGCTTCAAAACGCCACCTGTAATTCTCCAACCGTAACAGTTGTGTAAAATCTAAGAACGGATTTTGTAGATAAGCTCATTCTGAAGAAAATCCTCTCTCAGTTTCTTGAAATTCAGCTCTAGCTAGCCGGAATATGTGTCAAAAAAACATGTATCAAACAAGAAATCATAACTGAAAAATATGGCTCCAAGATTCCTTCGAATCTCCCAATTCGTGGCACCTATGTGACAAATGAACAAGGTTAATGTTCTAGGGTTTGTGCTTGACAATAACCTACTTTGAATTTTGAAAATTCATTCTGGTTCATCCATAAATATTCTTATAAGTCTCAACTACTGCGGAAACTTACTGTCACATCCTCTTTGAAATGTCAATTGTGCTTTTTTCAAATCTAATTTTATTTATCCATATTCTCCTTAAATATTTGGGAATAATATATTTGAGTAAAAATAATTCCCAAATATTTTTTATCCTGTAAAATTAAATTTCCCTATTTTAATTCTTGCTCGTGGTTTTGAAAAACCATTTATTGCTTGCTCCCATGGTTTTGAAAACGATGTCTTGTTTTGCCCAATTTACCATTTCACTGTGAAAACTATTTACTGGTTTGTTTTGAAAACCATGTCTTGGAAACCATCTTGGTAAACTATGAAAATATCCCTTGATCTTCCCCTTTTACTTCTGTAAAAACATTGGATAAACAATTGTCCAAATCTTACGTTCACGTGCATCTTCTTCTTTATGATTATTTTCCATAGCAATAAACATTAATCTTTCTACTCTATAAAATTTAATTTTTACCTTTGTGAAAATTTCCACCGTGAGAACAATTTTATTTATTGGAAATTCCATGAAACACACTCCTGGAAAATATGTCACACATTTATGAAACCAAACCATATAATAAATGGTTGCAATATCATTTCGGAACTTGGGAGGTGTGGTTTTAACCGACACCATTTTTACCCCTGAAATGAAACACCTAAGAACACATGCTCCAACACCAAAACAATGGTTTGGATTTCGGGACCATTTCAAATAACTAACCTCCATTTACTTTCAACCTCTGAAATGTGTATGCGCCCTCCATCCACCCTTTGACTTTTCCACTTAGTTTGAGATTCATGCCCATGATTTGAAGTGAGGTCATGAATTAAATATTGGATTAAATATTAATATAAATATTTTAATATAAAATTATTTATATTAATAATTATAAACCTTTTTTCCATTTTTCTAAGAACTTTGGGCATATGAGGCTCATCACATGACTTTGTGGATAGGATAAGGGAGATTAAGCTTAATAAAAGGAATATTTTTAATTTTCAATAGGAATATGATAATAAGGGTAAAAATGAATGAAGTGATGGAACCGAGGGATTTAGATAAGCATTAAGGCTAGATATAGGTTTGGGATATTTGTCAATTTTGACTCATGGAGGACATGACTAATTTGGATGATTATTTGAGTGAAGGATTTAGGTGATGGGAGCTTGACAAAGCTTGTGAAAAAGTTTTAAAATCTGAGTGGAAAGATAACACAAGGACAAGATGCTTTGGAAAAATTAATACAAATTAGCATGTGATAACAGACAATTTCGGAGGTTCGGAAGATTCGAATGTAGTATGAAAAGGAATGTTCAACGAGAATTGTCGATCATCGAAGGTTGAAATCCTAACGACGGTAGTCGATCGTCGAACACCAAATGTTGAAGGCCTAGGGACACATGGCAAGATTATGGGACGTCGGGGATTAAGAAAAAGGTATGTTCGACATCGAACGTCGAAGCCCCCTTTTAACCGTAGATCTCGACGGAGGATGTGAACCGTCGGCCCCCTCCGTTGTTCGGTTATCTGAGAATTTGACAACACCGTTGGAATTCCCGAAGTCTATGAAATTTCGAAGTGTCGAAACCCTCACTAATGCAAACTCTTAACTAATAACCTTCAACCCGAGGTCACAAGGAAGACCCTGCTAGTTGGTTCAAGTGAACAATGAGAGATGTAAGTTTCGAGGAAGCTTTTTACGAGGGTTTTTCTTAATTAAGGAACCGAAAAAGAACCAGGGAAAGCGAAAAATTGATGCCCCATCCCTAGAAAGACAATTTAGGGGTTGGTTGTGTTACAAAGAGGATCCCCATTCTTGGTTCTCCTAGGATGTTGCTGCCAGGATTTTGTTGCTTACAAGAGTACTTAACTTCTCTAATACTTTCCTTCAACCATTGAGAGGATTATTCACATTGTTTTTATCCTTCAAAGATTTCTTCATTCTCTTCAATTGATTGAACAAATATCGATGTATTATCCTCATGAATATTCTCTCTAACTTCACGTTCCTCAATGAATTCTTGATATTCCTCAACAGGGTTATAAAATAACCCTTCCCTTTGGAGGGCCATCATGAGATCATGGAGAATATCTTCATATCTTTGTGTTCTCAGGGCCCACCTTTTGAGGAATTCTTTAAAGAAGATTGTAAGAGAAGATATACTCCTTGAATTGAGAGTATGCTTAACCCAATTATTTTTTCTTATATCTAGAGATAGAAAAAATAATCTTATTAGCACATATTGATGCATCGCATCTATCTCTGAAGTATACTTAAATAAATTCATAACATGAGTAACAGTCAAGGATGGGCTCCGATCAAAATTTTGACAATTATACCTAGAATATAGAGAAAAGTTATTTGGGTATCCAAGAATATCCTTAATATCCAGAGAAGGAAACATTTCATGAAGTGACCATGGTGCAATAATTCCATTACTTGAGAATATGCAATCTCACAAAAGTTGAGAATAGGATGACACCTGAAAATATATCAATGGAGTCGTTGGACGATCCCCTTTGGATCATCAAACGTAAGTGAGGGGTTCTACCCCAGTGGAGTCACAAGGTAAGATTGAGGATAAGGGCTTTGGTATAAGCTTACCAAAAGGATGTCATAGGGAGAATGACTCAATCCTCCCTGACAACAAAGCCAAAATGTTATCATAGGATTTGTACTTGTGCAAATCTCTTCACAAGGTCCCAATATTGTGTAATAATTGGAAGCTTCTACCATTGTCACCTTAGTATATGCTTCCCTCATTTTAGTGATGGAAGGAGGTCCACCACAAGGGAGTATTCCCTAGTGACCTAAAGGGATCAAATAGTAGGATTAGTCGAGCCTTCAACCCCCTATCTTTTTCACTAGGAGAGGCAAGGAAGATAACAAGGTAATTGGTTCACTTGTACAAGACAATAAGCAATTTGGAGCATAATATAGCTCGATAATGACCTCTTAGACACTATATAATAAACAAATGCAATGGTTTATTGCAAGATTACAGCAGTGAATCAATGTACAACAACAATTAATATTTTGCAACAGTAAGAAATAGTACTCATAAATCTAGCAATTTAGCATGAAAAACAAGCCTTCAACATGTACAATATTATCCAAATGCTAGATGCAAATTTTGAGTGTCTTAAGCGACTTTTCCAAGTGTGTATGCAACAAATTGAATTAAAAATCGTTGGTTGTAGAAAAAAATTGTAACAACAACAATAAATAGCATTAGTTTGCTAAAGTTAGGGTTAGAGAAATTAGTAAGATCGTTGAAAGAGAGAGAATACTGATTCAAAATTCAAATTTCACCACAATAAGGGCTTTATACTAGAGTGTTATTGTCTTTTAGGGCTTATGGAGTCAAGTATGAAAAATTTGAAGATTGAGATAAATGATAAAGAAGAATGAGGTTTAAACCCTAAGGTGCAAAGCCTCCTGGGCCTTTGGACTAAACCTTCAAGAAAATGACCCCTGGGTGCAAAGTCTCTTGGGTCTTTTGACTAAAGCTTTAAGAAAATGATCCCTAGGTGCAAATCCTCTTGGGCTCTAGGTGTTGTTTCCTCTCTTGTATATAACCTAGGTCATCTGTCACAGACTAAGGTTAAACCCCTAAGGAGCAAAGCCTCTTTGGCCTTAGGTTCTTAACTGTAGCAAATAATTCTCTTACCAAACTTGGACAAACAAGGTGTGTGGAAGAGAGAAAGACTTATGTCTCCTCCCTAGGGTTTCACCAAGACAAAGTAACATGCAGAAGTAATTAACACCTTTAAACATCAGTAATAACATAAAAATTAAAACAATTACTACTTATCCAAGTCACTAGGCTCGAAAAAAACCTAGTTCCAGCAATGCATCATCCAAGAATGCAAGAACATCCACAAATATCCTCCTCCAAAAGTAGGGCATGAGATTCAAGAGACAAAAAAGAGGCAGAGTGAACTTTTCCAAAGTTTCACTTCCTCAAATGTGAGAGGAAGTTGTTATCACTCGGTAATTTCTTTGGGTTGTATCAAAGAAAGCCCTGAGGTAATTATTTCAACCAACTTTAGATTGTATTATGACCTATACAACCAGATAGGGCTCTCTCATATATCTAATGACTAGTAATAACTCAAATATTTCATCAATAAATGCACAGAGGTCAGATTCTACAATAGGAAAAGTTTATTTTTGTTTTAAAAGGGATGGTAAAACAATCAAGAGAGAAAGTACCATTGGGCAATGGAGTCAAATTCTGAAAATGAGAGAAACAAATGACTTAGTGACTAAACTTGAGAGGATAAAGGCTAAATAATCAACAGTCTTTCAGTTTAAAAATCATTATGTGTGGTGAGAGAAAACACGTGAAGCAACTCGGAGAACCGTTGGGGATGAATTTGGAGTTAACTTAGAAGAAATATGGTGTGTCTAAATCGTGCAAATCTAGAGCATTACGCAGTGAATTCTAGATTCGAAATCACGTTCTGATTCAAACAGAGATTACATATATAAATATAAAGATAACAAGAAAGAACATAGGAAAAGAAATAATACAATACATCATACTGCCACCGTTAGAACCTTTTCATCAAAGCTTCAGGACCTTTGCATTAGGTTTCAATTGGATAAAAAAACTACAATCAATAGTCATTGTCTACACTATTTTCCAACCAACCCCCTTTACATGAAAATGATCCCCATATATAGAAAACCAATGTCACCCTTGGCTTCTAGGGTCGAACTACTCTCTCCTAGAATCATGGATGAGATTTCTTTGAAAGAGAACAATAACTTCGACGGATTTACTAAAAATAGAAAACTAGACTTTGCCAAATAATAATTGTAACAGAAATATTATTTTCAATCTTTGATAATGATCAAAATTCGACCATATTGTTGTGATAAGTCATCATGTGCATTGTTGGACACTCTGTCACCCCTGCACAGCAAGTCTGCTACACAACAGTAACCTATAGCAAAAAACCCAGTGGATTGCGCAACAAACTGGGAAAATAGGCGTTAAATATGGCATCATATCTCACTAACAAAAAACTAGTGTTTGAAACCGAGAGAGGTTTTTGTAGTTAAGCTATTTATAAAGAAAAAAAAATCTCGGTTTCTTGAAATTTATCTCCATCTTTCCAGAATACATGTCGCAAAAACATGTCTTGGACATGAAATCATGAAAACTAAAAAATAGGGCTCAAAGATTCCTTCGCATCTCCCAAAATATAAAACGTTTTTCAAATCAAAGAGAGGTTTTTATTATTTGGTTTGTCCTCAACAAAAACCTCTCGGGGATTTTCAAAATTCCTCTCCAATTGGTCAAAAAGTGATCTTGAAGTTGAACACTAAACTAGTCATTTGCACAACGCGACGTGTAGCATGTGCACAGAAAAATCCTCTGCACGACAAAATACTTTACACGACAAAATCCTTTGCGTGAAAAAATCCATTGCGCGACGGCATTCACTACGTGACAAAATCCACTTCACAATGACATCCTTTGCGCGACAACATCCCATGCACAAAAACATCCTATGTGTGACAGCCCACTACGCAATGAAATCCATTGCGCAACAAAATACTTTGTGTGGTGAAGTGTTCTATGCAACGCATAGCAAATTTTGCAGTGTGCAGTTGCAAATGGAAATAGAAATAATAAATGATAGGCTTCCTTTTGAAACTGACCCTTGGAGATGTTAGATGATGCCAGGCATAAAAACAATATGGGTGCTAACATGCATGACTTTTCAAATTGTTGAAAAACCTCTAACCTTAGCTATGAAAATCATGGTGCTAACAACTGGCTCCAACGGGGATGTTATCCTCCCTGTGACATAGCAAAGAGCAGTAGACCATGCGCCTATCCATTGGGATGCTCCCAAACTCAACTTTCCAACTGAACTTGTAACCTGCATCCATTGAAAACCCAAAGATATATATGCTCCAAACTGAAATCTGAAACTAAGTTGAAAATGGAAATTGCAGATTGCTAAAAGAAATGCTCATAGTATCAATATTATTCACACTCTTACCTACCCTAACTGCTGAAAAAGATGCCAATCAAGTGAAATCAAAATGCCAATGCAACCATGCAAGCACTTTATCCACTTTTTTATTTCTTTGCACATGCTTGCTCCAAAGCATGTTTACTGATAAGTCATTAAAAAATTTATCTATAAATTCAAATCTCAAAAAATTAAAAACATTGGGACTGTTTGTCGCCTCCAACAAAACTGCAAATGGATCCTCCAGAACATACATAAGACAACAATCATGTTTCACCCCTTCCACTGCAACCTTTTTTTCATGTAATTCAACCTGTTGATTACCACAAAAGGCTGAAAAATATGTTGAGACTGCTAGAAATAACAATCTTATGAATAAGAAGACAGTGATGGCTGAAATGAAGCCCCTAGTGGCAAGCAATCCATGTCTAACATTGATGCTGATTGACCATCGTATTTATTTCCAAGCTGGTACTTGATCACAAGCTGCAAATCTGAATTGAAATAACCTTCCATGTAATCAACAACAGGGTCATTAAAAGCATGAGAAGGTTGTCGATCCTCTTCACTGATAATAATTTTCTCATGTAAAACAATGTCACTGTGAATGCAGTCAGACTTCATTGCTTCCTCTATTATCTCATGATTTACTTTCAACAATTCAAAGGAAGAAAAACATAATGGAAGACAGTTTTCATTTGCAAGTTCACTTCTTTCTTCATATTCAACATCATGCCTGGAGGATTTCTGATTTGAAACATTATAAACTTTTTTCTTTAGCAATTTGAGCAAAGTTCTTTCACCTGATTCAAAACTTTCTTCATTTTCTTCATTGTTGTCATATGCACATTTTTTAATTTCTTTGGATTGCTGAACATACTCTTTTTCGAATTCATCTTCGACCAATGGCTGCAATTTTGAACTGACAAGACCTTCTACATAACAAGTAATAGGGTCATCAAACACATGAGAATATTTCTGCAATTTCTTGTCAATTTGTTCCAGTGAATCAGTGTGATTTAGCATCAACACACATTGCTTTACTTCAGTGATGATCTTAGAATTTTGTTTCAACAATTTAAATAAAGAAAAGCATAAAGGTAAAGAATTTCCTTCAGCTAATTCAATAATTTCTTCTTTGTAACTATGATATGTAGGCTGATTTCTCTCATTACACTGTTGAAAAGGAACATTTTCTAATAGAGAACTTGCAACTGGTTTTTCTAGGAATTCAACACCATAATCATGATCATATTTATCATATATAGGAAAATCAACAACATTTGCAATGTCATCTAACAAGAAAAAGATTGGGACATCAACCTACTCTTCAACAAGCTGATTTGCAAATTCATTTTCTTGATTGTTTACAAATGAATACATAAAACAATCAGTGATGTGCTTATGATGAGATGTATCAGAATCTAAATTAGCACCTTCTTTTTCAATATGTGGAATATAATCCTTTGCAAAATCGTCAACATTTAAATCTTCAAGAGGACATATGATACTATTAACCCTCTTCTCAATATTCAGATCAACTTTTTTTGGTTCATATTCATGTTCTTTAGCATCCAACTCCTCATTTTGAATTTATTTACATGCTTGAATATTGTGTTGAATCTCCTGAGCATCATTAAACATTTGTTGTAAGTACTTAAATCTTCTTTCTATCAAAAGGAAAGACAAATATGGATCAAAAGTTTTTACATACTGGAGCATGGCAATAGCTTCAGTGGGTTGAATTTCGTTAGGCAGTTTATAATAAGGACTAGCAAACCTCCTATTGAAATTTCAAAAGGCTTCATATTTCATTCTTCTCATGGCATAAAACTTTGAAAGGAGTATATCCCATGACTTTGTCTCACCCCAAAACCTATGGAAAGCTTCCCTCAATTCATCCCACGAGCTAATCGACTAAGGCTTCAAATGTTTGAACCATGCTTTGGCATCTCCTTGTAAGGACTGAGGAATTGCCCTCATAGACACATCATCATGTTCGATCTCAAAAAGTTCTATAAAATGATCAAAGACCTGAATATGTTTTTTAGTTGACTTTCCATCAAGCTCTCCATCGAACCAAGGAAAGTACTTATAATGTTTCAGAGGAAAGTCGTGAAGGATGGAAGGAAATTTAAGAGGAATGTATCTTTCTTGAATCTTGGAGGGTGTAGGATTAAGAACAGAAGGTACAACCTCAGCTTTGGTTTCATTAAGCTCACAAGATTGATCATGAACGTTATATGGCTTAGAGGAAGGAGCTTGGTGAATATTGGTTATACAAAAAGGTGGTATACCTATAGTTTCCCATGGAGGATATGCAAGGGTATATCTCTCGGCTTCATTTGAATGTAGTAAGTGAAGAAATATTCTTTTGAAAAACTCAGGAAAGGACAATAAGATATTGATAAAATAGAAAAGTACTTATTGGACTAAACTCAAGCTCAAGCACCTGATTTTTCCATATTGCCCTTCCATATCTCTGTCAACAGGTCTCATTCTCTAGTGGAGTCTTTGAATCACATTTGAAGCTTGATTGGAGTCACCATGAAAACTTTAGCTCTAGATTCTTCTGCCAGTGGAATCACCTTCAACTGATTTTCTGATGTGTGGAGTCGCTAGAAAAGAAATACAAACAATATGTGTCTAAGTGTCTGTTGTTCTCAGACCTGAGAACTCAACCATGTCGTTCTTTCCTAGGGAAAATTTTCAATTTCATCCTCGGCAACAACGCCAAAATGTTATCACTCGGTAATTTCTTTGGGTTGTATCAAAGAAAGCCCTGAGGTAATTGTTTCAACCAACTTTATATTGTATTCTGACCTATACAACCAGGGAGGGCTCTCTCATATATCTAATGACTAGTAATAACTCAAATATTTCATCAATAAATGCACAGAGGTCAGATTCTGAAAACGAGAAAAATAAATGACTTAGTGACTGAAATCGAGAGGATAAAGGCTAAATAAGCAACAGTCTTTCAGTTTAAAAATCATTGTGTGTGGTGATAGAAAACACATAAAGAAACTCGGAGAACTGTTGGGCATGAATTCAGAGTTAACTTAGAAGAAATATGGTTTGTCTAAGTGGCATGAATCTAGAGCACTGCACGATGAATTCTAGATTTGAAATCACATTCTGATTCAAACATAGATTACATATATGAATATAAAGAGCACAGGAAAGCACATACGCAAAGAAATAATACAATACATCAGACTGCCACCGTTATAATCTTTTCATCAAAGCTTCAGGACCTTTGCATTAGGTTTCAATCGGATCAAAAAACTACATTCAATAGTCATTGTCTACACTATTTTCCAACCAACCTCTTTTACATGAAAATGATCCCCATATATAGAAAACCAATGTCACTGTTGGCTTCTAGGGTCGAACTACTCTCTCCTAGAATCATGGATCTGATTTCTTTGAATGAGAACAATAACTTCGATGGATTTACTAAAAATAAAGAACTCGACTTTGCCAAATCATAATCGTAACCGAAATATTCTTTACAATCATTGATCATGATCAAAATTTGACCATATGGTTGTGATAAGTCATCATGTGCATTGTTGGACACTCTGTCACCCCTGCACAGCAAGTCTGCTACGCAACAGTAACCTACAACAAAAAATGCAATGGATTGCTCAACAAACTAGGAAAATAGGCGTTAAAGATGACATCATATCTCACTAATAAAAAACTATTTTTCGAAACTGAGAGAGGTTTTTGTATTTAATATATTTATAAAGAAAAAACTCTCTCAGTTGCTTGAAATTAATCTCCATATTTCTGGAATACGTGTCGCAAAAACATGTCTCGGACAGGAAATAATGAAAACTGAAAAATAGGGCTCAAAGATTCCTTCGAATCTACCAAAATATGAAACTTTTTTCAAATCTAAGAGAGGTTTTTATTATTTTTTTTTTCCTCAACTAGGATTTTCAAAATTCCTCTCCAGTTGGTCAGAAAGTGAACTTGAAGTTGACCACTAAACTAGTCATTTGCGCAGCGCGACCTATAGCTTGTGCACAGAAAAATCCTTTGCACAAAAGCATCCTCTGCGCGACAGAATACACTGTGCGATGACATCCTCTGTGCGACAACATCCTATGTGTGACAGCATCCACAGCGTGATGAAATCCACAGCATGATGACATCCTATGTGTGAAAACATCCTATGCACGACAACATCCCATGCGTGACAACCCACTGCGCGATGAAATCCACTGCGCTATGAAACCCATTGTGCTGCTAAATCCACTGCGCGATTAAATCCACTACATGACGAAATTCACTGCACGACAAAATCCTTTGCACAGTGAATTGCTTTGCGCAACGCATAGCAAATTTCAGCGCGCTGTTGCAAATGGAAATGGAAATAATAAATGATAAGCTTCCTTTTGAAACTAGCCCTTGGAGATGTTAGATGATGCCAGGCATAAAAATAATATGGGTGCTAATAGGCATGACTTTGCAAATTTTTGACAAACGTCTAAGCTTAGCTATGAAAATCATGGTGCTAACAAAAGTGATGATCCAAAATGAATGGAGTGTTAAAATTATAAATAAGGAAAACCTAGCCCTCCAAAAGTTACAAAAATGAAAAGTCGTGTCTCTTAAGTGTGGCCAACCCCTTAGATTTTCCTTTACAAATGATAAATAATGTCAAAACAATACAAAACTTCCCTCCTAGGTCATATGTGTGGTCATGTCAATCTCCAAGAGTGTGTGTGAGGTCCTTCCAAGGCCACGTGTCATCATCTCATGGTGCAGTCATGGCAAGAAGTGCATCTCCTCATCTATGTTCATGTCATATAATCAATGGTACCAAAGTGGCCATCAAACCACATCATCTTATAAACCTAAATTGTGAGGTCATCGTCAAAAGAGGGCCAATGTCCAAGGTGTAGAGCACTGCGTCCAAGATGGAGAGGAGTGTATATGATCTCTACAAAGAATCCAACTATCCATTGGTGCAACGTCCTCAATCTAATGAGTAATAATCCATGGGGTACAATTCCCAACATGTATGCTTCTATCCCATATCTGTGCCACCATGACCAAATATGTCAAAAATTAAGCCCATCTATCCATCATCCAAGATTCTGAAGATGTGAGAGACACTTTTTGAATGTGTTAAGTCATTGGGTGACTCACTTCTCTGCATCACACATGCCATATCCTACAATAGATGCACAACATCTTGGGTGAAAACTTGGGGAGCCCTTCAAAGAACCATGTCAGGGGCATCTAGATCAAAACAAAATATGAAATCAAAGTTCATAAGGTATACCATTCCTTGAATCATGCAAAGTAATTTGTTACTTAAGATCTAAGCCACATGAACAATTTGCATCAGTATCCCCTTCAAGTTTCACACTAGCTCAGAACTTTATGTATAAGTTGGAAAGGTAGAACATTGGAGGACCTTCATCTAACACTATTAGGTGTGCCAACCAAAACAATGAACGAAAAGACCCAGGTAGAGGTATATGTCCCGAGGGAAGTAGTGAAAGAAAAGAACCCTTCAAGAGTAAGTGTGATAGTGGTACATGTCAGGCTTACTTCACGACTTATGGTGTCATTGAGTCCATTTATATGAGCACCTTTGTGAACGGTGCGCTTGCTCTTGAGTTACCACTTTCTAAGCACTACGTTTTTCCAAACACCTTTATTTTTATTTTTATTTTCTCTCTTATCATATTTGCATGTCCCCTTTTATAAAGTTTCAATCTATAGCATCACTACTTGGGATTGGGGCAAACACAGAAAGGGTAGAGCCCAATTTTGGACATGCTTTTAAGATTCCTTTGCTATCATTCTTTTCTTTAGCATCATTCTTTTATTCTTTTATCAGTTGTTGCAATCAAGCTTTGGGCCTTCATCCCCTCTTCTCATGAGAGAATGTACCATGACTCATTACCAAAAGAAAATTGTTAAGTATGGAAGGAAATAGAATGTTACCTTTGTGAGGGCCCTCCCAATAGTACCCCTTTTATGTGGGAGGTGACACATAGGACTAGGGTATAGATGCTAGCCACCAAGGTGAAACAAGGAAATAAAACATAACTACTTGATCTAGTGATCCATTACCCAACTTCAACCAATGATCCTCATCCACATGCCTAGTATATTAAGCACAACACTTCGCATGAAAGGACTCACATACCTCATGGTGACGCTAACTTATCATCTCCCATACACTGAGATGACTAGATGTGATGAGCTTGGCTAATATAAAGTAGAAGAGGCAATTTTGTGGTGGTTTTTGGGCTGCTGTCTGTGGACATGCTCATCATCATCATGGTTAGGATAATTGTCTTCATTGCGGGCCATGGGACATGATCTCCTCTAGTTACCCCTAGGCATGTGGGGGTAACATTTCCTATAGTTTGAAAAATTATGAAAATGCTTCATGTTCTCATCCCCCTTTTCAAGCCATAATGCCCCACTTTTGAGTCTCCATAGGGCCTTTGCATTTGCAAGAAATTTTCTCTTCTTTTGTTCCAAAACCCTTCGATTTTCCCAAGTTTTTTCATTAATAAGACTAACATATTCTTTATCATAAAGTCTTGTGATTTGTGTTTCAAGTGATATGAATTCCTGCTCATTCTTTATTATTCTCTTGTCATTTTCCCATGGGATCGTTTCCCTATTCACATGCTCGAGGTGAAAAGAAAACTGTAGGATTGTAGACTCTATGAATTCTACCTGCAAAGGATTGCTAAAGTGCTATTATTTAATTATGATAATAATATAATACTAGTAGGTGGGACCCCCTTGTAGACTAGAGGTGCAAGGATAGACATATCACACATATTTTGTTGTTGTTATGATGTTTCCTACACTGTCCTACATTTTTTATGATGCAGTATTGGTTTCATTTGGCATGATAATGAGTGGTTAATGCATTATTGTTGAATGATGTTGGTAATCACTTGCGACACTGAACAGTTTCCATGGTTATGAATATCAGATTGTTACAGGTGCTATGTTATAACCTTGTCACTAATTCATATATTGATTACTTATCCACATATATGCAAGGGATAATTAAATGATAGTATGATCAAAACAAAGGAAAATTATGGAAAGGTTCTATAGTTTAAACAAAATGAAAGAAACTATGCATTAATCCTTGAGTTATAGTAAAAGACTACATGCAAATTTTGAATGAAAGAATTAATGGGTACAAGTGTTAGTCCTAACTATTATACTATGGTTTGGTTAATCAACTATGTGAATTTCATTAAAGTCGAATGGAGGCACATATATCAATGTGGATATGGTTTGATTTATTGTGTGGAGTTATGGCAAAGGTTAACGTATGAAATATCTCTTTGGTGCGCTATGCAATAGATATGGTCTCATATCTTACGATGGATTGGCATTGATTATGCATTGGTCATATGGTTTGATTTATCGGTGGATGTTATGCTTATTGGGTTGTTTCATACTTGGAATTAAATGGGGCCAGGTATGGAAGTGGCATGCATTTACTGCACGTCACTCCAAACCTTCCCTAACACTCGTCACCCTAGCATTGTTGCATTATCGCTTTGTTGGTTGTGAGGCTCCGCGTTTTCAGGTTTTTGGAAAGGAAATCTCGGCCAACTCGTCAGTTTAGCATTTTTCTCACAAATATGGTTCTTTTCTCTCCATCCATGATGGATTCTTAGTTTTATGAACCAATTGGTGGCTCAGTGATGCTTGGATTTTGTGTGTTCTTGATATTTTTGACTGTGTGTAAATATGGTATTATGGCTCTCTGTGATGACTGTAAAATGTTGGCAATTGTAAGCAGAAAAATGGGTATTATTAAGTTTGTGTGTTGCTTGTTTGCTTGGTCAGTGTGGTTTTATGATGGGTCTCTATGGAATAATAGTGACAATGGTGAAATAAGGCTCTGACTTTGATGGTTAAGGGTTTTTATTCATCGTTCTATGTATCAGTGTCTGTCAGCTCGTTCCCCTCACGGTTATTGTGGTAATCCTTATCCAGTTGCGGAGCAACTGCCAACAGTTGGTGTGTTCTTTTATTTAAACCTCGAGCTGTGGTTGATGGCCTGTTCTTACTGTCTTTTCACTGAAAGTGTCCCAATGGCCCTGAATGTTAATACAGGCCTATGTGGGTATTGAATTGATACGAGTTATATCTTGGCATTCTTTCACAAAGAATGTGTGTGTCCTCACTATTGTTGTGTCAAAAGTTATTAACCTCCTAGGGTGATTGGAAGAGACATTATCTCGTTGTGTTTGAATACTCGCCACTGTTAAGTCAACCCTTGTCTCTTATCTACAAGTATTAGAGGCACCTATGTGCACTGGGTTATTTTACTCTGACTGTCCCTGCTCTCTTCGGGCATTAACTTATGGTTTCATCAAGGACTTGGAGTAATAAGTTGAAGCACTATGTAGCTCACTGTTGTTTCATTTTCAAATTTGTATTTTGGCCTGTGTTTGTTGATCGATGGTAAAGTGGATATAAGTCTTGGAAGACCGTTATCTCTCTCTGTTTTTTTTTTAAAAACATAAACAGGATTTCGTTGCCTCTCTACATTTAATTTAAGAGCCCGACTCAGACTCTGATTGTCTCTCCTCTCCTCGGGCACATTCTAGGATTTTTCAAGTATTGGGTTATCAGTTTTAATGATTGTGGAATCTTAAAGAGACATGCTCTCTCATTTATAAACCCATCCTTTTTGGTCGAATCTCTGTGAGGTCCTTCTATGATGAAATTGTTTGAACAAATAAAAAAAGGAAATGAACAGTTTCTTACAGATGAGAGTTGTCTTTCTATTCATTTATGGTCTCAATCATTGTGTTTAATCCAACATGATTTTGATTGCTTAAAGGGAGACTTGTGTGAGTTTTACCAAGCCCAATCAGGATTCTAGCAAGTTAAAAAAGGTGTATGTGTGTCAGTTTAGTTCTGTTCGCTTCATATATGATATAGTTATATTGGAATCATCGTGCAGACTATCAATTGTTTAAAAAAGAAGTTATATGTGTCGATACACACATAGATCAAACTTGGGGTTTATGTTTGGGTTGACTGTTATTATCAATTCAAGATTTTGTTGATTGATATGATTGAAGTCATGTGTATGATTGGGCATGGTTTTTAGTCTGTCAACGTTTTTGAAAAGACACATGTGTACATTCAAATCAGGCCTGATTGTTGATTGGAGAACAGGGACTGTTGATTGTTTATCGTGATGCATTATTGATTATTAGGGATAGATTTTAAGCATATTGGTGTGCATGTTTTGTTTATCTTAAAAGGGAGAGATCTGTGTTATAATATACAATAATGTTGAAAGGAAAATTTTTACATAATTTATCATGCACAAATTGTTATAAATTAAGGATTTTTGGGAAGTTTAATTACTTTTGAGACAACAAGCAGTTTGCATACAGTTGATGAACAATGAATGTTTTGGTCTTGGAAGTGGATGCCTTTTGGATTAAATTTAAAACAGAGTTATGATAGTTGATTTATTTAATTTATTTTAAGAACATTATTCATCTTATTCCCTTTCATTTTCTCACTTTTTCGCTCATTACAAATCCCCTCATGATCCCAGATTCATTTTGCATGCCATGTTCTTTAAAATTAAATTAAATCTCTGTATTACAACAATTAATAAATAACACAGAGATGGATCACAACTGATATGTTTTGGTTATTGTTACACAGTCGATTGTTTAATGAATTGTTGAGCAGTAATTGTGTTATTACTCCCTTTCATTTTCTCACTTTTTTCTCTCAATACAATCCTCTCAGATATCTCAGAACCCTAATTCAACCCCTGCTTATTGACAATGATTAAATGAATTTTATGGATTGGATTACATGGGTCTTATGCGATTGTTGAGCCAAACTTTGTTTCATATTAAGAGATTGTCATGTATGGTTTGTTTAAGAAGCTAGTTGGTAATAATCGTTGCATACAAGATGAGCTTCTTCAGCAGAGGAAGTCATGGTCAAAATAATAGGGGCAAAGGAAATTGGAACAGAGGGCCTAGAAGGCCAAGATTCTCAATATATTTCGATGCAGATCCTCAAGATTTAAACCAACTCTTCCAAGCTGGATTTTTCAATTGGATTGGAAAAGGGGTAGTCCAACCTAGACCAGAGAGGCCTCCCTTCCAACCCCAACATGTCCCTGGCATCCCTGTGCCCCCTCATGTTTCGTTGCATTCCGAAGTTCCCGAGAATGACGAATGGCGGGAGATTGTTCACCCAGTAGTATCCCACCATCATGGCTAGCCAAATTTGTCTTTACCTGCTCCTCCTCCACCTGTTAACCCAAATGTCTAGATTTCCCTTGCACACTCACCTGTACAATCCTCCCACACAAGAAAAAGACTCAAAACTGAAGCCCACCATATGCATGATAAAGGAAAAGTTGTTGCTACCCCCTCTTCTCCTTCAAGTGATTCAACCAAATCTATTTCATCCTGAATGCACTTGAAAGATGATTGTTCTCGTGTCATCAATGAGATCAAGCCTCAAGGCTCTACACAGCCTAACTCTAATTCGGAGAAGTCAAAAGGGGATAGTAGTAGAAAAGACAAAATTGCCTCTGAAAGTGACAAATACGGTTTTTTATTATGTTTTATTATTGTTTTATTGAGGATAATGGATTGTTGAAGGTTTTGGACAACATTCTATTTTTTGATATGTGGATATTATATGTTTGGATATGACTTGAAATATCATTGATATTTAATTTTCAAATTATGGAAACGATTATAGGAGTTGTCTAGTTATGTTTATTTTTGTTAAAGAAATTAAAGGGAATCACAAGGGGTCCCACCTACTAGTTATTATTTATTAAAAGACCCTTATTATTATTATTAAGTCTTCCCCTAAACTGAAGTTAGTTGAGTTTCAGTTAACTTAACTAAATGAATTGGTTGACCTACTTCAACTAATTTGGAATGCATAAAAGCCAAATGAGAATGAAGAACAAAGGGGAGAATAGAAGGAGAAAGCATACTAAGGTTTGCTCTTGAGTTTTATTGAGATAGTTCAGTGTTCATTCATTCTTCAGTTCATTAAAAACCTGATTCTCTTTTATGACAGTAGGGTCCTATTGTATACAACAAGGTTCAAAGCTTAATCATATCATTCAGACGCTTGTTTTCAGAGGTGTTGATCTATCTTTGATAGTCAGTGTAGACTTGTCTTTTTATGAATTAAATTTCATGGCTGATAAAGAATATTATGCAGAGTTAAGTGGGCAGCAGCCTGTGGCAACCTGAACTAGATTTTAAAGTTCAGTTTTTACTTCTTGTCAGAGTCCTTTTGTATGGTTTTCGTTGGGGATATATAAGTTTGACCTTGGTCCATGCCCCTCATAGGGATTTTGTAAAGAAAACAATTCTTTTGATTTCTTGGAATGAAATAAAGTGATTGATATTCTGTCTCATCTGTGTTTATATGTGACTTGGTATTTTTTCTTTTGATCTCCACTTTTTTCTTTTGCAATCTGATATATTCAGAAAATTGTATAAAAATGTTATGTTTTTGCAACAATATTTTATTCAACAAATCAGCCTAAGCCCTTGTAATTAATACTTGTGGATTAGGAAACACTTTTTGAGGCTATAAACATAGGGTAACATTTCTGACTATCTTGCCTTAGCCAAGCAAGATCCAAAAATGCTTGAGTAAGATAAATTCATATCTTTTCCTCAACACCTCACTTGGAACCCTTCTTGGACTTCTTGTTGTTGTTAGCAGCAAGAGCCACATTCTCCTCATCATTACCAGTGGATGAACTTTCATGCACATACCCTCTCTGGGTTTTCTCCTCAACAAAGTCATCCCAAAGACGGTCCCACTTGGGCAGATTCCCCCTTGCCACAATGTCCTCAAAAAAGACAATGAATTGTTTGGTCACCCTATTCAATGCAGTCCTCACAAGTTCACTATAGGCAATGGCCTCCCCAACAACACCAACTTCGTCTCTCACATGTGTCAACCTGGTAAGATATGTGACCACATTTTTAGCCTTGGCCATTCTAATGCTCTTCGATTTCTTTCTCAAAACCATCTTCTGATTCTCATTTGTACTTTGATACAACTTCGTCAAGGACTCCCACATCTCATAGGCATTTGTATTCCCTGTCACATGGAAAATCAAATGGTCCCTGATGGAATCAAGGATGACTCATTTAGTCTTGATATTCTTCTTGGTATAGGCTTCCAGAAGTGTAGCATTTGTAGGCACTGTTATTGGGTTTGGTGAAGAGTTATCAACAATGTCGCACAACTCACTCTCCTGCAAAAGCAAAATCATTCTCTCCTTCCAAGCACCAAAATTCAATTCCCTATCAAGTATGTCATCGACACTTAAACCTATAACCATTGACCCTTCTCAACTGAAAAACAAGTCTCCAAAATTATGTCCGATGAAGTACTTATATCATGTTCTCTGTATGGCTGATTTAAATCTGCACTCCTCTTCAACTTAGCTCTGATAGCATGTAAAATTTTCGAACCCCACCCAATTTCAAGTCTCACTGAGACTAATTTCACAGTTTAATGCCCAAAACGGAGTTTTATGACAACACCACATTCTCAACATATAAACATATCTTAGAACTGAAACATGGGGATTTTGAACGACAATAAATGCATAAATAAATGACAAACAACAACACGATAACCCAGAAATTTCTAGTCAAAAATCTGACCCTGGAAAACACAATGTGGGAAACCAATGAGAGAGAGAAGTAGAATTTATTATTCAAAGAAAAAAGTGTATCTTTTACATCAGCACATAAATCAACAATTAATACTGACTTATCTCGATTTCTGTGCAACCCAGAACTGTTACAAAACCACCCAGAATATGTTCCTCGATTTCTATGCCCATAGATCTGTATTTTGTATGGCCTGCATAGTATTTATTGCAATCTGAAATACCTCAAATTTGTGCCAGCATGTTGTTGAGATTTTCCATAAATTTAGAATAGCCACACACCTCGAATTTTGTGCCAAAACCACTAGAAAAATCATGTTGTTCATATCCTCGATTTCTATGCCAAATACAGTTGTATGATTGCCTAGGAATTTGTGCCCAACACAGTTAAAAAATTTTACAGCTGTCTCTCTTGATTTATGTGCGCACAAATGTTGTACGGCTCCTCCAAATCCATATTGTACAGCCTCGATAGCTGACTGTAATTGATTCCTGGAGATTTGTGCTTCTTCCTTTTCTTGGGAAATGTGTGAATCTTTGCAAGTCTCTTCCTTTCTCTTGCTCGACTCACTTCTCCTTTGCCTCTCTCAAAATTCAATCAAAAGAATGAAAGAATTCGGTGTGCCTCCTTACCCTAATCGACTCATTGAGGGAAGGTGAAAGGTCATCTGATTCAAGGGTTGAGATTAGACAAGATGAATAGTGTAGATTAAATCACTTAACTCACTCACTTTCCCTACGTCCAAAAACTCACTTTTAATTCATATCCCATGAATCAAATGACTAGGGTCTACATTAGGCATTTTCCCACCCCCTAGGCACCTAGGTGATGAGAAACACTTTCCTAGGTACTTTTTAATTGCTTTTAACATCCTTCACCCCATCAAGGATGATCAACCTGGCCTTTGCATCTGACTTGTTATACTTGTCTAGTTTTGTTGCATCAATTGGATTAGTGGTATGGGTGTCACCAAATTCCCACAAATAATTCACCAACAACACTAACTTGATTATTTCCTTCCACGAGCTCTAGTTGGATATCCTATCCAACTGATCTTCAATTCTCAATCCAGAAACTATCTTTACTATTGGACTTTTACACAGAAGTCAAGGATACTCTGTTGTCAAATCTACTACAACTCCTTTTCAAGGTTGTTACCTGTGTAAATTTGAGATCCAACAGCTCTTTTCAAAGCCTCAACTCTGATACCATGTTAGATTTTGTTCATGCCTCATGTTTGGTCTAGGTTCTCAACAACACACACAGAAATCACACATTTTGAACTGTGAACATAAACACACTGAGATGTCTAACAACTTAGCGCGACGGAAGATAAAACCAACAATTGAATTATACACGGAAATTTAATTACCAAATCACTTGGTCTTCATTCAATAAAACCTAAAAAAAATGGGCTTTTGTACTAGGGAAAATGGTCCATTTCCCTTACATAGAAAAATGCCTAAAACAAGGAAAATATACACTAAAGTGATCCTTACAGTATTCTTGAAAACCTCCTCAATTTGCGTGCTCAACAAGGACTGGAATGGTAGTGGTCTCTACACTAGCTCTGACGTTCTTTGTCCCTGTGACTGAGTTTCCAAGGTTAGAACCCTCCTTTTCTCCTCTTCACAGCTGGCCTTTACTCCTCTTTCACCTGTGGCTTTCCCTCCCTTGGCTACATGTTGTTAGGTTGACTGTAAAAACCCTAATAACCCAATTGTAACAACCCCAAGACCTGACTGTAACAACCCCAAGACTATCCTAGAACTGTGACTATATCAACCCTAAGAACTGTCCCATAACTATAGTTGCAACATCTCTAAAAAGTTGCAGGCTTAGGTTCCACTTATCTTTGCAGATTGATCCTCCAAAACACCTACGATTGAACTTTTCTTGCAGGTCGAGCCTCCAAAACTCCACAGAATGAGTCTTCCTTTTGTTGGTTGGGTCTAGGCCCTACTCAATCCATACTCTCTAAGCTACCTGTGAAAGAATACCCTGCAACACTTGATGTTGGTCTGCACAAAGAAAATCCTCTTCCTTATTTACCATAGGCCTTACTATACCTTCTCCATGTCTCAACCCTATACGACCTCAACACCACTCACAACTTTAGATTGAAATTCCCCTTTCACTTGTTGTGTGTGTTGCTCTCTCACAAGGTTCTCTTTTTATACAACTCTAAAGGTTGAGTTAGAATCCCCTAAATCAACTTAGGCACCATCTCCACAAGCTCAACAATAATTAGAATTCTTTAATCTTTCAATGGGTGTAAAATCCCATCAAACAACCACAAAGCCCTTCAACAAGCCCACAAGGCCCCACACCTCACACAAAGGATTTTTACAAGGAAAAATAGCAATGTAAGTGTCAAGAATGGCTCCCACATGCCCAACACCTAGGCTAATGTGGGAATACCTCCTGATGCTAGAAAAACATCAACAAAGAGTACTTGAAAAATCCTCAAGACAATCACATTTTTGCAAATTGTCTTGACACAAAGGCTTTATTTGATAAATGATAGTACCCCGCCTCATATTCGTACAAAAAACTATGTTTCATACCGAAATTGTCAACATCAGAAAAAATATATTCATGTCCATTTAAACATCTATCATCTCATGCATGACTGTGATCATGTTTTTCTTCTCTTCTATAAAAAAAAGGGCCCTACTATCTTCAAATTCAAGGTTGAAATTGTTGTTATCACTTACCTCTGACCCTCAGACAATTTTTTTTTTTTTTGTACAACTCAGTGTTTCATTCATGTTACCACCTTTAAGACCATGAAAAATATCAGTGAAAATATCATAGGTTAATAGGACATTAAGGGTTCTATCATACTTATCCTTGTCTTTTTCTCAGGTACCATGTTCTAGTGTTTTTTCATTTGCTTGCTTTTCAAACTGAATTTCATGGCCAAATTCTTCATAATCAGGAGCAAGAAACAAGTCTTCTATGTGGAAAACATCCTCTCCATCGATACCAGTAGGGATACCCTCATATTCTTAACAAATCTATAGATTTTTAGTATTATTATCCATTAATCCCTAAAGAGAAAAGTCACCATCATGATTTGGAAGATCAACTCAAAAACTGTGATGGTTTTATTCCATACTTGGCACATATTCTTGTTTTTCCTCATCATTAAACTTAGGAAAACCTTCAAAAATCATTGTATACAATCTACCACTGCTTTGTCCAGGGTATATATCCAGATCCAGATCCATGTACCTATAAGGGGTAGTGTTATATTGTCCTTACATCTTCCTTTGGGTAGAAAACAAACTTCCTCTTTCAAACATCTCCTCCTTTGGTTCCTCAATATATTCTCAAATGGTGTAGCCAACAAAGTCATCATAATGATGCACATATTTCCCAGAAACACTAATATCTCCGGTATTACAAGAAATTTTTGTGGCATTATCATTAAAATTTCCTTGGGCGTCGACAATTAGTTGAGGACCAATTCCCCTTTCTTCTAATTCATAATTTTTTTCTTCTGAGACAACAAATACATCATCACCATCTGAAAAATCAACACACAAATCCTCGGAGTCTTCTAGGATACAAACATCATCATCGACAATTAGTTGAGGACCAATTCCCCTTTCTTCTAATTCATAATTTTTTTCTTTTGAGACAACAGATACATCATCACCATCTGAAAAATCAACACAAAAATACTTTGAGTCTTCTAGGATACAAACATCATCATCTCTGAAGTTGTCTTGATCAACTTCTTCAACAACAACATAAGGATTCTCTAGGGTTTTCTCTTCATAATCTCCCCATTCTTCTTTATCTATGCCAAGCTCCAATTCTTCCCTATACGAGGTGAAAGGTTTATCCATGTTCAAAGATTCTTCCTTATTGCAATACTTCCTTGCTACAACAACACATAGCATATTTACTACGTTATATTCTTTAGCAAGCTCTTGGGCTAGCAAGTTAGTGGGATCATTTTGATAGTTTTGAAAAATGGCGTCAAATCTCTTCCTTCTTTGTATGCATAATCCAATCAGGAAATTCCTATCACAACAATCCTCAACTAGTTTTGCACAAAATTTCTTATATTCCTCAATGCTCTCCTTGAGTGATTGGCATGTTTCTTCATTTAGAACCTCATGATCATCATGGAAATCATCCTCAACTACTTGTTCCTTAATTATGTTTTCATCACTTTCAATAGGGTTCAAGGAAAATCACTATTCTAAAATGGATTCATCGAGATCCTAAAGAGTGTCTTCAAATCCTTGAAATTTCAGCCCCCAATGCTTGAGAAAGTCTTGAACCAAAACTGCCATAGATGATATACTCTTTGGACTACAAGAATTCTTGACCTAGTTATTTTTTCTTAACTGGAAGAATGTTTGATATATAATAGGATACCCATGGATATCCTTGACATTCAAGGCCTTGTATTTTTCATGAAATTCCCACAGAGCCATCCTTCACCATGTTCAAATTTCAACTTGAGAGCTCAACAATAAACAAAATTTGTGTACCTTATCACAATGGAGTCACCAAGGTGAGTCGTAAATACATTCACAATGATGCTTATCTCACCTCACAAGAATATAGCCTTCAAGCCAAGGAGAAGGAGCACTCCCACCATTGTTACTTTGCGATGCTTTTGAGTTGAGGCCATGGACACTTGGTTTTGTTACGGGGTGCACCATACCCCCCCACCTCCTCCTCGAGCTATACTCCAATATTTTGAAGCTATACTCATTCCATCTTGCCATCGATACATGTCATTCCAACATTTCGAAGTTATAATCATTCCAGCATGCCATTGATACATGTCATTCAAACATTTCATTGATAGGATTTTCTCTGATAAGCACATTCGATTGATAAGCATAACAAATAGTATTTTCTTCGTTACCATTGATAAGCCCACCCTATTATTATTAGTATTGCAAGGAACCTATTCAAAGATATTCCTAGGCCATACAAGAACGAAGCATGTTAGCGCTTATCGCATGAATACACAAATGATTTGAAGAGCGAAAAGTGCTCACTTGAAGGATGAGGGTGAAGAGCATGAATGCTTATTAATTACCTAAAGATGTGACATATATGTTTTTGTAGTTGTTGAATTTAAAATAGCTGGGGAATTTAAGATGGAGACGCAGGCAGACTTACTTCAATTAAAAGTCCTCTTATTACACAATGATGACCATGGAACTTTCTCGCATTTCTTCCTACTATTATTATTGTTGGGCTTTCCATCATTAAAAATGTGGATAATAAAGTACAAGGAATGGGGCTTTGCATTTTACATATTTTCTTACTCTATTATAAGGGGTGGGGGAGAAGGCGGAGATGATTGATGATCGTTCTATTACAAGGTGTTAATTCATTAGTCACGACAAAGCCGCTGAAAATCTTTTCCATCATTATATATAAAGGGG
>JASDQU010104147.1:167127-231409 GCA_032191745.1 Picea mariana | reverse complement strand
TATTTCAATAAGAAAGCAATTTCACATAGGAATCTAAAAAGTTTTAAAAGCCTACACAAACTAGTTTGGGTATTTACCACTGCTTGTTAAATTATTATAGATTTTATTTCAATAAGAAAGCAATTTCACATAGGAATCTAAAAAGTTTTGAAAGCCTACACGAACTAGTTTGGGCATTTACCACTGCTTGTTAAATTATGATAGATTTTATTTCAATAAGAAAGCAATTTCACATAGGAATCTAAAAAGTTTTAAAAGCCTACACAAACTAGTTCAAGCACACCTTCAAGGTGATTACTGCAATTTCAATTATTTAGAAACATTCACCGTGGATTTCAGGTGTACAGCCCTAAATCACGTACACAATTAACAAATAGATCTGTCTCCAAGTACAATCCAAACTATTTTTAATGGATTAGATCTCACCAGTACCTTTAAACCAGCAAACTTACTATTGTTTTACTGATCTAAAAAACTGCTCAAAAGGGGGCCTAATGTAAAGCAAAAGACAAATATAATAAAAAACTATCTAATTTACAAAGGAGTTAGATTGTCATTAAACACGTAGTCTTGTGCCAAATGTGCAGCGGAATGTAAATACAGAGACAAAAAACACATGACCAAAAAGCAATCCAGTGATAAAATATAGAATGGTTAAGATCAACAACAAAACAGAAAACTTGACTGGGACCAAGTAGATTTATCAAGATTGCGGCGCTTAGTAGCAAGTAACACAGGATTCCTTTGAATACAATTAGAAACTAAGCCAGAATACAGAACAAACATTCCCGATCCATGTCCAAACATATCAAGCAATTATTGTAAAATAACAAGCACGACGGTTGCTCATGTGATCGAAGTACAAAAGTAACCAAAAGAGCCGGATGAAAGTTCTTTCCTAACAGTTGCCTAAAATATTAAAAACAGTAATGGAAAAAAAACAGTGGGCATTTATAAATGTTCAGCCCTAGCCATTTAAACAAGAAAATCCAAAAGTGGAAACGAAATAATCAAAAATAATATCTTTAAATAAACAAATAATATACCGCTAACCTTGCAGGGCCTGGCCTTAATGACGATATACCCATTTTTACGAATGGTACCCGCCTGCTGGGGAAAGGTTTTGGAAGCTCCCGCATCGGCCTTGGACTCGAAATGGTTGTCCTCGTCAGACATGTTTTCTTCTTTATTTTAATTCGCGGGCAGCCAACCACACAGCACGAGACAGCACAGACTACAGTTTTAGTTTTCGTATGTTTCTGCGGGCTGACAAATACTTCTCACGCAGATTGAATTCTATCGCAGGCAAGAAGAGGAGGCCGAATGCAAATCTCCCAACAGATATATTGCTCGCAAAGATAACCCTGGGCGCCTAGGGTTTCATCAAAACCCCAATTTAAACCCGATTTTAACCTGGGGGTTCCACATTGTCCATGATATCTGATATGATATGGTTTGGTGTTGGGCTATGGAGAGGTAGTGTTGGCCGTCCTAGGCCGTTCGATGGATTTGATGAGCGAACTTCGTGGAGAATATGAATAACAAATTATTAGGTTGAGGGAAGTGGGTTGGTATTAAAAAAAGGAACGGAATTGGATATTGCTTCCCCTTTCCTTATCCTTATCCTTCTCATATGATGTCATGTTGTGGGAGGTGTTGTTAACTTGGTCTCATTGCAGCCATTTGAAAAGGATTGTGTTAATCAGGGAAGCAACATAGTTAGTACCACAACAATTTTAGCATTTCTTTGGATCTATTTATCTTTCCTATACATGGGCATGGGTATGCATGCATTGTTAACATTAAAAATTTGTATGTTTAAGTCATTCATCTGTGTGGGTTGTGTTATGGTATGCTAGCTCATATAAAGAGGTTGTTTTTGGAGAGATGTCGATGCCTTTATCAAAAGAACTGATGTGATACCATATCGAGGAGGTCAAAAAAGAGGCAATCCTAAAACCGCCCCCAACACCCCATCCCTCTAACCCTAATGAATATTTGGCTAGAAACAAATATAAACATGTCATTGAAATCGAGTCGAATAATTTTTTTTTAACAAGAAAAGGTATGTTTGCATTAGAAAGTTGTTGCAGTCGCATTGACCAGTATAATAATACAAAAATATGTAGTATGTCCAAAAAGAGACCCTAAAACTTGTCCAAAATTTATAGCTTACTGTCTAAAGAAACATAACAATCATTCACAGAGAATTTTGAAAAGATAGATATTGTTGGCATAAATATTATAAAATACACCTACGGTTAAGCAAAATTTGCAAAACATTAAACACTAGTACTAGATAAAAGCATGATGGTTGTAAGCTTCCTCCTAGTTTTTTCTGATGGCCTAAAAGTTCTGGTCTACACCCTGAAGCAGCTAAAGTGGGACTTATGAACAGATTCACGACCATTTGTTGAAGAGCAACACACTCAACTTGAAGGGATTCTATTTTCCTTTTTTACTATGCAAGGTTTCCAGGATGATAGCATATTCATTGTTTCTAGCTTCTTCCTAAGAATGCATCCTACTAGTAATAGAGAAAATTGAACCCCTATTATCTATAATGAATTCTTCATGTCTCCTCGGAACTCTGTGAATATCAATGGTTTCACACAATGGGCATCTCCTAGAATGTAAGTGGTCCATTATGTAGGAACTACATAACACCTGCAAAATCTCCCTACCACTTCCCACCATTTCCACTAAGAGACTACCATAACCATTAACCAAACCCTTCTCCAGCATTCCCTCAAACAATTGATAGCAGAGCAAGAGACTTTCAATTTTAGAGTTTGTTCCACAAACCTTTTTGTTTTCTAGCTCAAATAGAGAGGTGCACAAGAATCTTCAAACGAAAAAGCAAATGAGCCACAATTCCAAGTCATCCATACTAGACCACAAAGCAACCAATGCCAAAACCACTAAGACACTAAATAGAACCTCCAAGTGAACCAAAATCCCATGGGAATGAATAAACTCTTCTCAAGACCGGAGGAAAATACCTAATTCAATTTGGGAAGGAGCAAAGCAAGAAACCATAGAGCAAGAATCCACAAAGACTCCCCAACTTGCATACTTGAAGTCAGATCCATTATACCACCTATAGAAAATCCCCAAGTTTGACTGCAATTGATGAACCTACTCCCACACAAAAGTCGAGTGTGTGAGCGTACAACAAAGGTTATACACCTTGAACATCGTATTCCAAGATTAAATTGCCCGTGTCATTTGTCCCTCATGCAAAACAAATACATGACTATGATTTGAAACTTAAGGGATGGAGGAAGTTGACACCCCACTTTTAGTTCTTAAGAATCCACAATCTTGTTGAGAGGCCATGTTGGCAAGATGATATGCATTTTTGTTGAGATCCCTTGGGATGTGATAATATTCAATGATTTTAAACCTACTAACTTCCTTTTATATTCACCTAAGAATTATTGTGAGCTTGCCATCACTCAAAGAGGAAGTTATGTACATCAAGTTGATAACTAATGTTGAGTCCCCGATAACGATTAGATTTCTGACATAACTTGCATCAAGAAATTTCAACCGCTAGAAAAGAGCCAATGCCTCTGCTTGGTTATTTGACGCACTACTGAAACCCCATTCAAAGGTAATTTCTTGATTTCCATTGAGATCAAGAACAATCCCCTCCACACTTGCCACCCTTGAAATCCGCTTGAATATTATCAAAGAAGATCTATTCAAATTGGAAATTAAGAACTTGATCTATCGATTCATGGAACTCAGAGAAAACCATCCAACTTAGATATAAAACAACCATAATCTCAAGAGTGGATATGAATTATCCCTAATGGGGAGGGGTTTCTTTGTGGTAACCTTTGCATCATGTGAACCAATGTTCAAATTTTACATGTGTTGCCTGATTTGAGCATTTATTACAAGTATTTTTAGAGAAGAGACCATTAGCATTAACGTAGAGAAAATTGCCCAACCCGTAGATTTTATGGATCATGCAACAAGTTGTTCCTCAATTCCCCTTTAAATATGTGTCCCACTTTAGGATTTTCCACTTGTAGGTTAGAATTTGATGCAAAGTGTGTGTGTGTGAGAGAAAAAACGAAAAGCCTTCGAGGCAAATTTATGTGGAATGATTGATAGGACAAGAGCATGGACCTACTTTGATGGTGCATGTCAAGGAGATCCATTGGTTTGTGGGGTTGATGGGGTCATATATCTATAAAAAAAAATCATGTTCTGAAGTTCAAAGAAGGTCTCGAAAGGGGACATACAACTTTGTTGAACTCTTGGCTTTGAAATTAACTCTTGTGTTTGCAACAAAAAAAGGTGCTTCTTGTTGACCCAAAATCTAACGAACATAAGAACAACCGCAAATTTTTGCAACAATACCTATGCCTAATGCAAATTTACTTTTCAACAACCACCCCAATTATCAAAATGGGTTAACCTTGCCTTATCAAGTTATCATGGTCCGACCAAAGTCCTCTTACAAGTAGTTATATGGTTATATTTCTAGTGTGCACTATGGTTGAGTAAGTTATGACAGATAGTCGATTTGTTTTGCTTCATATGTCGATGATATATCATCACTTCATGGTTTATTTCACTATGTTGTTGATGATTGCTACTCCTTGTTTTGTATATTATGATATGTTTCATTTCGTTGGAAACAATGTGTGGAGCAATTGGTTGGAAAAATATGTCAATTAAATGGCTTATTGCCATTCTTTCATTATGAGGGGTTTTTCATTATGATGATTGTATCTAACTACCTTGTTCACTTGGTCATTCAGGTTTCTACAAAAAAACTATGAGTGGATGGATTTGTAGTGGTATTGTTTATTGACAATGTGTTTAGTGGTATGGTTTATATGGCTTGCTCTTGTTGGATTACTGAGAGGGGGGGGGTGAATCAGTAATAGAGCAATTTAATCCTTTTTAACCATATAATCCAAGTGAAATATCAATGTAGCATTATCATCTAATAACTATAGAGTAAATAAGCAATGAACAAATGAACAATCATACACATACATAGTACACCAGTGTTTTACGTGGAAACCCAAAGCGGGAGAAAACCACGAAATGTTTTTTCTTATATGTCTTGAAGAATTACATTCATTGGAAGCACCAACTTCCTTTGTTTTCTAGCTACAACTGGAAGGAGGCTCCAACCCCCTAGTTTCTCAGGCTACAACTTGAGGAAAGATCCAACTCCCCAATTTGTTGGCTACAACCAGAAGGAGGCTACAACCCCCTAAGTTCTCCGGCTACAATCAGAAGGTGGCTACAACCACCTATCCTTGCCCCGTCCAACCGCCCTGACGTATAAGTAGAATGATGGAACCACTATCACACTATCACTGTGAGATATACCACTGTACAACTGTACCAACCTGTACCACTGACCTCCAGTCAACCTGTACCAATAACCTGAACCATGCATCAACCATGCTTCTACCTGTACCTCAATCTGTAATCAACATGTACCATAAACAAGTGCATCAACCATGCACCAATCTGTAACAAACAACCTGTAATCAACCTGTACCTTAAACAAGTGCATCAACCATGCACCAACCTGTACCTCAACCTGCAAACCTTCATTAACTTTAACAACAAGAGATTAACATTTTCTCACATGACTAGTTTTGGATTAGTCAACAACCCTAACTTGAAATAATCATAACTATGTACCTGTAATGAATAAAGATCTGAAAATAGTACACAATGTTCTTCAGTGTGTTTTATGCAATTCCTCTAGGTTTCACTACTTGGAACCTCTCAGAAAAGGAGTTATAGCAAAAATGACATACCTTGTTGAATTTTGGCTTATTATAGAGAGTGAATTGTAGAGCGTGCCCCGCACGGAATATTTGTTTTATGGATCTTAAAATGTTACACAACATACTAAAGACTATACTCTAACCGACGCATTTGGTCTTACTGAATTTGGATCTGTTATGAAAAAGTTATGACGTTTTTACCCGAAACACTTGTTTTAGACTAGTTTTAGGACTAGCCACAAACCCTATTTTCCACGGTGTGTAACTCCAAAAATACAACTCCCCACAAACTGAAATTTTTACCATAGATACTTGGATATGTTTCCTCAATGGCCTATCAATTTCATGGTCTGAATCATTCTACAAAAAAAGTTATGGTGAAAATGGTGAGATGACCTGTAAATAACATACCTTAGAAAACATCATCAAAAGAATTTATCCTCCCTTGAATTTCGGCCTTCTTTTCTTCACCTTCCCTCTGAAATTCGGCTTAGATATCCTTTGGTTACCTCAGTCACCTATAGATATTAAATATGCTCAAGTGTGATTAAAATGAGAGAGCCTTGCCTCTTATTTATACTCTCTAAGCAACTTCCTTAGAAGCATCTTCTAGGTCACTTTTCCCACATTTCTTATTTTAGGGTTAAGCCACTTTTAATTTCTCCATTAACTTTGAATTATAGTACACTCATTACTTCACTTTATTATTTACCTTCTAAAATATCTTAAACCACTTTGACTACTTTGACCTTTTGGGGCTTCAAGCTAACATATGAGGGTCCTCCAACTTCGTAAGGCCATAACTCTCAAACCGTGAGGAGTTATGTGATGTTCTACATACCACTAGAAATGGCATGACATGTACTATCCATATATACCAGTCTTACCTGCAAATATATCAAAACTCATACCATTATCCATCAAACAAACTTGGGTCCATTACCCAAACTTGGATTCTCCAACTTCTCATGGCCATAACTCTCTAACCGTGAGGAGTTATGTGATGTTCCACATACCACCGGAAATGGCATGACAAGCACTATCAATGTAGGATAGGTTCACTGAAAAATTCACCGAACTTCATCTCATTATTCCACAATTAAGCATGGGTTCTCTAACCATACTTCTAGGATAACTCAATCCACAAAGCGTCTTCCCATGAGGGATTTCACCATAAGGGGACCACTTTGGAGTTCATCCATTTGTATTTCTTATCAACCATGACAAGAAAATAATGATTCATCTTTACATCAAACAAAATTGGGTCCATTTGATCTGAAAATAGAAGGCTGACTTGTTATGCTATGCAAGCACCCCTACTTCATTAAAATAAACTTTACAGGACCTTGCTTCATGTGTATAAATATGCAAGATAAAACTTATGTGTTAAGTTCATGTATCTTCTTGTAAATGCTTATGCGTGAGGATATGTTCTTTAAATGGTTAAATATGTACTTTCAATAAATACACAGCAACATAACTTGCAGCAAATAAACCATCAAACTCAGAACAATCACAACATGATAAAGGAGTTCACCCCCCTCCGGGCTACATCTCCTTGAGCCTCCATAATGGACTTGGCTCTCTGGGATTAATTAGTCAAAAGTTATTTTACAAGCTGCTGCTGAACTCCAATGGAAAAACAGACTGTACTATTGAGATCGGAACACATAAAAACCCCAAAAATGACTAATAGAACTATGAAAACGGATCATGGCTCAACCGGGCATGACCTCTTCTACATGTGGCCATAAGCTTCCTTGAGCTTCTCTTTGGAAAAAACACCTGTAAAATTCCTCAAAAGCCTCTGAAACCTGTCCCAATGTGTTCAGAGCATATCAATTAGCCAAAAATGATTATTCAATCACAGAAAACAAACATAGGCTCACCAAACCATGTCCTCAAGCAATGAGGGCTTCAAGCTCCCTGAAGCTTGCTGAAACTTCAATGGTGAAAAACTTGCAGAAGAAGTCTTCAACTGGCCTTGAAAATAGCACCAATGGATCTAGCACGTCCCAAAACCCCTAGCTGGGCTTTTACGGCACCTCAATCGGCCAAACGATGAAGAAGTTAGGCCTCCTCCATTTTCCTCCTTCAAGCTTTCTGAAACTGGTTCGCCAAAACGCACCTCTGTGTGCATGAACCAAGAACACGCTCCAAAATGCGCGTTAAAACCTGGCACCGGGCAGTTTCAAAAAACGGTCCAAACTGTAGGATGGTTAGGGCGCCTCCAGCCCCCAACCACCTAGCTCTCGGTCACAAGGTCCTGCATATGACCACACGCAAAACGAAAAGAGCTAACTGTTTCCATGGCCAAATAGAAACGAGACATGCGGCGGTCGTTGTACAACCGTTGAAACCACATTCAAACCGCGCGCCATTCCATATAGCAAAAGGGTCCCATGTATTAACACATGAAACCGTGGGTTTCATATTTGAAAAAGTTAGAACCCCGCGCATATAACATAGCCATATGTACAAAGGCACAAAACCGTGGGTCAAACCATACAACACAAAACCCCGCGCGATATGGTATATATATATATATACGGTCATATAACAACGGATAGGACCACGGGTATGTAAAATGAACCCCTGTGCATTTCAACTGTCGGTTACACCATGGGCATATGTGTTGATACAAAGGACCGCGGGCCGGGGCTAAGCCCCGGCCCGACCCCCCAATCCAATCTACAATAATGTAAATTCATATACATTAAAACTCATACATTGAATAAGAAACAACGCGTGGCCCAATGGCTGGGCTGTCATGCGAAGGCGTATGCATTGGGGAGGTCCGGGGGTCAAACCCCACGGACTCCCATATAAATTTTATATAACCATATAAACCAACCAATAACCGAGTGACACATGGCGCCCACGGATTGGGCCACGTGTCCTCTCATCATTCGCCACCAAATGACACGTGTCGTCTCCTCATACGCCAGTAGTCAACCAATAAACATCTGCCATGTCATCACCACGTATGTTGCTGACGTCATCCGACACGTAGGATGTTGACATCATCCTGTGCCACGTGTCACCCTTCCAGTGGTGACACGTGTCACCTATGAATTGGTCCAATCGTATGCCCAAAAAGCCAAATCTGCCTGACACGTGTCATCACCTGGAGCCACCACGTGTCCTGTACGGACTTGCCACGTGTCTTGTACGGATTGTACGGACAGGTACAGTCAGCATCCAAAATTTCTGCCTATTTGGCTTGGCGAACAGATCGCGATATCTTCTCCATACGATCTCCGTTTGAGAAAGTAAATATACCGCCGGAATCAGGAAGACGAGACGGACGTAATGGTATGGGTTTCGTCGGATTCCGAGCACTTTGAAATTTGAGCAAAATTTGACCCCTGGTCCAGATTTTGATCACCATTACCCAAACCTTTGTGCTACCAGGTTTCTTCGAAGGTTGACATCAATGACAACCAACCTTAATCAACAATCTCCCCCTTTGGCATTGATGGCAACACTATGATGCAATACTGAAATCATGTTATGCAATACTGAAGTCATATCACTCATGCTCCCGCTGGAACAATGCCTCTATCCTCTGCATCTCTGTGACCATTGCTCCCCCTGGAATCATGCCTATGTCCTCTGCATCTGATAAATCTCTCCCCCTTTGTCATCAATGGCAAAGATATCTTTCCATCTGGGGCTTCTCTCCCTAACTGAACTGTCCTCTTTATGGTGCTTCCTCGTGTATATCTAAGACATATAAGATAAGCATTCAAAAGAATTCATTTTGGAGTAGAAATAACATAGAGTCTCTGGCGAAGATACTCAAACGGTTCCCGTGGAAGTGGTTTTGTAAAGATGTCTGCCACTTGTTCTTTTGTGCCCACATACTCAACTCTGATGTTCTTTTCTACAACCTGTTCCAATAGAAAGTGATACTTGATTGGAATGTGTTTCATCTTGGAGTGCATCATCGGGTTCTTTGAGATACTGATTGCGCTTGTATTATCACAATAGATTGGAACATGCTCATCATACTCAACCTGTATATCTGTCAGAGTTTGTTTCATCCATAGAGCCTGTGTACAACATGTTGTTGCTGCAATATACTCTGCCTCGGCTATAGATAAAGATATTGATGATTGTTTCTTGCTTAGCCATGATACTAAACACTCACCCAAGTAGAACGTTGCTCCACTGGTGCTTCATCGGTCATCAATACAACCTGTCCAATCTGCATCTGTGTAGGCAATAAGTGATAGATCCTTTCATTTTGGATACCATAATCCAAACTCTTATGTTCCTTTGAGATATATGAAAATCCTCTTCACTGCTAACACATGTGATTCCTTTGGCGTTGCTTGAAATCGTGCCACTTGTCCAACTACCTGCATTACATCTGATCTGGATGTTGTCACATATAGTAGGCTACCAATCATTGACCTGTATTGCCTATGATATGTAGACTTTGAATCATCATCTTTGCTCAACTTGCAACTGGCTTGCATGGAAGTGATAACTAGTTTGCAATCTTCCATTTCGAACCTCTTTAGCATTTCTCTAATATATTTGGTTTGAGAAATAAAAATTCCTTGGTTGCTTTGACGTGTCTGAAGTCCCAGAAAGAAGGATAGTTCTCCAAGTAATGACATTTCAAATTCATTTTGCATATCCTTTGCAAATTTTTGGCTTAACCTGTCATCATCACTACCAAAAATAATATCATCAACATAAACTTCAATTAATAAAATACTTTCTTGACTTACCTTGATGTAGAGGTTGTTGTCTGCACTTCCTTTTTTGAACCCTGCCTGTTGTAGATATTTATCAAGTCTAGAGTACTATGCTCTAGGAGCATATTTTAGACCATACAAGGACTTCTTTAATTTACACACATAATCTATGTTCTCTAACAATTGAAATCCTTCTGGTTGTTCAATGTAGACTTATTCTTCAAGTTCCCCATTCAGAAAAGATGATTTTACGTCCATCTAATACACTTTAATATTTTTGGAGCATGCATAAGCTAAAAGCAATCGGATTGCTTCCATTCTGGCAATTGGGACAAATGTCTCTTCAAAGTCGATTCCTTCCACCTGTGCATATCCTTTACATACCAATCTAGCTTTGTTCCTTGTAACATGTCCATCTTCATTCAATTTATTCCTATAAACCCACTTTGTGTCGATCACATTCTTATCCTTTGGTCTTGGAACCAATTCCCAAGTGTCATTTTTCTCTATTTGATCTAATTCTTCATCCATCGCCTTATTCCAAAATTCATCCTTGTTGGCCTCTTCAAAATAGGTTGGTTCAATCGTAGATGTGAGTGCTAGGTGCGTTTGTTCTAGTGAATGCATTCTTCTTCTAGTCTCAACTCTTGCATCTTTGTTTCCGATAATCTGATCGGAATGATGATTCTTCTGTACTCGTCTGCTAGGTGTCTTTGGAGTCACTTGTTGAAATTGTTTTTCTGCTTCTATCGGATCCTTTTCGTCTTCCCCTTCTTTTTCATCTTTTGTTTCTTCTTTGTAAAGTTGTTCCATTGATTCATTTTCTTCTTCCTTTAATGCTTGTCTACCTATTTCATCAATTGTTATGTTGATGTTTTTCACAACTTTATTTAATCTCAGGTTGTAACACTTGTATGCTTTTCTTGTACTTGAGTAACCAACAAGTACTCATTTGTCCACACGAGAATCAAACTTTTCCATTCTGTCATCTTCTCTTTTGATATAGCATTTGCTTCCAAAAACTCTGAAGTGCTTCACATTTGTTGGTCTTCCTTTCCATAGCTCGTAGGGAGTTTTGTTAGTGTTGTTTATGAGCATTACTCTGTTTTGAATGTGAACTGTTGTATGCACTGCCTGTGTCCAAAAAATATCTGTCAATTTGGAATTCATTAGCATTGTTCGATCCATTTCTTGTATTGTCTTGTTCTTTCTTTCAACAACTCCACTCTGTTGAGGTGTCCTAGCAACAAAGAATTGTCTTTTTATTCCATGACTGTTGCAGTAGTCCATGAATTCATTTGAAGTGAACTCTCCTCCATTATCAAATCTCAAGTATCTGATTTTTGAATCCATTTCATTTTCAACCATTTCCTTGTAGATCTTGAAGTTTTCAAAAGCTTATGACTTATTCTTGAGAAAGCAAACTGCAATCATTCTTGTATAATCATCAACTAATAACATAAAGTATTTCTCACCTTTTAAACTCTTTGTTGTAGTTTGTCCAACTAGATCAGTATGCGCAATTTCCAATGGTCTTGTCGTTGAATATTCCTTTGATTTGAACCTAGTCTTTGTTTGCTTTCCTTGTTGACAATGCTTGCATAAAGTGTTGTTTGGTTTCGTGATCTGGGGCATTTCTCTGACTGTTTCTCTTTTGCTGACTTTGACAAGGTTATCAAAATGTATGTGACCCATTCTTGTGTGCCATAGCCAACTTTCATCTTCCTTTCCTATACAACACTTTTCATTTCCAATTTCACTTAACACATATATGTTGCTTGAAGTTCTCACAGCTGTAGCAATCAAATTTCCTGAACCTTATTTTCTTATCTCTCACTTTTGTGAATCGAAAGTAACTTTATGACCTTGGTCACACATTTGAATCACACTTAGAAGATTATGTTTTATCTCTTCTACTAGTAGAACATTTTCTGCCTTTGTATTCTTGTTCCCAATTCTGACTGTGCCTTTTCTAATGATTTTAGCTGAATCATCATTTCCGAAGGAGACTGATCCATCTCTTTCCTTTCTTAATGTAGGAAACATGTCTCTATCACCTGTTATGTGTTTTGAATAGCCACTGTCAACATTCCAACCATGTTTATTCTGCTTAGCTTGTAGAGCGAGTGTGCATTCTTCATTGTTGTATTGATTATGCTTTCTTATCCATGTCCTTTTCTGAGGTTCATGTCTGTGATTGTTGTTGTTCTGTTGTGGTTCTCTAGGAGGGATTGTCATTCTGCAATCTTTGACCGTGTGTTCAAAGTTGTTACACTTGTAACATTCCACTTCAATGCTCAAAGATTCAAACCTGTTGTAACTTCTTCTCTGTGTTTCACTATGCCTTCTTGGATAAACCTTTTGTGTATGACTTTCAAAGTTGTTTATGTTCCTGTTGTTAGCTCTGCAATTCATAGCTTTATGTCCAAAATTATTACATGCATAACATAAACCAAAAAAGATAGTTTGATACCTGGGAGTTGAAGATCTTCTGAAAGGAGGTGCTCTTATGAATCCTTCTTCTTCCTGAGACCTATCCGTTTTCTGTTGGTCGCTGATTCTGAAATTTGAATCTTCTTGGTGGAGGAGTGTCCCTGTAATTTTCTCTGTAGACCTTCCTATCCCCTGTGATTGTTTTTGTATAGCTTTTTGGATATGTTTCTTGTTCTGTTGTTTTGGAGCTTGATCCCTTTTCTGTCTGATTGTATCCAAGTCCGAAATTGTCATGATTAGGCCTTTGACTTCTGATAATGTCATTCAAAACTTTTGAACTGTTCTGCATATTTTTCTTTTGAAGTTCTTTTCTTAATGTGACAATCTCTGCTTCCAAATTTTCAATGATCATGTATCTTTCTTCTAGTTGTTCTTTGAGTGCTTCTTCAATTCTTTTATCTTCTTCAATTTGAACCTTCAATTTTTTGATCATTTGTTTTAATTCCTGAGTGTCTTCTTTCTTGTCTAGTTTCTCTTGTAGCTTCTTGTTTTTCCTCTTTTCCCTTATGATAACTTCTATGGCACTCATCAATTCCTCTCGGTAATCAACTTCTGCCTCTTCAATTTCTTCTTCGTCTTCTTCATATTCTACTTCAGAGTCTTCTTTATCAGAGTCTTCTACTGCCATGAATATAACCCTTTTTGTCTCACTGTCACTGACTTCATCTTCATTTGAAGATGAGATATCTTCTTTGATGCATAAGCTTTTCTTGAAAAAAAAAAATTTGTGGTTCTTTTCCCTTTATATGTTTGTGTGTTTTTTGAGTCACCTTCATCATTTCTCTTTTTCTTATGAGAACATTTGTTAGCAAAATGACCAATACCATCATAATTAAAACAAATTAAAGGAAGCTTACCTCTATACCTATCGTCGGTTCCCTTGTTTAGTCTTCTGACAAAGTTGGCCACTTCTTCATCATCTTCTGAGATGTCACTATTGTTGCTATGTTCTTTTTCTTGTTGCTTTCCCTTTTGCTTTGATCTTTTGGATGCTTTGAAGGTTGCTTCTTTTGCATCTGGATTTTCCTGTTTAGTTCTCATTTCATATGTTGTGAAGATTCCATGTAGTTCGTCCATGCTTATTGAATTTAGATCTGATCTTTCTTCTAATGTTAATATCTTAGGATCAAATCTCATAGGGAGAGATCTTAGTACCTTTTAAACAATTACCGATTCTTTGATTTCTTCTCCCAATCCTATGATTTCATTTATTGTTTCATCGACCCGTAAGAAGTAAGCTGCAATATTCTCATCTTCCTTCATCTTTAGTTGTTCGAACCGACCTCTGTAAGTTTGAAGCTTTGCTGCTTTGACTTTTGAATCTCCTTCATAAATATTTTGAAGTTTGTACCAAATCTCTTTAGCGGATTTACAATGTGCAACTTTGGTGAATATTGTTTCACCAAGACCATTCAGAAGTGCATTTGTGGCTTTGGAATTATTCTGATTGAGTTTCACTGTTTTTTCATTTGTTGGTGGAATTGTTGGTACTATGTATCCATCTACAATTGATTGTCAAATTTCAAATCCCTGTGCTTGTATATATGTCTTCATCCTTATGCTCCAAAAAGCATACTTTTGTTCATCAAACTGTGGTATTCCATTTTTATTCAAGTTGTTGCTCTCCATGATCTACCTTTCAGTGGTTAAACTGATTTTTGAAGGAACTTGCTCTGATTCCAATTGTTGGATTACTGAGAGGGGGGTGAATCAGTAATAGAGCAATTTATTCCCTTTTAACCATATAATCCAAGTGAAATATCAATGTAGTATTATCATCCAATAACTGCAGAGTAAATAAGAAATGAACAAATGAACAATCATACACATACACAGTACACCCGTGTTTTACGTGGAAACCCAAAGTGGGAGAAAACCACATAATGTTTTTTCTTATATGTCTTGAAGAATTACATTCATTGGAAGCATCAAATTCCTTTGTTTTCGAGCTGCAATTGGAAGGAGGCTCCAACCCCCTAGTTTCTCAGGCTACAACCTGAGGGAATCTCCAACTCCCCAATTCTCTGGCTACAACCAGAAGGAGGCTACAACCCCCTAAGTTCTTTGGCTACAACTGGAAGGTGGCTACAACCACCTATCCTTGCCTCGTCCAACTACCCTGACGTATAAGTAGAATGATGGAACCACTGTCACACTATCACTGTGAGATATACCACTATACAAACGTACCAACCTGTACCACTGACCTGCAGCCAACCTGTACCAATAACCTGAACCATGCATCTACCTGTACCTCAACCTGTAATCAACCTGTACCATAAACAAGTGCATCAACCATGCACCAATCTATACCGAGCAACCTGTAATCAACCTGTACCATAAACAAATGCATCAACCATGCACCAAGTTGTACCTCAACCTGCAAACCTTCCTTAACTTTAACAACAAGAGACTAGCATTTTCTCACATGACTAGTTTTAGATTAGTCAACAACCCTAACTTGAAATAATCATAACTATGTACATGTAATGAATAAAGATCTGAAAATAGTACACAATGTTCTTCAGTTTTTTTTGTGCAATTCCTCCAGGTTTCACTACTTGGAACCTCTCAGAAAAGGATTTATAGCAAAAATGGCATACCTTGTTGAATTCTGGCTTATTCTAGAGAGCGGCCTTGTAGAGCATGCCCCACAAAGAATATTTGTTGTATGGATATGAAAATGTTACAAAGAATACTACAGACCGTACTCTAACCGACACATTTTTTCTTAATGAATTTGGATTTTTTATGAAGAAGTTATGACGTTTTTACCCGAAACACCCGTTTTAGACTAGTTTCAGGACTAGCCACAAACCCTATTTTCCACGGCGTGTAACTCCAAAAATACAATGACCCACAAGTTGAAATTTTTACCACAGATTCTTGGATATGTTTCCTCAATGGCCTATCAATTTCACAGTCTGAATCATTCTAGAAAATTTTTTATGGTGAAAATGGTGAGTTGACCTGTAAATAACATACCTTAGAAAGCATCATCAAAAGAATTTATCCTCCCTTGAATTCTGGCCTTCTTTTCTTCACCTTCCCTCTGAAATTCGGCTTAGATATCCTTTGGTTACCTCAGTCACCTATAGATATTCAATATGCTCAAGTGTGATTAAAATGAGAGAGCCTTGCCTCTTATTTATACTCTCCAAGTAGCTTCCTTAGAAGCATCTTCTAGGTCACTTTTTCCACATTCCTTATTTTAGGGTTAACCCACTTCTAATTTCTCCATTAGCTTTGTTATTTAAATATTTTTATTTTTGTTAACTTTGAATTATAGTACACTCATCACTTCACTTTATTATTTACCTTCTAAAATCTCTTAAAACCACTTTGACTACTTTGACCTTTTGGGGCTTCAAGCCAACATATGAGGGTCCTCCAACTTCGTAAGGCCATAACTCTCAAACCATGAGGAGTTATGTGATGATCCACATACCACCAGAAATGGCATGAAATGTAATATCCATATATAATAGTCTTACCTGAAAATATATCAAAACTCATACCATTATCCATCAAACAAACTTGGGTCCATTACCCAAACCCGGGTTCTCCAACTTCTCATGGTCATAACTCTCTAACCGTGAGGATTTATATGAAGTTCCACATACCACTGGAAATGGAATGAAAAGAACTATCAATCTAGGATAGGTTCACTAAAAAATTCCCTGAATTTCATCTCATTATTCCACAATTAAGCATGGGTTCTCTAACCATACTTCTAGGATAACTCAATTCACAAAGCGTCTTCTCGTGAGGGATTTCACCATAAGGGGACCACTTTGAAGTTCATCCATTTGTACTTCTTATCAACCATGACAAGAAAATAATGAGTCATATTTACATCAAACAAACTTGGGTCCATTACCCAAACCTTTGTGCTACTAGGCTTTCTTTAAAGGTTGACATCAATGACAACCAACCTTAATCAACAACTCTTATCCCTACTTAAGTTAAATGGGGCTACCTATAACTAAAAAAGACATGGTTAGTGAGTAAAAAAAATGTTGTGTGCATGAATGTGATATCTCATATTCAATGCAAGTTTGGTTTCATGCATAAATGCTTACATTCATCCCAAGAGGCATTGATAAAAGATAAGAGGTCGAGACTTTTTGCCTTGACCATGTCAAAGAATATTTATATAAGGATATATGTTTGTATAAGGTCGACCATATACAGGATTTGAAGAAGTTCTAACTATGCCAACCTTATGCATTCAGGATGGTGAATACATAATCCTTTCAAAAAGATTTGATACATATAACGATACACTTCACAACATTTTGGTATTAGTGTTATTTTTGCGTAGATTAGAGAGATGAATTCATTGCCCTTGGTTTATAGCTGATAGTGGGAGATGGTAGTCCTTCATATCTCAACTCTTGACCTAGTTTGCATTCCTCATTTGGTATTGATTTGAGAGGCTTAAGCTCTAGTTTTAGACAAGGAAAAATGCACCCATCCTATGACAACTCATGATACCCAATTTCTGAACCAGGATGCATTAGAGGATACATGTTTAGAGTGAGGACTCAAGCTATATGTTTCATCTTCACACTTTTTTTTTAGTTGATTGATAGTTACTTTTAACATATGTTTTGAGTCTCCATTTGTGGTTGTTGTGGTTTTGAAGAGGCTCAATTTTGGACAGTTATTAGAGGTTTGAACATGCACGATCTTGGCATTTGAAGCGATGGATGCAATATAGCCTGCAAACTTAAATTATGATGGGAATAAGGTAAGCCTTCACTCAGGGAAAAGCCATCGATCTCCTTCACAATGTGTGAATTACTTACTTGAGTGATTATTGGCTTGGGATGTTTCTATGCATACACTTTATTCTCAAAATTACAGCCTATATACTTTTATGGTCTTGACTCATTCTCTATTCACCTCTATATTAAAATATAACGAACAAAATCAAGCATGCAGAGGCTTGACCTTTGCATGCATTTGAATCTTACTCCTCATACAATAGAACCCTCTTATCCTTTGATGGTTTACAATTAATGGTTATTTTTCAAGCTTGAAACAAATACCTCATAAACCAAATGCATAGGCCTCATTCTTGGGCTATTATTATAGTCTATGATGCCAGTCAAACCTCCCATTTTGGATTTTGTGAATCATGGTAAATGAAGAGCCCAAGGCCTCATGTTTAAACTTCTCCTTCATGCATTTCAATCTTGGCTTGTACCAACCTTGCCGGTAGAATTTGACATTGGTTTAGTGATGGTTTATGGTGTGGTTTTGTTGGTTTGAAGAAAGGTTTTTTATCCAACTCTTGCCTGGCATTGGCATTGCTTATTTACAAGTTGGTATGATGGTGGACTTTGCCCTTAGTGGCATCAAGTGCAAGCCATGATAGGATTTTTTTAATATTTTGTAGAGTTAGAATTTGATAGTTTGCAGAGTTAGAATTTGATAGTAGGTGTTGATCTTTTCACTATTGTTTTATTGGGTGGATGAAACCCTAGCTCAATTTGTGTGTTGGAGTTTGGGTGTTGGGAAATGCAACAAAATTTGACATCCCTCTTGCCATAGATGGTATGTGTTGCATGAAGAATATATAAGAACCATGATGGTTTATACACAACATAATTAATACATGCAATGTTTTGGATTTGATATATAAAAACAAGAGTGGCAAAATTTTTGTTGAGTATATCCTAATACCATATAATTTTTTGCAAAGGTAAAAACATGTTCTTTCATTGTTGGTTTTACTGAGTTGTCCTTGCTTGAGAACTTTGTTGTAAGTTTACATGCTTTGCCTCTTGAGTTATACATATGCAAAAAGTGTTGTAGGTGAAAATTGGTTTACTATCATTGATGCACAAGTTGTGTATAGGTTGTTAGTGAGCTAAGTTTAATGATTTTGGGCATATTCATAGCCTAGATATGAAATATTAAACCCATATCTAAAAACAAAACAAATATTGTGTTTGTTTATCATCTATAGTTTGCAACATAGTTATAATGTTAGTTTGACTTATGACCTATAGATGAGATCAATGCATAATGTATTTTGTCTACTAGTGAAATTGTCATGAAGTTTGAACCCAAGCACGACAAGTTTGAGGCTATTGTTACCTCTTATGGTCTTATGATACTAAATGATTGTTGATATTAAATGTTAAATGGAGGCTAGAGGATGTTTTATTTTGTTTTGTTTTTCTACAAGAAATGGGAAAATTTATATTAAAGGAGTTGTAGTCATAGCCAAACAACGAGATTACAAAAATTGTTAGCTCGAAGATTCAAACAAAATAACCAACTCTTTTAGCCATCGAATATAGAGCATGTAGATGTTCAAAATTAGTACATCCCAACAATTCCTACATGTATATAATCTTAAGAAAACACTTAAAATTCTAATCTTTTTGCAGAACATAAAACTTAGTGGAAGCATGATGGCTATTATCCTCTTCTAGCCACTCCATATTGGTAGGATGGACTCCTAATTTCCAATGTCCGTATCCTTAAGCATTTGATGAACAATATCATCTTCCTTGAGCTCTAGGTGAATAGAAATTGTGGACATCCTATAGTTTGAAGTTGTTGATTGGGATCCCCAGCTTAGGTTGAGCACCAAATTTCTTTTACATTCAACCTCCAGAGAGTCAATTTGTTGTTTTTGTTGTACTGATGTGTTCATGATTACGGCAATTGGAGAAGTACAATGATGCTAGTTCTCATGAAATTTTGATGTCACTAAGAATAGTGAAGGCTGATTACATTGGATGGACTCCATATCTCTCTAGCTTCTTTGTAATCCATGGGTTCAAAACGCAAAATAGAGTAGAGTTGTGAACTTTTGAAATTCCCCAAATTTGACACATGAAACCAAAGCACTTGAAAAACCCAACTACAAGACCAACCAAACACGTTGTCTAATATCCCCGAATTGTATTGGCCATAATTTCCACTTTTATATAGAACGAAGAAGCCAAAACCCCAAATGTTGATGCCCAAAATACCAACAGACAACAACCCCTTTCAGTTGACCCCCAAGAAACCAAATAAATGAAAGACAAAGGCATCCTAATCAAGAGTGACAAATAGAACAACCAACAAAATAGAACCATTGGACCAAGGATAGACTAATCCTGTAAAATCATACATGCAATAAAATTCTAGAAGCCAATGCAATGGAGATTCCACCCACAAAAGATAATTTGAATTGAAAGCCTTCAAGGAGAAGTTCCTTGTACCCAACCAAGTACTGGGAGAGATTCTTACCAATCATGTTTTCATTTGGATGACTTTGCTCTAGACAACATTGTGATCTCCCAATTTCGATATTCATTATCCCACAACACCGGTGATAAATCTTGTTGTGAAGTTCAAAGGGTGGGCCAAAATTAACTTCGGTCATGTGATGAAGGGATGCATAGGTCCTTTCATATATGCGTACCTCATATGCAATCTGATGTAGTTCATGTTGTGACATATGTTGCATTGATGAGATGTTACATGCCCTCATTTGGGATGTGATGGGTTAAGGAACTAATTGGAAGGATAAACCCTCTTTTTTCCTAATCACTCCCATTTTTAATGAAGTGGTTTCATTTGCAAGAGTGTTCTCTTGGTGGCTATGTTCTTGAAGGACACAATAGATTGATATTTTTTGGAAATGAAAAACTTATTTATGTGAGCGAGCTATAATTACGCTTGAGTCACCCATGACTATCAATTTCTTGAATCACAATTTAATTGTTAATTGAAGACCCTATAGAAGTTCATAAGCCTCAGCTTGACTATTTGTATATTCTCCTAGACCCCAAGCGAAACTTGCTTCTAGTTTTTTTTCGAGATCCATAATTATCCCCAACACTTGCAACACATGGATTTCCTTTAGATGATCCATCAAAGAAGAGAATGGGGACCTTCTGAAGGGATTGCTAGTTCTGAAATTCTTGAGTCTCTAGTCGAAGCTACCATGATTTTTCGAGAATTTAGCCTGCAAATTTTTCGAGGGGAAGAGATTGAAGTTGGTGGAGATTGTTAAAAAAAAACAAGAGAGAAATAGTACAACAAGAAAGCATGCACATAAATGAACATTGGAGATTTACCTTGGAAACCCTTAACTGGGAAAACCAACACTTAATAGATATCTATTAACCTTGGCCAAACTAGCCAAGTCAAGCCAACACTGGCCACTAGAGGCTTCTTACAATGGAGTATATCAAGCCATTAAATAGGCTTCATTAATTACAACCCTAATTCTTTTACCAGAATTAGATTACAATGCAAAGACATGCATGGTCTCAAGATAGTCATGCAAATACATGCATGGAGTGGATATAGCCATGCAGAGACATGCATTGTGTGGAGATAGCCATACAAAGACTCACATCAAATGTAGTACCCCCAGTTTTAACCCCAAGTTGTAATTATACATTTGTTTTATAGGCTAGTAAGCTAGGGTGTTTTGATCCAGAGTGCATGTGTATATATGTTCTGGGTCGAGTGCTTGTGTGATATAAGGTCAAAGAGCCTAGCATTGTAATTTGTAATCACACTCGGATATATTAATCAAATACATCATTGTTTCAAACCAAGTCAGACGAAAGAGTACAGGGGGCTAGGACTCCATGAGAGGGAAAGGGGGCTTAGGGCTTAAGAAAAGGGGCTAAGTCAAAGGGGGCTTAAGCCAAGGGAATATTATAATATATTCCTAAATTCCTAAGTCTTATGATATGATTTTATCCTAAGTTCCTAAGTGAGGGGAACGAATCACCAAGTGGAGAAAAAGGTAGTTCCTTGAGTGCCAAGTGTCAAGATAGGAACATGCAAATATAATGTTTGGTTTTAGTGGAAAATCATTTCATTCTTCCATTCCCTGATTGTGACCATTGCCTGGAGAGTGTGAGTTATGGATCTTTTGTTACCTTATAAATCCTTGGTGGTTTGGGTTGAAGAAGCAGGTTGTCAGGCCTATGGATCATTCTCTTTGGGTGAGGGAATTACTGGGAATAGGTTTCCCTTTGTTCTGGCCAAGTGGATGTCATAACTCTTTGAGAGCATCCTTGTGTTCCAAGTGTTATTGCTTTATGAGACTTCCTGAATGACCTATTGTTGAATCCCTGGAGGGGAAGTGGGCCAACTGAAGGACCGTGGAGCAGTGAAGGGATACACTTTCTTGGGTGGGACAAGCTATTGGGAATGACAGGTTGTAAGGTGGAACTGCTGCTAGACTTGGTGTCATTGGCCTTGTCTTATTTTGTTGAGTGTTGTATGAACTTAGTGGGATTTGTGAGAATACATTTGCCTTAGTGGATTCATAGCCCCAACTCAGTGGTGACCTGTTGTTAAGAGTGAATGAACAACAAAGTCTATGGTTGGAAAGAACGTTTGAGGTCTGCATCCAATTGGTGATTTTCAATAAAACGTAAGTGTTATTTTATGTCTATGTATATTTTGAATAATGTGTGTGTTTATGTATATTCTACTATGTTGTAATTGTTATAATTACACATGGAATATATGTTGTTAGAACTACATAATTTTTGCATATGCAGGGCATATTAATGTAGTTGGAATTAGAGGCCTGGATAGGGGTCTGGATATGGGCCTTTAGGAACTTTCGTTGGTTTGAAGACTAATCGGTTAAGTGAATGGTATCAGAGCTAAGAATTTATGGGCGATTTGATGGGGAAATTGTTAAAATTTCCAATGCCTCGCCATCCTAGAAGGCACCAAGCTGGTTGGGTGCATTACAGTGTGGTATCAGATCCACGGGTTCAACATCGAGCCTGCATGGGCTGGAAACAACATGCAGAAGTTGTAATTGTAGATTTAAACTTCAGAGGATGTCTATAAATTGTTTATCAAAATGTCCCAAGAAAACATTCAAGGAAAGTGTCTGTAATTTTGGGAAATTTGAGCTCAGGGGTTAAAACCTTCAATTTTACCCTCTATTTTAGCGTTTTCAGGCCTAGAATGGGACGAATTTGGGATTTGTAGGATAACCATGGTGAAATTGGGTGAAATTGTGCAAAAGCCCCAATTTTTGAAGTGAAATTCATTGAGAAATCGACACAGAAGTGTTGGATTTAAGGTAAAATGGTCGAATTGGCATGCACATGGATGAAATTGGCCATAAGAAGCTTAATTTCAGAGCTTCCATGGCGACTGTGAAGAAATTTTAAATTCGGGCATTTTTGGAAAATTTGGGGATTTTCCGTACATGACATCAACAGTGACATGGGGGCCATGTGTTAGATGACGTGGTAGTGGTGAAATGGACTACCATGATGGTAGGCACTAGTGGTGAGGTGGAAAACCACCATGGTAGGGTGACAAACCACAATATAGACCGATACCATAAGTGGTATCGCATGGATAACAAGCGGTTTTGAAAAAAAAATGTTGGGGATGCGAAACCAATGGGGGAGCGCCACATATCCCTGGGAGGTTTGTGGTATCGCATTGCAGCGAGCTGATAAGTCCTAAAAATGAAGTTGACGATGCGATATCAACCACAACCATCGATCTTCCAATCATGTCTATCGTTTGATCTAGGAGCATGCAAATTTACATATTGTGGAAAAAGGGTGCAGGATGGGACCCACCCATCCCCGTGACCAATGAAGGGGTGCTAGGTGGATGGATGGAAGATAAAGTGGAACCCCATCCCATCCATGGTCAGAAATGGTACCACGTGGGTAGCTATGTACGGTGGGGCCCTAAGGATAAAGGTAAAATAAATTAAATAAAATAGATAAAAAAAAGGAAAGAGAAGAAGGGTGATGGGAAGGAGTAAGATGATGAAGGCTGATGGGATAGGGCCAGGGTGGCCAAGAGGGTAACATGGAATCACCTCAGGCTTCCATGTGGACCCATAATTCCACATCAACATCCACGTCAACAAAGATGCAACATAGGCAAAATTGTCCTATAATTTAAAAAAGTCTTGAGCCGAAATCGTATTTTGACGGTAACAAGAGACTAATAACTCAGAAGAGGATAATATTTTTTGGGTTTTTTCCACAGTGGCAGGGGCTACAAAAATGCTAGAGAGGGTCACTGGCCAATTATGCTATGATTTTCCAGAAAATGCAAATTACATGTTTTTTAAGATCAGAGTCCAGCTTAGTGGCAAGAGCATAGTTAATGTTGATACTTTTACAAAGTGAAAGAAAAGAAGACATGAAGATATTGTGTGAAGGGATTTGATGGATTCCAAGGATCTTAGAGTGGAGGTGCCAAAATAGGGCAAAATCCACTATTTTGGGCCAATTTTAAGGGATTTTTAGGATTTTCAGAGGAGGAAATGGGTCCCCAGATGGAAAATATGGGAAAAATTATTCACTTGACATTTTATGTACTCATTAATCTAGACAAATTTTGTTTAGTAAAGTTTTTCCAAAAGTGCACAGTTTGGGAGATAGCCATTTGGCTAAAAATTCAAAGTCTGGAAAAAGGGGTGAAAAAGGACAATGTTGTCATTTCCAAATTGTTGCAGATTTTGACTGGAGTATAAGATGGACAATTTGAGATTTTTTATGAATTCCCTGTCATCATCATTATCTATGTCCAACACAAAATTTTCCTTGGTTCCTGATATATTTACTTATACAAGTGACAAAAGTTGGTGTCTGGGATTAATTGCACCTGGAAGAAATGTGCACAAAAGGGGTAAATTAACATTATTCAAATGATTGTAGCTTCCTGCTCAGAGCTCATATTCGAGTAAGAAAGTAGTTAATGGAAATATATTGGATAGGGTAATCGAGTTATGCAACCAGAATCGTGTATTAAGTAGATGCACCCACAGGAAATCAAAACGAAGATGATTGTTGACCTTAAAGCGCAAAATTGTGCATATGTTCCCAGAAATGTAAAGCTAACAAATGTTGTTGTATGCACATTTTTAAAAGCTTAAGTTTACATATGGAACATACCAGGTTTAGAATGAGATCTATATGTGTGGAAGATGTAAGAGAAATCTACATAGATGAGGAGTAAGGCAGGTGCATATCTTCAAAATGTGCATTGGTTTCTTTAGGAAGTTGTAGGGATAGGACATTTGGGTTTAGTAAGCAATATGGAAGACTCCAATGAAAATTTTAATGTGGAAAAGAATACTAGATGAAATATGTGCATATCAAATGTGGATGCTAAGTAAGAAAACCCATCTACAATTTATGATAATGCATGTGCAACATGTACACATGGAGCTGCAAAACATGAAAGTTGGAAGGATGGTTTATATAGTAGGTGAAAGAGTTTGGAATTGGATTAAGGATGAGTAGAGACACTCAAAGAAAGAGTTTTATATAAAGGCATATTCACAAGATGATCAAAGGCCAGGAAGGAAGAATGTTAAGACATGATCCAGGTGGAACCAGGTAAATCGAGAATTCAAGAAGTTAGTCTTTTGATAAAGAGAGACATAGTGTATACTTGGAGATAAGGTGCACCATCTCTAGGGATCAATTATGTAGATCCAGATTAGTACCCTCCATTGTTGTTATCAAAAGTGTGTAGTGTAAACATGGTACAAGTGTCAGAGCTTTAGGGGTGAAGTAATGAAGGTGCATGTATGCTAAAGAGTGCCAACAAATACATAAAGCAAGCATTATGTGAAGGATTGCTTTAGAAGGATGCAGTCAGACTTCAAGGAAGGGTATTCCAAAAATGAAAGAAGGATTCTATGATTGATCAAAGTCCTTGAACAATTAGAGATAATGGAAAAAGGTACCATAAGGTGGATGCCAAGCTAGCTAGGGTGTATTGTAGCACTCAACGAACTATGACAACAATAAAAGGGAATTGTTGATGCATATAGAGAATGTTGAGTAAATTTCAAGGGTATTGAGTGTATTTCCAAGGTAGAATGGGATGGAAATTCAAGAAGAACACAAGTAGGGAAGCGGTCTTTAGAAAGGAAATTCCTAAGAAGACACATGAGGAATAAAATGGTTCTATGGTTGACATGGTATGCAAAAGCGATGAAACATAAAAGGAACTATTTCAATTGTAAAAGGAAATACTTGGAAAATGATACAATGTTGGAAGTTCCAATTTAGTTTGCAATAGGTTGTAAAGTAAAGTTGACTCCTCCAAGGTGGTCTCTATGAAGCCAAAAAGAAAAGGAGGACATATGTGCATAATTATAGTATGTTGGAAAATTGACTATGGAAGTCAAGTTTGAGGCCAATTGGATAAAGAAGGAGAAGAGAATGGTGCAGGCACCACAAGTGCTTAAGTGTTCAAATAGGGCAAAGCTAAATCAATTTGGTATAGAAAAGTAAATGGATGCTAAAGAACCAAAGTCAATAAGATAACATGGTTGGAAATGTAAATTGGTCAAGTATTATTTGGCTAGAAAGTGGCCAACGAAGAAGGAAATCAAGCTCAATGATTTCAGTGAGAGCATAAAAGGATACATGAATCCAGTGAAGAATTAAGGACAACCAAAGAATGGGAAAGGAGGTTGGAAGTGGCAAAGTAGGATGTTGAAATGTGATTAGTTGAGCAATCACATGGAACACAAGAAGATTAGAATGCATATGCTTCCATAAGCATGCTGAAATAATTTATTTGTGCATTTAGATATGCATTAGTGCATTATTTGTAGATTAAGAGTAGTCTATTCCCATATATGAATATTAAAGTTGCTAATGATGATTGATTTGCCAGGAAAGAGGAAGTTATTGCATGTCTAAAAGTATTGATGTTGTTGCATATGGAAGTCATACATACGAAGGAAACAATGGGAAGATGAAATGATGAATAAGAGGTTGGTGAAGGAAGCAGGGGCACTTCTATAGATACTAGCTAATCAGGTAGCATGAAATAAATTAAATGACAACTATGCAGGTATGAATTCAATGTACTTATGTTACATAAATGTTGAAGGGAATTAGGTGAGAATTCCCTCGGTGAGAATATGAAGTGATATTATTGTGTGTAATTGAATGCATTAAAAGGAATGATATACCATTGGGTGTGGTAAAGGTTGAAGGCCTGGGATATTTATAAAAGTTGTTTAGCTTTTGAATGCATTCATATGACATAATAGCAGGTCAATAATGTGTTGGTTATGAGGTAATAACCAAAGCAAGTCGGGAGATATATCCATGTTATAGAAATGAATGCCAGTAAAGCTAGCCATGTGTGAGGCCATGACATGGTTGGATATGGAAAGGCTATAGTGCAACACAAGTATCTAATGGAATTCCTACCTATAAATGATGTTTGAACTGCAAACTTTTGCCAACACTGAAGAGCACCAAGGAATTATATTCCTGGTGTTGTGTTTGGGTTGAAAAGGAAGGCATCCAAATGGTTGAGCAAACAATGTGAAGGATATGAATAATGTGTCAAAGCATTGGCCAGACCTTCCAATTCACCATGGTGGGATGCATGACTTAGATAAAGGGTATTCTGAAATCAATGCAAGGGTGCATTGAATAGGTATGCATGATTAAGTTATAAAAGTGTGCAGGTGATGAATATGAACACATGCATGCTAAGATACATATATATTCTTAACGGCATTATTGAATGAATTTGGTGAATACATGCATATACTATATTTCATAGAAATGACTATGTTAATAGATGGAATGATGTGATTATTAATAACTCATGAAGTTGAGAACATTTCATAAACTATTAGATATTGCAATGAAAGAGTTGCATATTAAAGTAGTCACATGAGGATGGACTGTAGGAAAGCTCTGTCTGGGGAATGGAGTAATAAAAATATTGATGATTAGAGGAAGAAAAATCATGGTGGTTAATATTCCATGTGTAATGGAATGATAGTTCATTCCAATTAATAAGATGAATGGATTGAAGTGATATAATTGTTAAGTTCTTACAATTATGAGATCACTTTGTATAATGATGTAACTATTACAATAAAAGTATATTATGCATGAGATATTGACAATTTGTTTGGTTGAATGCAAGTTGAGAGAATTGCAGGAAAACGTGGTCTCGAGTATGGCAATGGTGTAAGCCATAAGAAAAGCTTATACTTGTTGCTACAAGAGCCAAGCAATCATGAGAAGGAATCTCATACTTGGGGAAATTTGAATTTCCTTATGAAAACAATTTGAATTTCTAAGTGAATTGTTATGATGTTATCTCATGATAATTGTATGTGTCTGATACAAATGAGATGATGGCTATTGAAGTTGGAAAGCTCGGGAAGAAAGGCTATTGTTGGGACACTGGAACCCTATGATTTCCACATAGTGTAGATCGTTAGTGGAGGTCTAGTGACGAGTTGGAACTCTCCTTGTGGTTGAAAACCTTGGCAAGATGGATTGTAGAAGGACTGTGTAGCAGATAAGGGATGCCTAATCTTGGAAGGGTGAGTGCAACAAGGAAGAGGAAACTCAAGGATTCATATGACATGGTGGCTAGAATCATGAGGGTGTGTCAAAAAGAACTATGAGTTGAATTATTTCCTGAGGCAGCTCTGTGAAATAGAGAAAAATACTTGTAATGAAAGAATGAAAACATGAATCGAGCACTTGGAAAGAAGAGAACCAGAAGGAAATAGGGCTCAACAACAAGAGAACAGAGTGAGTGAGGTCTAGTGGACTTGTTACAGTGTTGAAGATGCTACTTGAGGAGCATGAGGATGCCATGTGAGAAGAGTAGCTACATAATTTTGGAGCTTTTTGAAGAATTTTACAATGTACATGGTATCTAATGCACCAAGGACAATGCATAAATAAGGGGGAAGAGAATGTAATACCCCCAAGTTTAACCCCAAGTTGTAATTGTACATATGTTTTATAGGATGGTGAGCTAGGATGTTTTTGGTCCAGAAGGAAAGGGGGCTAAGGGATTAAGAAAAGGGGCTAAGTCAAAGGGGGCTTAAGCAAAGGGAATATTGTAATATATTCCTAAAGTCCTAAGTCTTATGATATAATTTTATCCTAAGTTCCTAAGTGAGGGGAATGAATCACCAAGTGGAGAAAAAGGTAGTTCCTTGAGTGCCAAGTGTCAAGATAGGAACATGCAAATATAATGTTGGGTTTTAGTGGAAAATCATCCCATTCTCATTCCATTCTTTGTTAGGATCCAAATACTCAAAATATCATAAAATAACAAAAGTACACACCATGTACAAAATGTCAATGTGGAGCACAACTCCAATATAGATAAGTTACACAATAACTCCTTAAAGAATAGGGGAACCCCCTCCATATAACCCAATATCCTTCATACTTCACAATTCACCTCTCAATAATGAATACATGATCTCTTATATATAACTATTCACGCTTGCACATGAGGCCCCTTTATCACTAGGCCGACCCTGTTACATATGTATTTACACATTACATGTACCTTTAGGCCCATATATGCCCCCCCTTGGGGTCATACCATATACATTTAGCCATATATATGCCTCCCTTGGGTCATAACATAGTACCCTCCTTCAAAAAGCTGTGTCCTCAAAGCTTTGCATTTAAAGGCTTCACATGTGATGAAACCAACTAATATGATTTTTTTATGTTCATGCTTTCTTCATTCCATTGTTGATGATCTATCCATTCAAAATCAATTCTTTTTTGGTCTTAATCCTTGGTGTCTAGTTGTTGGATAATTTTATTTCCTTTGATTCCATGTATTTTTGTTGAAGCTTCTCCAATTTGCAGTCGTTGTTGGTCTATGATAATAGCTTGTTGAAGAGTAGTTTGGTGATCCCTTTTTCCATGAATATTGACAAGTATTCCATCTTCTTCCTTCATAATGTTGATATTGTCCTTCTTGTCTTCCTTGAAATGTTTCTTGGTAATGAGGGTGTCGATACAGTTTCACATTTGATGGTCTTCCTTCACTCTGCACATGCATTTCATCTATCTTCTTTTCAACGACAATGGAATCCTTTATCATCTTTGCTTGGTCTTTGATTACTCTAGCCTTCGAGATAATACCATCATATTTGGCATGTACATCCTCTAGATGGAGTTCAACTTCTTCAAGTATCTTCTGTTGACATTCTTGAATGTCGTCTTATTTCTCCTTTTGAAGCTGCAATGTGATCCCATCTAACAAATTATGACGTCCTTCTTCAATTCTGGCTTTCAATTCTGACTTTACCTCATCCGTGTTTAAGGATTCATCAACCTTCTTGCAAATTTCCTCTTGTAGCCTTTTGGTAGATTCTTCATGCAAGATTCTTCTTTCTTCTTTATTTAGACAATTCTTCTTTTCTTATTTCAATATCTTAACCTCATCTAATAGTTTTTTATTATGGTTTCGTAATCTACATATCTCTTCATCTTTCTTTTTCAAATCTTCTCTTGATTCATCTTTTTCCCACTTGCCTTTGCTAGTATTTTCTTTCTTTAGGTTCTTAACCTCCTTAATGAGTGATTCATTAAGGGATATTATCTTAGATATATCCTCACCCTTCTTCTTAATCTCTTCCTTTGCTTCTTTTAATTCATCTTGAATTCTATATAGTTCCTCCATTTTTGTATCCCTAATCCATTTATCTGAGAAGAGTTTTTCAAATTCTTCCCATGTGCAGTGCCATCTAGTATTTTGATCAACACTCATCCACCACTTCCAAGCTTCATCAAAAAAATAATCTCTTGCCTTCATAGGATTCCTATTATATTCTTTTACCAACCTCAACCATTCCATAGGATTGATTTCATCTTTATCTTCATCTCCTATAAATTTAGGTATTTCCATTGATTCTTAATTGAGTTCTAATCCCAACCCTCAAATCAAAACCTTAATATATTAAGGATAAAGATCTAAAAAGTTTTAATACTTGTTACAATATTCTCTTATATTTTTTATCTTTCCAATGGATTTTGAATCAGCTCAATCAAACATTCCAATCAACAATTATGATAGTTTTAAGTGAACATACCTTTGAAACCCTAATTTGGAGTCTGTCTTCCTGGCCGACCTTACTTATGATGTATCTCTGAAATTTAGGCCCTTATTAGTCTGAAATGGAGACCTTTAGTACTATGAAATTTTATGCAATTCCACATGTCTAACCAAAATTGGATGTGCCAAGTGGAAGTTATGATAACTTCCCCACACCTTGTTGATTTTTGGCCTTTCCAGGAGAGAGCACTTTTATAGCGTTCCACGTGCACAATAATTGATACAAAATTATGAAAATTGTACCCAAAATATTATGTCTTGTCCACTATTCAATGCAACTAGTCTCACTCAATTTTGATTCTCTATGAAGAAGTTATGGTCGTTTTACCCGGAACATCTATTTGAGACTAGTCAATAGGACTAGTCAGCTACCCTATCTTGCATAGGGTGTATCTACAAAACTAGGATGACCCAGAAGTTGAAATTTTTATCACAGATACCTTGATAATTTATGTGAGTATCCTCTATATTTCAAGGTTTGAAACGTTACAGAAAAAGTTTTATAGTGAAAATTTTGAGATGACTAAATTCATAATGATTCCCAAACCCTATCTTACACAGGTTATATCTCCAAACATATAAGGTCTCAAGAGGTGAAATTTTAACCCCACGTTCCTAGATCTGTCTACTAAATATCCTCCAAGGGGTTCCTTCTGAAACGTCGTAGAAAAAATTTATAGCGAAAATTACAATGTGTCACAGATGTAGCAGCAAAACCCGAAGACCTTGAGCTCTGATACCAAATGTTAGGATCCAAATACTCAAAATATCATAAAATAACAGAAGTACACACCATGTACAAAATGTCAACATGGAGACAACTCCAATATAGATAAATTACACAATAACTCCTTAAAGAATAGTGGAACCCCCTCCAAATAACCCAATACCCTTCATACTTCACAATTCACCTCTCAATAATGAATACATGATCTCTTATATATAGCTATTCACACTTGCACATGAGGAACCTTTATCACTAGTCCAACCCTATTACATCTGTATTTACACATTACATGTACAGTTAGGCCCATATATGCCCCCCCTTGGGGTCATATCATATACATTTATCCATATATATGCCCCCCTTGGGTCATAACATATTTTTGGAGCATGAGGATGCCATGTGAGAAGAGTACCTACATATTTTTGGAGCTTTTTGAAGAAATTTACAATGTACATGGCATCTAATGCACTGAGGACAATGCATAAATAAGGGGGAAGGGAATGTAATACCCCCACGTATAACTCTAAGTTGTAATTGTACATATGTTTTATAGGATGGTGAGACAGGATGTTTTTGGGCCAAAGAGAAAGGGGGATGAGGGCTCAAGAAAAGGGGCTAAGTCAAAGGGGGCTTAAGCAAAGAGAATATTGTAATATATTCCTAAATTCCTATGTCTTATGATATAATTTTGTCCTAAGTTCCTAAGTGAGGGGAATGAATCACCAAGTGGAGCAAAAGGTAGTTCCTTGAGTGCCAAGTGTCAAGATAGGAACACATAAATATAATGTTGGGTTTTAGTGGAAAATCATCCCATTCTCATCCCATTCTTCCATTCCATGATTTTGACGATTTCTTGGAGAGTGTGAGTCATGGAGCTATTGTTACCCTATAAATCCTTGGTGGTTTGGGTTGAAGAAGTAGGTTGTTAGGCCCTTGGATAATTCTCTTTGTGTGATATAATTAATGGGAATAGGTTTCCCTGTTGTTGGAGATATTACACACTCACCTATAATTGTTTTCCTAAGTTTGATAGTCCAATGTTGAGAACAATTCCTTAGATGAGAATATTTTCTCTAGAGAATATTCCCCTACAAAATAGGGTGTTCCTCTTCAGTTCAGAGTCAGTTACACTCAGTTAGACTAGTGGAAGTCACTCATGCATGGAAACCTCAGTTTTATCACCAATAGTTGCATGTGTCTCTCTCACTTCCACAAGTGTCTCAGTTAACTGATGATTGCATGGATCCATTAACTAGGACTAGGTAGCATTTCACTCCAATGTTTGTCAGTGAGTGTCTAGATCTCTCTAGATCACTACTATGGCGCATTAGTTACTCATGTAGCCTATATATATTGTAAATTATTCACTCTTTGAGTGTGGAGTACGGTTAATGAGAATTCTTCCATTCTTTCTCTCTTTCTTCTTCTTTCTCAATTTCTCTCTGCAAATGTGTGTGGTATTTTCTAGCTAGATCTATTCTATGCAAGTTCAACACATTTACACATGTGTGTTGGCCTAGTGGGTGCCATACCTCTTTGAGAGCAACCTTGTGTTCAAAGTGTCATAGAGCTCTGATAATTCCTAGTCGACCTCTTGTTGAAGCCCTCGAAGGGAAGTGAGATAGTTGAAGGATTGTGGAGTAGTGAAGGGGTACACTTCCTTGGGTGGGATAGGTTGCGGGGAATGAGAGGCCGTGAGGTGGAACTACTACTAGAGTTGGTGCCATTGGCCTTGTCTTGTTTTGTTGAGTGTTGTATGACCTTAGTGGGATTGGTGAGAGTACCTTTGTCCTGGTGGAGTCATATCCCCAACTTAGGAGTGACCTACTGCTGAAAGCGAATGGAAAATAAAGTCTATAGTTGGAAGGAACGTCTAAGGTTTTCATCCAGTTGCTGATTTTCAATAAAAATAAGTGCTCTTTTATGTGTATTATTCTGCTAAATAATGTGTTTGTTTACGTATAATTATATTATGCTATAATTATTATAATTACGCATGGAATATATGTTGTTAGAAATGCATAATTGTTGCATATGCAGGGCATATTAATGAAGTTGGAATCATAGGTCTAGATAGAGGTCTGGATAGGAACCTTAAGGAAGGTTGGCTAGTTTGAATACTAGCCGGTTAAGTGAATGGTGTCAGAGCTAAGAATTTATGGGTGATTTCATGGGGAAATTGTGAAAAATTCTAGTGCCCTGCCATTCGAGCAGGCATAGGGGTGTCTGGGTGCATTGCATCAAATACCATGGGATACCCGATCCCATGGACTTGTAAACCACTAACGATAAACCCAACAATAACCGAATCAACTCTATGAACTAGTAAAGATTAACCCAACATAGTCCAACAAAGATATCCATCATCGACTCTATACTCTAAGCCCCCCCATTCCTTGTGCTCCTGAGTGGACATATCCCATGGAGCACAACCTTTAAGTAAAGAAAAAGATCAGAGATAAATGGGTAGGAGGATCTTCTATTGTCCATCCCAACCAATGACCTGTTCTAGTGGACTAGGCTGAAATATCCCAAAGTGTGGAGAAATTTTGATTGTCCATCAAAACTTTCAAGGGAAGAAGATCATGATTTTTCTCCAAAGGTTGATTTCCCATAATCCCATTTTTCCAAGTATGAACTGCTTTTCCATTACCTAGAATACAAGTAAACTTGGATTGAATAATGAGAGTTACAACTTTAAGCAACTTCCATATATGAGAGCCTTCATTTTTTTCTAAGGCCCATGCATATTTTTCAAATTCTAGAGAAGTATTTATTGAACAAAACTTTATTCCACCACTCCATCTTTCTTGAAATCATTCACCAGATGATTTGGGATCCAAGTGCTAAATTCATGAGAGAGGGACCCTTGATCCCCAAGCTAATTGTTGAAACCCTAAGGTTTTGTAGACTATGCGCTTGCCATAAGCGAGCACTACACATGCATAAAAAGATGCACCGTGTGGCACCGAGTTTCAACACCTGCGCCAATTATCCATTGTGCATGCCAACCTGTTTTCTACTACACATAAGGACTTGAAGAGATCACATGTAGGTCGAATCCTTGGTGATCTTCAGTAATCAATGTAACCATTTTTGTAACAACCCGATTGATCATGGTTGAGGTTGAGGGTGAGTTGGTAATTTTGTTATGATGGACATGATCCAATAGTCACTTAAGGGGGATGCATGTAGATATGTAGGGGGTTTGGTTTTGGTTAACTAAAGAAATATTATTTTAGGAGAGTTGTAAATGAATTAGAGCTCCAATGATGCATTATAGAACTTCTTATTATGTTCAGAGAACAACACAAGAGGGAAATTAGATCTGAGTGACTATATATGCTCTATTTCCATGATGAATGCACTCTACACAGGCTTCGGCCCTCTCTATAGTAATTGTATCTAAATGTTGTTAAGATTAATAAAGTAAGAATGAAGCATATTTTGTCTCTATCTCTTGTATATGTTGGTTTGAATGTAGGTTTGTTTTGTAGTATTTTGCATGGTACTCTTATGGTGATAATGAATGAATGCATGTTTATACGATGAATGTTTCTTGTATGTTCTATTCCTTCGCATCTTGCATAAAACCTATGGTATATTTGATTCTCATGGTGTCTCATGTGAAACCTTCTTCAATCCTTCAAGATTGAATATGCCAGTGCCTATGGGGTATTTTTTGGTCAAGCATTATGAACCCTGGGCCTGAAACCCCCTGAACAAGCCAACAATTGGTTATGTTGTTGAGACCTGAAATTTTTGTGCTATGTGTTGAAAGAAGAACATGAAATGGAGACCCTCAAAGGAGGAGATACAATAATGGATCTCTAAGAAGAAAGACGAGTTCACACGACAAGAGACCAAAAACATGTAGATCAATCTTGATTGATGGAAACAAAGGTACATATACACCGATCTACATGAAGGATACATCATCAAGTTAAAGAAAGGATACATCGTCAAGTTTTCTATCAAGTACAACAAATCCTTCAACAATGCCGAAAGAAAATTGCAACTGGCCCTAGAAGAATATTGTTGGAAGAAATTCCTCTGTGGATCCAGATATTGTTCATAGAAAAGGGGTTGATGCACATGGAACCTAATAGGATGGTTGAGTAAACACCCCTGCATGGAGGGGGGGGGTAGAAAGAAGGGGGGAAAAGAAAATATGAAAGAAAGAGTGGATCCAACAGAAGGGATCCAGAAGAAGATGGATGAGGTGAGAAGAATATGGATCTAGAAGAATAAAGGAGAAAAAGAGTTGATATATATGCAAGAAGAGATGAGCTAAGGAGGCGAGTTGAATAGAGAAGAAAAGAAAATAAAGCAAGGGGTGACAAACTAGTAATCAAATCCAAGATGAAGATAAGAGAAATGACACCAGATGGGTGTGTGGAAGAAAGATCTGTGCCTGAGAGAAACATAGAAGAAGAAAGGTCGTCAAAGAGACGTGAAATTAGGAGAGAGGTATGAAGAGAGGATACCAAAAGTAGTGGGAGTGGGATTGAGGAAAATGAAGTCATATCCCCTTGGATAGTGAGAAATGTAGTCACATTAAAGGAAGATGGGGTGTAGAGAAACAATGTTGACACAACAACAGATAGTGACAGAGCCCTACAAGAAGGAGAAGAGGCCTTGGTGATCATGAGCATACTTGTATGGCTAGAGATAGGGATCTCTTTTGGATCCTTCATCAAAGAATATGAGAGAGTATGGAGGAAACCCCTCTTTGAACCACCCCCCTTGCACATTTGTCATTGAGAAGAAAGAATCGAATAATGTGCAGAGGTGGGAGAAGTAGAATAAGAGAGAGTAGAAGAAAAGGAAGGAGAATATAAGAGGGAAGGAGAAGATGTAGTCAATGACACTTCACAATAAAGATCATCAATATCAGTAACAACTAGTAATCAATTTGGAAGACATAGTTCTAGATCGAGTATGGTGAACCAAGATTTAACCCTCGGGCTTCCCGCATTTCATGGGATAGGAAGAGATGATGCAAAATGACACTAGTTCACGTGTGAAGCTATATGGTCTGTGAAAAGATTCATAGACAAGGCATCCAAAATCGTGTAGCTAGAGACCACATTCTGAGACAAATCTCTGACATTGTACATGAAGTACAAGGCTATTGCACCAGTGCGACAAGCAAGGTCCTTGACAGAGATAAGGAGAGATCTACTTCGGGAATTTTAGAAGCCTAAGTTAGAATCACAATGTATAACTAAGATCAAGGAAATTAAGCAGCAAGTTAGAGAAACCATGTGGGATTATGATCAATATTTCAATATTCTATTGGACAGACTGAGATTTCAGATCCAAGACATCTAACACAAAGAATGGTTTATTGCTGTTAACTTACCACACATTTGAGTCTCGCACACATAGCAGAAAGTAATGACCTAGGCAGAGGCTATGGAAATTGCAATGCGCTTAGAAGATACGCCAGAAGGTGGTGAGACATTGAGAGGGTTGGTGCAGGTACAGTCTCAACTTGTGAACCTCACTATGCAACTACAGGATATGGAAAAGACAAAGGGGATGCACAATAATGTTTGGTGTACTATGTTCCATGTCATAGGTCACTGTAGGAACAAGTGTCATACAATGGGAAGTTACACAGTGATAGGTGTGTCAAATCTGTTTCCAACATGGCCATAGATAGAGTGGTGTGAGATATGTAGACAATGGGATCATATACCTACCTATTTTACAATGGTACAAATGTATCAAAATACCACACATACTCCATTTTGTGAGTTTTGCAAATCCATGGTACATAATGTGAACAATTTTCGGTTGCTGCAACTAATGCAAGATCATATTGCAGCTACTTTCCAGGTCCAAGAAGAACAAAAGGGTGGAGATCATGTAGGTTTCGATCGAGGAGGATTTGATAGAGGAGGCTACCAAGGATTCCAATGAGGAGGATATGGAAGAGGAAGAGGAAGAGGAAGATGATATGGTGGTTATGGACAAAGACCACCTACATGTTTTAACTATGGAAAGATAGGCCCCTTGTCGCGATTGTACACCAAACCATGCACACTCTGTGGATATTACCACAATGCATACCATGTCATGGAGGATTGCCTAGAGTTATTCGTCAAATGGGAAGAGAAGAAGGGACACTACAATATGGTGACTTTTGAGTCGCGTGAAGACTAGAAGCCAAAAGAAGAAGTGAACATATAGGTTGTAACCCAAGGAGGCATTTGTATGAGAGCCGACCTGGAATGAGGAGAAATCTCAGGTCATAATGTAGAAGGAAATATCAGAAAATCAACACAAGCACCTCCTAAGTTTGACATTATGCAGCAAAATCAATTCCTGTGTGACTCACAGAGAACCCTGGAAGAGGAAAATGTGTGCAAAGAATTGAAGCACATAGCACATAGGGCACTGGAAGAAGCTCATACGCACAAAGAATTGGAATGCATGTTGTAGATGGCACTGGAAGAGGCTCACGTGCATGAGGAAGTGCAACATGTAACACAAAATGCACTAGAATATGAATGCGTGCACAAAGAGTTGTGATGCATGGTGCAAGAGGAAACACAATGCAACACCTATGCCAAGACTGAATAAAAAAACCAGGTAAGTGACTTCTTGTGTTGTTGTCTTAAGATGTTGGGTGACCTTGTAGTTGCAAAGAAACTAACCCACATGCTAACAAGATGTATGGAAGAAGGGGAGAACTATAAATTGATTTATGCCCCACTGCCATAATGAGATGTGTGCCATGTAAGCAGAAGGAAGCACATGAAGAGAGAATTTATGATGACGACTGATCTTGAAAGCTACAAGATGGATGGTGTCATGTTGGACCTGAGATTCAATGTGAATATATTGCTGAAGACATCATGGGATTTGATGGGAAAACTAAATTTGGTGTGGTCCCCCATTCAACTTAGGCTTTCCAACCAATACAAAATCTATCCTATTGGTAGGATGGAGCAAGTGGAAGTGAACATTGATGGGGTGAAAAAAAAATAAGACTTCAAGGTGATTGAGATAAGGGATGAATAAGACCCCTGTCCAACTCTAGTTGGCATTAAATAAGCATTCAATAATAATGTCATACTGAACCTGAAGGAGTGGCATATGTCCTTTGAGATAGACACCTTGTACATTATTGAGCCACTGGGCCCAAATGAGGATGATAGAAATAATGAGCCTATGAATGAGTATGCACACAGTTTGATCATATAAAACATATAAAATGTTACATGGCACAAGGAGGATTATGTGAATGCAGCATCTGATGAAGATCTGAGTTGGAGAAGTGTTCACTTATATGACATAGATCCAGAGGATGCTATGCAAATATGGTAGAATAAGTTGTATGAGGTATCACCCAAAGATGCACACAAATCACTAAAGTAGTGCACTGGATCAGATTAGAGTTATGCAACCTACTAAGGTTTGATGAGGTAGGTTCGATAGACACATTCCTAGCAAAGATGGAAGAGTTGGCGCTTGAGATCCAAAGAATTCAATCCATGGAAGTAATGGTCAAAGGAACACCTACGCATTGGTGGGTGACACACCACATAGATCTACAAGAATGAGCATAAGTGGTAGAGTATATCAAAGTAAGGTTCCAACCCATGACTGACTTTGAATTGATGAACCGATACAAGGGTATTGAAGATCCTCAAGAACATATTTGTTTCTATGAGAGGCAATGGATAAACAAGAATATTCCTAGCACACAATGGGTTCATAGGTTTTCCCATACCATGGATATGGTACTTAGAAGTTGGTATATCCAAGAGGAGACGAGAAAACAAACATGAGAGTAGGAGAGAGTAAGTAGGAAATTCTGCGCAACATTCAAGTTCACATCATAAATCTCAACACAGAGGGAGGCGCTATTAAGAATCAAGAATTTCATCTTCCATTGACAACCCAAAGACACTGCATAGATTTTTTTTTTGTGCATATCATAAGCCGATGGAAAAACTAAAGCAACCCATGTATTGTTGGAAGGTTGACATTGATGATGCATAAGAAGAATACCCCAGGGGGTATATATCAATGATACCAAGGGCGAGTGCACTATTAATGGAAATGTCTCTAGTAGCATTGCGTCGGACTATGCATGGACATTAAAAAAAAGAAACATAATATAGGCACGAAAGAAGCGTTGAAGATGGCCATAATTGGCGATTACTAGGACTAGGAAATGGTAACAAAAATGGTATACTTGTTGAAAGAGTATGATGATTTGTTTCCAAAAATATTCTTGGAGATGGAGGGAGTTGTAGGATCCCTCGATGAAATGAATATTTAGTTAAAGACATATGATAATCCAGTCAAGAAGAGACCCTATCAATTTAACCTGAAGTACAAAGAGAAAGTTCACAAAGAATTGAATCAAATGCTAGAGGTAGGGATCATTGTCCTTGTGGAGGACTCAGATTGGATTAGCTTGATGGTGGTGCAACCAAAGAATATGGGAGAACTAATAATTTGTGTATACCTATGTGGAATAAATTCATCTTGCGTGCATGATCCATTCCCACCACCATTTACAGATGAAGTGTTGGAAAATGTGGGTGGGCGCAGGGATTACTCATTCACAGATGGCTTCTCAGGATATCACTAGGTGTGAATCACGAAAGAAGACCAAACCAAGATGATGTTTGCGATAGAATGGGGGTCATTTGCATACATGGTAATTCCCTTTGGCATAAATAATGCACCTGCAATGTTTTCTAAAATTGTGGTCACAATTTTTAAGGAATTCATCCATAAGCTTTTGGAGGTGTACTTAGATAATCAGACAGCGTTCAACCTACTGAAGGAGCATATGCAAACACTACAATTGATGCCAAAAGCTACAAATCTCATTGAACTTAAAAAAATGCATCTTTTGTACATCATTTGGGACACTACCGAGACATGTTGTATGTAAGGAAGGTTTGTTAGTAGACCAGGCAAAGATTGCCACAATAGTGGATATGTTGGCTCCCACATCAGTTAGAGAGCTATGCACAAATTTGGAGCACACGGGGTATTATAGATGATTCATATGGAGTTATGCAAAGGTTGTTGTGATGTTGGAGAAGCTACTACGTAAAGACACAAAGTATCTTTGGACACAAGAATGCCAAGAGGCGCTCGACACTTCGAAAGAGAGATTGGTGATGACACCAATCCTGGTTTTTCCATATTGGACCAAAATATTTCACGTGCATGTGGATGTGTCCTCAATTACACTTGGCACAATGTTGGTGGAGCTCGGAGAAGAGAGAATTAATCACCCAAGCTATTTTGTCAGCATGAATCTATTAGGTTCTGAGAAGAATTACACAAGCATGGATCATTAAGGACTGACAATGGCCTATGCCCTACTAAAGTTTCAACATTACTTACTCGACACTCCCTTCAAAATTTTTACTGACCATTCAATGCTCGAATACTTGGTCAATAAGCTAGTGTTGGGGGGAAGAATATGCTGATGGATTTTGCTTTTCCAATAATTTGAGTTTGAAGTAGTAGTCAAGCTCGACAAACACAAAGTTGGGCTTGACTATATTTTGAGGATAGAATCAAGGGAAATTGGAGGTAGCTTAGATGATGAGATCCTCAATGCACAACTCTTCAGGTTTGACGTAGTGCCAAATCAACTACCAGAAATTGTATCATACTTGATAATTTTACATGTGCCAGATAGATACACTCACACACAAACAAAGAATTGGTGACATGCAATACTAAATACCAGTTGATCTCCATACATTTGTACAAGCTTGGAGCATATGGGATCCTGCGCAGGTGTGTATTAGAACATGAGCGTGACATGGTCCTCTATGAGGCATATGAAGGTATTACAAGAGGACACAACGCTGGTAAGGCCATTGCACAAAAAGTGCTACATGAAGGGTTATGGTGGTCGTAAGTATTTGAAGATGTTAAGGGATATTGCAAGCACTATGATATTTTCCAAAGGATCGAGAAACCTTGCATAAGAGATGAATTACTGCTTTTCCTGGTTACAACGCTAGAGCCATTTGACAAATGGACTATTGATTTCATGGGACCCATCAATCCCCTAGAGGTAGAAATGGCACACAGTACATTATTACCACCACATAATACTTTACACATTGGTCCAAAGCCATGTCAGTGAAATATTGTACTGTAGAGACGATCGTGTGCTTCATATTTTAGAATGTGATCACAATGTTTGGCTGCCCGAAAGTGTTAATGAGCAATCAGGGCGTGCATTTTCTGAATGACACCAGGAAGGTTTTTTAGTAGACCAGGAAAATATTGCCACAATAGTGGATATGTTGGCTCTCACATTAGTTAGAGAGTTGTGCACAACTTTGGAGCACATAAGGTATTTTAGACGATTCATATGGAGTTATACAAAGGTTGTTGTGATGTTGGAGAAGCTACTATGTAAAGACACAAACTATCTTTGGACACAAGAATGCCAAGAGGTTCTCAAAATGTTGAAAGAGAGATTGGTGATGACACCAATCCTGATATTTCCATATTGGACCGAGATATTTTACGTGCATGTGGATGCATCCTCAATCACACTTGGCACAATGCTAGTGCATCTCGGAGAAGAGATAATTAATCACCCAGACTATTTTGTCAACATGAAGCTATTAGGTCTGAGAAGAATTACACAACCATGGAGCACGGAGGACTGGAAATGGCCTATGCCCTACTAAAGTTTCAACATTACTTACTTGACACTCCCTTCAAAAATTTTACTGACCATTCAATGATTGAATACTTGGTCAATAAGCTAGTGTTGGGGGGGAGAATATGCTAATGGCTTTTTCTTTTCCAATAATTTGAATTTGAAGTAGTAGTCAAGCCCGACAAACACAAAGTTGGGACTGACTATCTTTCAAGGATAGAATCAAGGGAAGCTGGAGGTAGCTTAGATGATGAGCTCCTCGACGCACAACTCTTCAGGTTTGACGTAGTTCCAAATCAACTACTAGAAATTGTAGCATACTTGACAATTGGACACGTGCCAGATAGATACACTCACACACAACACAAAGAACTGGTGACATGCAATGCTAACTACCATTTGATCACCATACATTTGTACAAGCTTGGAGCAGATGGGATCCTGCGCAGGTGATGGGTGTTCTATATGCACTAAAAGACACTAAAAACCCTCAATTAAATTGTCAACCCAGGGTAAGTAAACTTAGAGTTGTAGCAAAATATATGCCAAAGGTAGAAGGGTTCGTAGTAGTATAGTCTAACTAAGGAAGTGGCTATCTAAGGGCTAATATACTCAAGCAAACCTATATAATGAGAAAAACCTACTAAGAAACTTCAACTATGTAACCTAGGTAGCCTTTGGACAAGGGATCAATGGATAGTTCTAGAAAAACAAGTGAAAACACTATTTAAAGCAAACTAGTTCATAGCAATAAGCAATAAGCAAAAGCAAACTATTTAAGCATAACAATAAGCAAATAACAAAAGCAAACTACTTTAACTTGCCAACCTAATTTCACTGAGCAACTACCCTATGAAAGCAAATAAATAAACAAACCAACAACTATTCTATTAAAGCAAGTAAACAAGTAAGCAAAACAACTAACTAACCTATTAAAGCAAGTAAACAAGTGAGAAAAGCAACTAGCTAACCTATTAAAGCAAGTAAACAACTAACTACTCTAAGATAACTTCTACTGCAAGTAATCTAATTAAAACTTCTCATTGAACAACTATCTAGCCTAAGAGGCAAGTGAACTATGTTCTTAATTCAAACTTCGAAACTATCTCTAATTCATAAAAGGAAATCTATTTAATTGAAAGCAAGAGAAATTAACAACTAGTCTTGAACCTATGATAAGCAAGCTACTATCTAATCTATCAAAGCAAAGACTATCTATCTTGCAACAACAATAAAACTATCTCCTAAGCTATGAAAGCAAGAAAGCTATCTTCTACTCTATGAAAGCAAGAAACTGTTTCTTAATCTATGAAATTCAAATGCATTCTATACTAATATAAGAAAACTTTATACTATACTAAATTCAATCATTAACTACAACTTGAAATTGCAACCTAAATCTAAGCAAGAAATTGCATAACATAAACTAAACTAGCTCTATCTTAACAATTCAAATTGCAAAAAGGGAAATGCTCATAAACATAAATTAAACACTATTCTAGCATATGACAAGTAATGAAATGAGTAAACTAGCTAACAACTAGATAAGCAAAGACTAAATAGAATTTGAATACGCAATTTGCAAATAAAAACTAACACTATCACTATCCATCCACCGAAACCCTGTCAAAGAAAGCATGAATTAAATTTCTGTCCTAAAACTCTCTTTTAACTTCTATTTCAGCATGAAGAAAATCTATTCTACCATCTAACTACGCACGGGGTTAGTGTCTAAATCCACAAGCTTGCTTCTACTAACTAATAACTCATTGCATACTAACAAAACTCCTCATAATAACCCACAAAAACTAAGTTAAACCAATTAAATCACAAACAACAAATTAAATAACAAAGAAGTAAAATATCATTTCATGTACAGGAAATAAAATAAAAAATGCATCTACACTATCCAATTCACAAATAAACTCATAATATAGTTACCCAGATTGCTGGTGGGACCCCCAGAAGTCGTGGTTACTCTTCAAAGGCACACCATGAACTTCAGTACAACGATTTCACCATTAAAACTAAAAAAGCAGGTTTTACACAGTCTGGCAAAACGAAAATGGCAAAATAGAGCCAAAGTCATATTTGCCTCTAACACACTACTTCTTAGCTATTGTATTACCACCACGGTGGTATTTATAAGCTTTACAGATCAAGTGGTCGACCATTGGAGGGTCGAACCACTTCTAAAAACAACAAATTACATTAATGGTGCCCTAACTGTCGAAACAGAGCGAGCCAATAATCGCCTATCTTAACAACCCAAATTGAGTGGTCAAGGGTTCAGTAGCTAGATGGGGTAAGCACAAGAAAAACCCATGTTCATGATTCAGCCACCACTGGCCGCCAATACCATAACCACCAAATCGCCCACCGTTTTTGTGCAAGACACAGTGCTGGACCGGGTACCAGATGCAGAATTGAAAACCATGAACTGCTCTTAACCCATTCAAAATTTCAGGAAACGGCTCTCAAGGGACCTAATTGGGCATATTATGAACAAAACCCATGTGCCGGATTTTTCAGATTCCACTTCATGCTCCCACAATTTAATATTTAAGTTAGTTGCCTGTAATAGTGTCGAATGGAGTACCGGAAACAAAAACATGATGCGATTTTGCCCTGTAACACCAAAAAACGCGAATTAGATTCTTGGAAACATAAAAACATAATGAATTATACTAAAGATTGACATAAAACATGAATTATGCATACCTGGTGTAGATGATAGCATTTTGGCACAAAATTCTTCAAAAGGCTTCTTCAAAACATGAAAATGCATATACACATTCGGCAAAAAGGATCTAATTAACCTCATAAAATCGATCATATATCAGGCCCAACAACATGTGTGTATTAGAACATGAGCATGACATGGTCATCTATGAGGCATATGAAGGTATTACAAGAGGACACAACGTCGGTAAGGCCATTGCACAAAAAGTGCTACATGAAGGGTTATGGTGGTCGTCGTTATTTGAAGATGTCAAGGGATATTGCAAGCACTACGATGTTTTCCAAAGGATCGAGAAACCTTGCATAAGAGATGAATTAGTGTTTTTCCTAGTTACAAATCTAGGGCCATTTGACAAATGGACTATTGATTTCATGGGACCCATCATTCCCCTACAGGTAGAAATGGTGCACAATACATTATTACCACCACATAATACTTTACACATTGGTCCAAATCCGTGTCAGTGAAAGATTGTATTGTAGAGATGGTTGTGTGCTGCATATTTGAGAATGAGATCACAATGTTTGGCTGCCCGAAAGTGTTAATGAGAAATTAGGGCGTGCATTTTCTAAATGACACCATTTGTGCGCTCACTCAAGAATTCATGATCCATCACCAAAAGAGTACGCCATATCACCCACAAGCCAATAGCACAGTTGAAGCCTTCAACAAGACATTAGAGCATGTGTTGACTAAGGTTTGTAATGTGCAGTGTGATGACTGAGATCAACAGATTGCAACAAACACTATGGGCATATATAAGAACCTGTTAATGATTGACTAAGCATACACCTTTTAGGTTGGTCTATGGTAAGGAAGCTATGATGCCCTTAGAATTTGTGGTACCAAGTCCGTGACTTGCTCTCGTGACATAGATGTTGGATGAACAATCCCTTTAGAAGTGATTGGATGAGCTAATGGAACTTGAAGAAGACCAACTCATTGTGGCTCAAAACTAATTGGTCAAGAAGCAAAGACAAAAGGCCTGGCATGACTGCAACATTTGGCACAAGATTTTACAAGCCAACTCCTTGGTATTATTATACGACAACAAGTTTCTAAAGCACCCTGGAAAATTGTGCATGCGCTAGTTGGGACCCTTTAGATTGGTATACAATAGTGAAGGAGGTGCAACAAAGTTGGCAACACTATAGGGTCAACCCCTCAAAGGACTGATCAACGACAACCAACTGAAGGCATATTATGGCTCACAGGGGTTGAGTGTGCCCTAATTGAACACTAGTTTATGAGTTATCATAGAGTAGGATTTAGGTAGGCAAGTATAAAGCTAAGTATAATTAGACATTCATTGGTAGGACAAGATAGGAGTAGGTAATTTGGATGACATGACATAGTGCTACATACAAATATTTAGAATAGTTGACCAATTGTGCAAAGTAATTACAAATGTACAACCTACAAGACATGACAATGGGCTCTCACGAGTGAATGACGACGTTATAAAGCAGTGAGGGGTCAAGCAATTAGATTAAGAGAGGTCACATAGGTATGAGGTATGTGGATAATTATGGCAACACGTTCCAATAGGTACATCAATGGTACAATATTGGTATAGTACGATCAAGACCCCAACAGATTCATACGCCAAGGAAATCGAGAACAATCATCACAACATGTATACCTAGTAGGCCTGAGATCATACCTATCAGAGCAAATGGTCACATGGGAAAACCAAACCACGAATATTTCTACCCCCCATGGCCATTTTCCAATTACTTTTCAAATATTTTGACCACTGCATATAGAGAGTTTCAGTAGCAAGTTGCAGACAAGTGGCAAGGTAATTGTTCGACCAGAAGAGTGAGTGGTGTTAGAAATTCGGAGTAAAACAAGGATTCCCCAGAACAATGGCTACTTCCAATAGGAAAGAGGCACCCGCTTGGCTCCAGGACACAAAGTAAGCTCAATGACCAATAATTGAATTCCAGTAGAATTACATGTTTGGGACTATCTCCTAGGAAGGGGTCCCAACCTACAGTTCGTCAACTACAACAACCAAGTTGCCACACAGTTCCCTGAACTGTGCTTTGAAGCTTATATGGGGTTAGCCCAAATCATAAGGGTCGAGAGTCGGTGATCCTGCCACCATGGATCAAAACCATTTATGAATATGATAGTTTGACTCTACGGGATGCCCCCCCACCGTGTGCAACTTTCCTCATCTTCAACACCATCAGAAAACCCGAGAGATCCAGAAATAAAACAAAGTCTATGCACGATGAAAAGATCACCCTATCTAGAGACATGCAGGTCATTGGGGTGATATTGCCAAGTCCCATAAGAAGGAATTGGTCTGAATGGTGTAGGTAGTTCTAAACTTAATGCTAAAAGACATCTATCCCCAGATGATCTAGATGGATATCGATGAGAGAGAGGTCGAGATCTCAGATGATTGAAAACCAGATTCATATCTAGAATCCAGGGATTATTGACAAATTGCAAGGTTTGTGCATGGTTGTAACACTAGCCAAGATTAAAAGATTGTACCTAAACATGGATCGTTGAAGACATCCCACTAAGTCCAACTAATGGTTATAAAATCTTCATCTGAGATCTATCGATGACATAACATCGTTGGCTCGAGGACAAGCCAACTAATAGTGTTGGGGGCCTGTTGGAACCCTAAGGTTTTGCAGATTGCACATACATCGCAAGTCAACACTACAAGCACGCCTAAGAGGACACACAATGTGACACCAAGTTTTAGCGCATACGCTAAGGATCTACAACATGCACTAACCGATTTAATACTATGCGTAAGGACTTTAAGAGATCACATGCGAGCCAAATCCTCGAATATCTTTAGTAATCACTGTAAGCATTTTTGTAACAACTTGACTGGTCATGGTCGAGGTTGAGGGTGATCTCACAAGTTTGTTAAGATGGCCATGCTCCAATAGACGTAAGGGGGATGCATGTAAATATGTAGGGGGGTGGGTTTTGGTTAACTAAAGAGAGATTATTGTAGGAGAGTTGTAGATGAATTAGAACTCCAATGATGCATTGTAGAACATCTTGTTATATCCAGAGAATAATGTGAGAGAGAAAGTAGATCCGAGCGATTGCATATGCTTTGTTTTCATGTTGAATTTGCTTTGCACATACTTCGACCCTCTTTGTAGTAATTGTATCTGAATGTTGTTAATATTAATAAAGCAAGCATGAAGCATCTTTTGTCTCTATATCTTGTATATGTTGGTTTGAATGTAGGTCTGTTTTGTATTATTGTGCATGGTACTCTTATGGTGATAATGAATGAATGCATGGTTATATGATGAATGTTTTGTGTATGTTCTATTCCTTTGCACCTTGCATAAAACCTATGGTCTCTATGATTCTCATGGTGTCTTGGGTGAGACCTTCTTCAGTCCTTGAAGATTGAATATGTCAGCACCTATGGGGTATTTGTTGGTCAAGCATTCCGAACCTTGGGTTTGAACCCCCCTGAAAAAAACAACACCGACTTGATCTTTAGGAGCTCTTACTATTTCCCAATTTATCAGATGAAATTTTTTGGTGTTTGAATTTCCCCCTTTCCATAGGCATTTTCTGATTTTTAATGGTACTCGTTGCATTGTCCCCATGAGTGCTAGCATGGATGAGGACTAGAAGATTGGGAGTGATATAAGGAATAATTTAATTAGAACTCCTCATCCTACTGGATTCAACCATTGAGATCTATATTGTTGGAACTTGGATCAATTTTTTCTATAACATTGTGCCATGCCTAGGTTGTTGGATTTCCCAAGGAGATCAACATTCCAAAATACTTGAACAAGGACCAAGATTCTGTGCACGGAAAAATGAGGATTCTGGAAATGGCATGGAGGAGGCATGGACTTAAATTCCAGCAAAATATATGAATTTTATGGTTGTTTATTTTACCTCCAGACGCATTTATGAAGAGATCCAATACTAACTTAAATATCTAATCTATAATAGTGGAAGTGCCTCCTAGCAAAAGGGTGTCATCCACAAATTCAAAGTGATTCAAACTTTTAACACCTTTGACTATTTAAATTCATGGGAGATTTCCTAACAACCTTTAAGCCTCCAGTTTTATACTCAAGGACTTAACCATTGTGACATAGAGAAGAGGGGAGAGAGGACACCCTTGTCTTAACCCTAAAGAAAGTAGTGGGCCTTGCATTTATTAATGGAGTGATCCATGGCCTAATAATGCATGAGGATATCCATATAATAAAAGAAGGACAAAAACCAAAATTGAATAAGATATCAAATAGAAAAGAGTGCCTTACCCCATCAAAGGCATTGGCCATGCCAATTTTGATAAGAATGCCCTTGTCTTTATTCTCTTGACTTGTATGAATAGCTTATTGCTCCATAATTATATTACAAAAAATATGACGCTTTTGCATGAATCCTTCCTAGTTGTCAAAAATTATCTTGGAGACAATCTTTTTTAATATGTTGGTTATTATCTTTGTGATGATCTTGTAGGAGGAATTGCACAAAGAGATTGCACTGAACTTGGAGAAAGAACAAGGGTTGACCTATTTAGGAATTAGAGCTTCAAAAGAAGAGTTTGTATTACCATTGAGCTTGCAAGACTTTTGGACATGTTGCGACATCCTTTTTAAATATGTCTTAACAATATTTGAAGAAGTGGATTGTAAATTCGTGAAGGCCTGGTGCTTTGTCAAGGGATGATGTTTTGTTATGGATATACGTGGATATCGAATACCATGTTGAAATGCTTTCCAACAAGCCTCTCTCCTACCTACCACTTTTTCTCCCTTACTCCTACCTCATGTATTTCATCCTTTTATTTTATGCATAGAATCAATTATACAATGAAACATACTTGCTTCTTGATCTCTTGTTTGCATGCATGTTGGATGGTGCACTTCATGGTTTATTTTATGGTTGGGAGGATGCCAATTTCTATTTGATATCAATATTTCTTGGTTGGATTAGCAGAGTATTATCAAATTTATGGGTATTTCATCAAACCTTAGATTAACTCTAGGAGTGGATCGAGATCCCAACTAATAATGTGGATGTGGTTTATGTTAACAATATTTCTATGAGGACATTTATCATAAGAAGCCTCACAATGATTTTAAATAAAAATAATCATTGACAATTTAGTTTTATGGGTCCATAATAACACAAATTCTAAGACTATGATGGATTTTGTTTGAGCATGCTTGCTATGGACAATGATTGGCATGCAAAAACTAAACTCCTTGTGTGTGTGTGTGTGTGTGTGTGTGTGTGTGTGTGTGTGTGTGTGTGTGTGTGTGCGTGCGCACAAGGAGTTTATTTATCACATGCCAATCATTGTCCATAATAAGCGGGCCCAAACAAAGTCCATGATAGTCTTAGAATTTGTGTTATTATGGATCCATCAAACTAAACTGTCAAGGATTATTTATAAACTTAAAATCATTCTATATAGATATAGATATAGATGTAGATAGATATAGAGAAACACACACACACACACACACACACACACACACACACACACACACACACACACACACACACACACACACACGATAATTTGATACGGTTTCAAAATAATTTAAAATGGACTTTAGAGGAATGTATGCATCAAAAAAATTATTTTCATGTGCACACTAGTTGAGTTGAAACCCTTAGCTAGCCCAGAACCTTAATTAAACTCGAGGTATATGACCTTGAAAATTATTGCTACTTGTAAATTCAAAATTAAAATGTATATAAATTCATTTATGGAGTAAATTCAAGAGGCAATAGTTACAACTCTTCAGTTGTCTACCCACTTCTTATAAAAGGGAGGAGGGGAACCTGAGCAAGAGGACAAATAAAGAGAGCATGCACTACTTGTGGTTTACACATTACACTAATTCAAATTTCATACCTTTTTATCCTTCAAGTAGCCTAATAGTCACTAGTGACAACATTAAAACTTACAACTAAGGTCTAGCACTATGGTGGAAGTAAATTTACTTTCCTCTGAAGGTATCACTTGTGCATTTGTTTTCATGTACATTTTTTTTTTTGAAGTTTTATAACTAACACTACCATGACTGCATATACCTTTCAAACAACTTGGGTGTGGAATCGGTGGAACTTCATACCATTTGAGGCTTCACCCTGCATATTTCCTAGTTGTTGTAGACAACACATGGTTTTAGAAACATCCTATTTACAAGGACTTCAATTAGCTGCTAGCACACTTTGGGTTATTTGGATATCAAGAAATCAATTATCAATAAAATCTCTTTTGCGCATATCTATTTTTATTTTCCCATGTATATTATTTTATTACAACTTTCTTGCTTTTCTTAATAAGCACGTTTATACCTTTCTTCTTTGCAACTATCTTATTGATGTACATATGCATGGCTAGCTAATTTGTTAAATGGTTTTAGTTTACTTCCTACTAGTTTTTTTTTATGATTTTTGCAAGTTTAAGTGCTATAGATAATTTTTTTTACTTGTCTTCTGCTTATTTTAATTTGTTTTTGTATTAAAATATCAATTTCATTAAATGGAATAGATGTTATAATTTATTTTATGCACACTAATTGAACATTTAAAGATAATTTATCATTAGCATAAGGCTCTTCTTAAAATAAGCCACACATATATAAGGAGGTTTAGTACCCTTAAGGGGAAAGTCTCAAGTAACCTTTTTAACAAATCAACCCTTTATTGAGTAGTTGGTTTAGGGATTTAAGCACAACAAAGGTTTCCATCCCTATCTTCCTCCTAACTAGCCATGCATGAGTGTTCTTGCATGTTGTTGCTTGATTTGCCTTTTCAAGCATCAACATAAACTGAGATTCCATTGGGGACCGAGGTGCTTAGTTTCTTAAATTTTTTCCTATCCATCATGCATAATCATAAAGATAATTCTATTGTATCCATGAGGTTCACCTCATGTGATCATTATACTATCACCAATCATGACAGAGGATTGGTGGCCTACAATGTTAGGGTCCCACCCTAACTCCCATAGTTAGTGGACTAATTTTTTTCTTAATGTATCAAGGGTTATATCTATTAAGTAAGGTCCCATGAGTTAATAGAGTGTAAAATCAATAAATGTAAGTGCCCTCATTAAAGAAATTCCACTAGTTAGTGGTTAAGGCCCCATTAATGGAGGTCCACGAAGTGGTTAGGGTTTTGGTTATTTAGAAACTATACATTGTAATTGTTAGTTGTAATGTGAATATTATTGTATTTGGAGCTTTGCTCATGTTGGAAGTTTCCCACTTGAAGAGGCAAGTGAACATTTCATCTAGTTTTGAATATCAATAAAGGTTTGCTTATTGCTATTATTTTACAATTCTAGATCAGTTTATTTGCATTCTGCAACTATATTTTTTTCTATCTTGCTATGTTTATTTTCTTTACATGGCTATACTCCATTCATTTTTCTCCAAATATTATGTTTCGTCTAGCAAGGAACACCACAAGTGGTATTAGAGCACTTTCTTATGCCAATACATGCTCTAATTTTATTTTATTTTTTAGGCTAGAGACGTGTTTCAACCTCTTTATATGACACATAAATATATCATTTAGCGGGTAAAGCTATAGTTAGGGAAGAAAACACACAAAAAATACAATAGGCATCACCAAGTTGGACACCCTTGTAACCTCTGTTGGTACCCCTTTGAGTAGTATTGCATTGGACGACACTTGTACACATAATTGTCTTCCATGTCCCTCTAGGTATATTTGAAGCTCTCTAAGTTCACTTGAAACTATCCTTACATAATCATGTCATCCATCTTGTTGCTATTGAGAATAGCACTTGGGGAGATCACTCTCACATATCAGAAAATTAGGTAGTATGGCTAAGGGTACATGCTATCCTCCTCAATTGGTTCCATGAAATATTCGACAAAGTACTATTATTGGAAACCCTCTAGTATATGAGACACATATATCACTTAACACTCCTTTGTCCTTAGGACCCTAAAAACCCTAGATTCTATAACACATAGAGTGAAATTCATACACAATTTGAAATATCAAGAATTTGGGATTTTCATTGATGAAATAATACTCAAAATGGAGTAATACTCCCCTCACATTAAAAAAGAAGAAGTCTAAAGCTCACCAAAACCATTGCAAGAAATCTAGATCAAAATAATTCATAAGCGATGCTAACCATTATGGTGTCACTCTACAATAAACAATTTTTTGTGGATCACATGTACCATTGCTTGTGACCCCTCTCCAAAAATTCTTCTTGAGACACTGATTGTGTTGGGTTAGCTCTTAGATAACCTCTTCAATGGACCTGATGGTCCTATGACAAACACCCACAACATGTCAACCATGGATAAAGTAAAGCAAGTGATTGGCTCTCTCTCCTAGTCAATGAGAAAAATGGAAACCAATATGTCTTCCCTCACTACACAAGTCAACCTTTATTTTGATTAGATTATGAAGCTAAAGGGTAAGCCTCAGGAGGGTGACATTGTATTTGGTGAAGGCTCCCATAATGGTAAGCACCTTGAGGATGAAGAATATCCCACTAATCACTTCTCATTTTTTTACTATTCCAACAATCTGATTTCTTGCCTCCCCAAAGTTTATCTGAATAAGTTTGATGGGTCAGATCTTATTAGTTGAGTTGATCAAATGGAGCACTATTTTTCCCTTCAAGCCATAACACATGAACTATTGAAACTCCAAATTGGTATCCTCTATTTGGATAGGGAACGTTGGCAATGGTGGAAATGTCATAAGAATGTAACTCTAGGCATCACTATATGGAAGTAGTTTGTGAAAGCCCTATTTGCTCACTTGATCAGAGATACAATTTTTTTGTGCCAGTTTACTAAATTGCACCAAACCAACACGGTGGAATACTATATTGATGCTTTCAACATTTGGTTGCTAGAAAAAAAATTTAACTGTTGATTTTTTAAAGCAATTATTTATCAGTGGTCTTAAGAAATAAATAAGAGCCCAAGTAGAGGTGAACCACCCTGCTACTTGGTTGGAGGCCACTTAGCTTGTTTTTCATGCCCAAGTTATATCCTATGCTTAGTTAAAATGCTCCAATTTTTCTCCATATCGCCGCCCAAATATGGTATCTCCTCAACAACCTACCCCACCCCTCAAGGTCCATAAGTTGACATGGGTTGAAATGGAAGAACATCAACTCAAGGGTTTATGCTACAATAGCGAAGAAAAATACTCTCCAAGGCATAAATGTAAGGAGTAAAAATGATTTATGACCACTTCTGAGGACATTTACGATGAGAAAGTTGATGCTGGGACTCGAGAAGAAGTCACTCCCATCACTCATGAAGTTCCTCTTCCTAGCCAACTAGGTGAAGAACCCCAAATCTCCCTTCATGCTTTGACCGATATTTCTTCTCCTCAAATATTAAATATGGTCAGCTATATCAAGCAATAGAAGGTTATTGTCTTACTAGATAGCACTATCACCCATAATTTCATTCATCACCACATTTCCCAAGACACACATTGCTATATCCATGTTGTTAATAACTTTCAAATTATGATTACTATTGTGGGACCTATGAAATGTGGTGGTCAATGTGAAAATGTGAAACTTCAAATGGGTGAGTATTCCCTGAAAACTCACATGTTTTCCATTGAAATGGGTAGATGTGATATATATATATATATTTTTTTTCATTTTGAATGGCTAATAACATTAGGCCCAATCACCATGGACTTCTTGGAAATATACATGGTTTTTCAAAAGGATGGAAATGCCTACATGCTCAAAGGTCTCAAAGTAGGCTCTCTGTAAATGATCATATCCCAGTGTATGGAAAAGCTTCTAAAAAAGGTCATTCTAGTATTATTACACAATTGAATTATATTCAAGCCTTTGAGGATGATTCTCATCTAGTTCATTTGAATTTGTAGTTGGTATTAGACAAACACCAACAAGTTTTTGAACATCCCCAAGGATTACCAACCTCACGTGGAGAGCATGATAATAACATGCCATTTATTCCTAGTAGCCTTCCACCCAATGTTCACCCATATCATATTCCTTCTGTCCAAATGAATGAAATTTGAAAATATTGTACAAGATCTATTAACCGTCGGTATCATCCATCCTAGTGCCAACCCCTACTCTTCTTCAGTTGTCATGGTTCTTAAAAAACTAGGCACTTGGCATATGTGTCCTAATTTTTGTGCCCTTAACAACTTGACAATGCAAGATAAATTCCCCATAATAGTGATTGATGATCTCGTAGATGAGCTACATGGAACAATTCTTCACCAAACTTGATCTTTGCTTTGGTTATCACCAAATTTGCATGAAGGAAGTCAATATTCCCCAAAACTACTTTTCACACTCATGACATTGATTATGAGTTTTTGGTGATGCCATTTGGTCTTTGCAATGAACCTTCCACCTTTTAAATCCTCATGAACCACATATTTAAGCCCCTTTTATGTCATTTTGTCCTAGTCTTCTTTAACAACATCTTAATCTACAAAAAAACTTGGGTGGCACATGTGGATCAGGTCTTACAACTCCTTTATAATCACTAGTTATTCCTTAATCATTCTAAATGTGCTTTTGGTGCTCTAGAAGTTGAATATTTGGGACACATTGTTAGTGGTGAGGGTGTGCATTTTGATCCTAAGAAAATTGAGGTGATGAAATATTGGCCTCATCCCATGACCCTTAAAATTTTGTGTGGCTTTGTTTTCCTCACAAGTTACTACTGAAAGTTTGCCCAACACTATGGTAAAATTGTTGTGCTTCCCACTACCTTGATAAAAAAAATGCCTTCAATTGGAATGAGGAGGCTAAAAATACTTTTCGAGCTTTAAAAGATGTTATGTGTACCACATCAGTCTTTTCCCTACCTAAATTTAATAAGGCTTTTGTTTTGGAATGTGATTCCTTGGGAAAAAGAATTGGGGCCATGTCAATTCAAGAGGGATTCTTACTCGCTTTCACCAATAAACAATTATGCGATAGAAACTTGGGAAAACCCACCCGTGATAAGGAAACATTTCCTATTATTCATGTAGTTGATATGTGACATACTTACTTTATGGGGTTTTGTTTCCAAATTAAAACAAACCATCACAATTTGAAATATTTCCTAGAACAAGAGCTATCCTCCCTAGAACAACAAAGTGGGTCACCAAAATGTTAGGCTATGAATACAATATTATCTATAAGAAGGGAAAACAAAATGTGCTCATTATGCTTTCTCTAGGAAGTATGATGAAGAAGGGTCCATATTTTCCTTGTCTATCATAGTTCCTTATTTTCTACAAGAAATATGTCAAGATTGGTGAGAGGATGCCAAGATCATGCACATGATGCACCGTCTATAGGTCGATCCATGGGAACACCCAAGTTACACTTGGAAGGATGATGGGCTCCACTATAAAAGCCATGTTTTTTTTGGTTTGGGATTCCTCATTTAAATCCAAATTATTATCTGAATTACACTCCTCTCCCACAATGGGTCATTCTAGGTTTAAGAAAATATATGACATGATTAAGCATTCATTCTTTTGGGAAAGCATGAATAAGTACATTCACACTTTATAGCAGAATGTGATACTTACCAATGACATAAAGGGGAAACAATAAATTCTCTAGGAAACTTACAACCCTTACCCATTCATGCAACTGTCTGGGCTGACATTTCTATGGATTTTTATTGTGGGGTTACCAAAATTAGGAAATAAATCAGTGAGAATGGTAGTTGTTGATCACCTTTCAAAATACATTCATTTTTGTATCTTACAACACCCATTTAAGGCCTCCATAGTAGCACATGTATTCATGGAAAATATTTTTAAATTGTATTGAATATATAAATCCATTGTGATCGATCATGATCCCACCTTCACCAACAATTTCTGGTAGGATTTGTTTCAACGTCAATATACTCATTTAAATCTCAACACACCATATCACAACAAATAAATGGCTAGATGGAAGCAATCAACAACTGTTTAGAAGCTTATTTATGTTTTTTTTCTTGGAATATAAAGCATGATGGGTCTAGTGGTTAACCTTGGATGAATGGTCATACAATACTAGCTATCATGGTGCTACTAAAATGACCACCTTTGAGGTAGTATATGGACAACCACCTCTATTAGTGATCTTGTACTTATCAAGCCTCTCTAAGGTTCAAGAGTTGGACAAGACCCTAATAACCCATGATGACATTGTTCATATCCCCAAAGATAATTTGGTGTTGTCTTAGAATCACATAAATCAATAGGCTTATCAACATCGCTTAAAACACCATTTTGATGAATGAGATTATATGTTCTTATGTCTCCAACCCTATAAGTAAACATCATTGAAGGAGAAGAGCTGCAAGAACTTAGCTCCTAAGTTTTATGGACCTTATTTTATACTCAAATATATAGGTTCAATGGCTTAATTGGCTATACACAACCATTCTAAGCTTCACCTAATTTTTCATGTGTCCTACTTGAAGAAAATGCTTGGGTCTAATTGTAGAGTTCAAACCACACTCCTAGAATTGGATGAGGAGGATTCCATTTGGTTTCAACCTCAAGCCATTTTGGGAAAATGTGAGAATCATCTTCACCAACGTAGTATACATGAAGTTTTGATCCAATGGAAGGATACATAGCCTAAAGATGCTACATGGGAACTAGCAGAGTTTCTCCACCAATTTTCTCATCTCCAGCCTTGAGGACAAGGTTATTTTGTAAGCGGGAGGGTATGTTAGAGTCCCACCCTAACTCCCCTAGTTTGTGGAATATATTGTTATTTAATGTATTGAGGGCCATATCTATTAAATAAGGCCCCATGAGTTAGTATAGCATGGAATCAATAAATGTAAGTGGCCTCATTAAAGAAGGTCCACTAGTTAGTGATTGAGGCCTCATTAATGGAGGTCCACTAGGTGGTTATGGTTTTAATTAATTAGAAACTATATATTGTAGTTGAAGGTGTGTATTTGGTTGTAAAGTGAATATTATTGTATTTGGAGATATACTCATGTTGGAGGTTCCCCCCTCAAAGAGGCAAGTGAACATTGCATTTAGTATTGAATATCAATGGAGGTTTTCCTATTATTGTTATTTTCGAGTTTTTTTTATGTGTATTTTCTTTCCATGGCTATATTTATGTCTATCTTTCTCTATTTATTTTCTTTCCACAACTTTATTCCATCTATTTTGCTCTAAATATTTTGTTTTAGCTAACAAGGAACACCTCACATGGTAATACCTTGCAATACTTAGGTTTTCTGGATTATAGTCCAATATTCTAGTGTTTGGTTGATGACCTTACTCAATTTAGGGGTTTTCCTCGAAGATCCAAATGAGAATATCACATTCTTTGTGGAGACTTGTCTCTTGAATTGAATATTTGATCCTTCTCTTATGGTGTGTATTTTCCCTCTCATGCTTTGAAATAAGTTGTTGGATGGTTTAATTCTCTTCTCGATCAATCCATCCTGTTCTTGGAGAATTTTTTTAACCTCTTTAAGGTAATATTCATGAATTCAAATCCTAATTTGAACCCTTCATCAACCCTCCCATGGTGTGATTTTTGTAATGAAAACCATGAGCCTGATACTTGTGATGCATTCTTGAAGGCTAAGAGGCCTTCGATGATTGATATATTCAAGTAGTAGTGGGAGGAAATTATTGAAATTTTTTCTCATTAGATGATTATTCCCAAACCCTAAGCCATTTCTCCAAGCAATAAATAATTTGATTGATGGTCCTCAATCTAGTTCTCTTTCTAAGCAAGAGTTTGTTGATGATTTCTATTTTAATGACCCTATTTTCCATGATTCACCTTTGAAGCAAGAGATTTATGATCTTTTCCATTTTGATGATGCTCTTTTTCAAGCTTATACCAAGAAAATTCATCATGTCTGTATCCCTCATGAGCATGCCATCATTGTTGAATCTCATACTAAGTTTATTGATCATTTCTTTAGTGATCTTCTCATTCACAATTTGTAGGATGAAGTATTTTTTAAGAATGGAACTGGTGAAAGGAAAACATGAAAGTTTGATGATGAAAATTACTTGGAAAATCCCTTCTTCAATGATCACTTGAATACGTAAGTATTTCACAATAGATAATTAAATCTAGAATGTGATGTGATTGATGCCAACTTCTAGTTTGAATATATGTCAAATGACCTATTTATCCCTTGTCAACTTGGAAGCCTAGTATATCCTAATTAACATGAGCTTGAAAATATGAAACTCGAGCATGATCTTCTTACTGACAAGGCTAACCATAAAATTCCCCAATCTAATGAGGTAATCGATAAAAACCTTTCCCTTTGTATGATAAGTACACCATGGAAATTGCTCTTGATGTCCCAACAAAAGTATTGGACCCTAATGCAATTGCGTGCCATGATTTTTCTTTTGATTTCCCTTTTGATTTTCCTTAGATACCTACCCTTTGGATGGCTCTCTCTTCTTTGAAGAGATTTTGCATGAGCCTAAATTTCCCAATGGTGAATGCAATCGGCATTGATTATCCTCTAAGGTTAATTTTCAAAGATTGACATTCATGATTTAGACTTCTCCTTAGTTAATGTTTTTCCCCTCAATGATATCTCCTCTCCTAAGAAGGAAAATGATAAGCTAGTTGTCTATGATTCGTCTATTTTAAATTATTTTCCAAGGGTAGAAGCTCTAGTTTTTAATGATGCCACTATAACTCAAGAAGGTGCCCCATTTTAGCCAAGCCCTCCTATGAGTTATGATGATTATCCTAAGTTTTTCATTGAGGAAAGTGGTTTCTCTAATGAGAAGATCCATGACCATATCATCAATTTTGAGACAAGAGGCCATGCTACCTAGGTTCCATCATATACTAATGAGGACATTGAGGTTCTATTTGAAATAACAACTGATTTTCCAATTCTTGTGAGTTTTGTTTTGTTTCCAGAGAGAGAGAGAGAGAGAGAGAGAGAGAGAGAGAGAGAGATGTTGGAATACTAAGAGGGGGGGTGAATCAATATGAGCACTTTTTACCACTTTCAATCACAATATATAAACTTCAAATTTATCAGCAGTATATCATTTATGATTGCATTCAATATATCATGAGCATATAACCATAAGCAATACCATTCAAAAATATCACATCAGATACACAGTACACCAAAATTTACATGGAAACCCAAATGGGAGAAATCCACATAATGCTTTCTTATATATATCAAGATTACATTCATAGGAAGCACCAACTTCCCAATTCTCCAACACCAACTGGAAGGAGGCCCCAACCCTCTATTTACAATCTCCAACCTAAAGGAAGCTACAACACCCTGAATTATCCAGCTCCAACTGGAAGGAGGATCCAACCCCCTGATTTACATGCTCCAACTTGAAGGAAGCTCCAACTCCATGTGTTCTCCAGCTCCAACCGAAAGGAGGCAACAAACCCCTGATTTACAGGATCCAACCTGAAGGAAGCTCCAACTCCTTATGTTCTCCGGTGATCCGAATTTTATGGGCATAATGAAATGACTACAGATTATTAACAGGTGCTTAACACAAAATAACAGAGATACAGTAAAACTGGTTTTCTATTCAATAACAAAATAATCTGAAACTGTAAAATGCAGCAAAAACAAGCTTGCTGGAATGGTGGCGGCTTATCTCTGAGAAGAGATGTGATGGCTGCGCTCATTCGCAAGAAGATGATTATAGTGAGGCTCTAAAGGCCTTTTTTACAATAAGCAGGAATTCCAAAAACCCTAGACATCCAAAAACCTAACCCTAGGAAATAAAGTGCCAAAAGTCATGTGGGCCCCGTTTGGGTAAGTTCGTACATCAACTTCCCGGGGTCGTAACTTTTGCATATGATCTCCGTTTTAGGCGTATGATAGCCCATTGGAAAGGTATCATTGAGGAGATTTATTTTAGGCACAACATCAAAGGATATTATATATTTCAAACCTTTTTCCCCCAAAAAACATCGTTCAGGGCCTTAAAACGGCTCTAGAAGTGAAAACTACTAAAAATAGTAAATTACCAAAATTGCCAGAAAATTGTTTTGAGCCAGTTGGAAAAGGTGGGTAGCCACCGATATCCACCTGGATCATTCGGCTCCAACCAGAAGGAGGCTACAACCCACTTTCGTTGCCCCGTCCTACCACCCTGAAATATAAGTGTAGATTCAAACTGTCAGTACCACTGATCAACCTGAAACTTCCACTATCACTGATACATCAACCTGTCACCATCACCGTCACATTAACCTATCAATGTCACTCTGTCACATCAACCTATACCATATCATGCATCAACCATATACCAAAACCTGTATCATACCATGTACAAAACCTATACCATACCATGCATCAACCATGTACCAAAACCTCTACCTCAAACATGTGTCATATCACTCATGATATGCCTCAACCATAAGCCATAAACCATGTGCGAAAGATATATTCCAATGCATCCAAGATATTCCTCAAGCATATACCATACAATAAACCATATGCCAAGTATCCAAGATGTGCCAATGTCTCAACAATATGCCTCAAGAATGCACCATAAAAACCAAGATCATATACCAAGTATATGCCTCACACATATGCCTCTAACAAATATGTGCCTCTAACAATGAACCATAAAAACCATACAAAATGTACCAAGGATATATATCAAGTATGTATGTACCTCAATCATATGAATCCATGTATAAAGAGGCCTCCACGACATGCCTTAAGCACGTGACAAACCATCCATGCATCAAATACATAAAGACATACCTTTACTCATGATGAAACCTGATGCATACCATCTCAGACACTGTAACAACCTTGATGTGTCATCATGCCTTGTTGCAACCTGGACCAAGCATCCTTCTTCAAAACCTTTTCTCAGATCCATGACTTGCACACTATCAACTAGCGAATTTCCACGCCTTGTTGCACTGCCACCTGCGTACATCCACACCTTGCTTAATTGTTTCCCGCATATGACCTTTCCGCGATTCATCAACTGGAAACCTACGGACATCCACACTTTGATGAACTATGACCTGCAGATAACCTCAGAAAAATGACACAAACAACTCCGTACACTTTGCTCTTGCAGAATTCCTTTCGCTTCTTGCTACCTCATATATGCTATGAAAAGATTTACCAAAAGATCACTTGAAAGATAGATAATCATTGAACTTTTATGTGTACATATGATATACTTCTTGTGGTGTATTTACGGTTTTGAAAAATAACTTCTTTCCTTAATTCTAGGACCAACCACTTTACCCTTTAATTAATACTTTCAAATGTTTAGGGCTTCTTAACGATTCTTCAAGGCTTCCAACTTCATGGGGGCATAACTCCTCAACAGTGAGGAACCACATGACTTAACACCTACCATTGGAAACAACACGACAACAAATATCCATCTATGAGTGTGTTACATGCATTTACACTATCCTTCATGTCCTTATTCCTCAAACAACTTCAGGCTTCATGATCATACCTATGGCGCTTCTCAACCACTTAACCACTTAGCCATCTTTCCATGGATTCTTCTAGGGTTGAATATGGTTGACATCAATGCTTCCAGAGTTCATCTAGAGTTGACATCAATGAAAACTAACATTCCAATAGTCTCCCCCTCTGCAGGTTTTTTGAAACATCGACGAGTTGACAGTGTATGAGTGTGGATTTCTGAGGTCAATCACAGGTTGACTAGGGTTGGCATGTTAATATAGATTTGACATCAATGAAAAATAACTTTACAACAATATCCCACTTTTTCATTGATGGAAACACCTATACTCCACTTGTGACCAATTATCCTCATGTTTCTCCCCCCCTTTGACATCAATGGAAAAAGGTAGCTCTCTTTGGGGATGCTCCCCTTGTCTTCATGCTTCTAATATTTCTCTCTTGATATTTCTCTTCTCTCTTGATATTAATAGAAAAGAGTGACTCCCCCTGATGGTATACCTTCTCTGAAAAATATTTCTCTGACTTCATGTGCTCCCCCTATCTTCATGCTTCTAACGATTTCTCTTCCCCTGTCTTCTTTTACAAGATGTTGTGTAGATCAATGTGGGACTTCTTCTATTTTCTTCCTTTCCTCTCTTCCGATGCTTCTTGTCCATTGGTGCTTCCTCTTGTAATTCTCTGACATATATAAAAATCACTCAATTTTACTTGACTTCATATCTTCATAGCTTGTCATGTTGACTACTTAGACATCATACTTTTCAACGATTTCCCTTTGACTGTATGGCTTTTGCTAGAGGTTTCTCTTCAACTTTTCTTTTGTGCCTTTCACTCCTTGCCTTCCTTTGACTAAATGATTCTGCTTGTCAATATGATTTCATCCATTGTCATGTATCTCCTCTTGTTCATGTCAAGTACTGCCTACTAGACCTTCCAAATATCTCATGAAACCATTTCATAACAACTGTCCATGAATCTGCTACGATGCTGACCCATCTGCTGCAACTGATCAAAACATATTCCTTGCTACTTAGTCAGTCTGCTCATAATGGAACAATCTATATTGAATATATCCCCACTTGAATATATGCGTGGAATGTTCTATAAAATCATGAACCTATGCATGTGTAATTGCCAACTGATACCTGCATGCGTATGTACTCCAAAAACTACTCCTCAAACAATCAAACTATTACATGACATTCTACACTTCTGTCATCAAACCACTATGAACCTACCTTTCCAAAATATGCAAGCACTTCAAACTGCTCGAAAGATAGTTCTTTGATCTGTAGAGCTACTACTTAGATTCCCCCTCTTCAATATTCATACATACTAGGAGTGTCCAAGACGAATGGATCACAAAAATACTCGCTTTGATGTCAAGCAATCTTCCTCTTCATCTTTGGATTCATCATATTCATGACTTCTGATATATTCCTCTTTATCATCTTTTTGAATTCTGACATATTTTTCATCTTCTTCCTGGATTCCAACATTTTCCTCTTTGCCTGTATATTCATCACGATCTTGCGCTGTTGCAAATCTTGTGAGTATGATATCTGGGACCTGGTTTTCATTCACCTACTCTTTTTTTTTTCATTTATTCTCTAAACCTTCCTGTATCTGACATCAATGTTTTCCTTCATGGGGGGCTCTATCACGCTTCTATAATTTCGAGTTATATGACCATTATTGTGGCATTTGTAACATTCAATATTAGAGAGACCCGCATAACCATCTCTTGCTTGAACATTTCTTCCATATGCTCTGCAATATACAACTTTATGTCCAAAGTTAGTACATATAAAACAATGAC
>JASDQU010104147.1:107903-137238 GCA_032191745.1 Picea mariana | reverse complement strand
ACAGGGTAGTATTGTTCCTTAATAACATCCCTTAAGGAATCCCAGGTGACCGTGAAAATAAATAGTGAGGGTTCCTCTGTTTCCTTTTGCTCACAGAAAGTTTCCCACCAATCTTTGACGTGGGGAACAACTTTGAGGAGCGCATAAGTAATCTTTTCTCTATTCGAAAAGTTATGGACAAAAAAATACCCTTGTAGTAGATTCAACCACTTGTCTACAATATCTGCATCTATCTGACCTTCAAATATTGGAATATCGAAGTTTATTTGTACCTTGAAGGGGGTGGCGCCTCCGCTCGAAGAAAATGCGTCGGCTGTTGGTAGCCATCAAAGGATTTGTGCAAAACTATCCATCATCTCATCCCTCTGTTGCGTGAGGGCATCCTCAATCAACAGTTTGAAAGGATCTCCTATCCTGTCATATTTCTTTTCTCCTACCATGAGAGGTCGTTTGGGTGTGCGAGAGCTTTTTTCCTCGAGAGAAAGAAGCTCGAGACCCAACTCTTTGTACTCCAACCTTGTTGGGGACATGCATTAAGACGACAAGGAGCATACCACTATGATATCACTGATACGGATTTTATGAGCAGAACAAAATGACTACAAATTATTAATATGTGCTTAACACAAAATAATAGAGATACAGTAAAACTGGTTTTCTATTCAATAAGGAAATAAGCTAAAACTGTAAAATGCAGCGGAAACAAGCTTGTTGGAATGGTGGCGGCTTATCTCTGAGAAGAGATGTGACAACTGAGCTCATTCACAAGAAGATAATTACAATGAGGCTTTGAAAGAATTTTTACAATAAAAAATAATTCCAAAAACCTAACCCTAGGAGAAGAAGCACCAAAAGTCATGTGGGCCCCGTTTGGGTAAGTTAGTACATCAACTTCCTGGGGTCGTAACTTTCGCATACGATCTCCGTTTTAGGAATATGATAGCATGTTGGAAAGGTATCATCGAGAAGATTCATTTTGGGGGCTCAATCATGCCCTTGACTATCATTAAGAATCTCTATCCCCAAAAAAATTCATTTAGGCCCTTAAAATGGCCCCAGAACTTAAAACTGCTAAAAATAGTAAATTGCCAAAATTGTCAGAAATATGTTTTGAGCCAGTTGGAAGAGGTGGGTGGCCACCGATATCATCCTAGATCAATCCTCCCTCCTTAGGAAGCGATGGTATCCATTGCGTTGATTTCCCCCATCGAATGAAGAAATTTCTGCTGAATTTGGCCCCGGGTGAGCCAATTGCCTTGGTGCAGGAGCTGCCTTGCTTTGACGACTCGATAAAGCTGGATCCTTTGCTGTCGAGTGCCCTTGATCTGTGTGTCCACAATATGATCACTCGATGCATGTTATATGCAGTCGGGGTTGAGATCTATTGGGGTCAACTGCTCTGCTACGTCTGAGGTGTCCAATAATGGTGGGAAATAAGGGTGAAGGAGATCCACGTTGAACACTGGGTGCAGGCCAAGGAAAGGAGGAATGTCAATCTCAAAATAATTATCCCCCATGGCCTTGGTGATGGTGTATGACCCATAATGGAGTGGGTGAATCTTCTGATGGGGTCCTGTAAGGCATTCTTTCTGCAGGTCCAACCAAACTTTGTCGCCCACCTGAAACTTATGTGGCACCTGATGTTGATCATGGCGCTGCTTGTACTTGTCATTGGACTTCTGTAGGATATCCTGAACCTGTTGACGAATGTACTGGATCTGCTCAATGAACTGGGTGGCTTTGTCAGCTTCATTTGGAGCAGGAGATGATTCGGTCAAGGTGACCGCAAGGGGAAGTGCAACATCTATGGGACCCAATGGTTGGAATCCCAACCCCACCTGAAAGGGGTTGTGGCTGGTTGAGCTATGCAGGGATCGGTTGTAGCTATGTTGGACATAGGGAAGGCTCTCATCCCATGTGTGAGAGTGATTTGAATTATACATGCGAAGGATATGCACAATCATTCGATTGACAACCTCGGTTTGGCCATCTGTCTGGGGGTGGAAGGCTGTCGATTTGGTGAGCTTGGTGTCCAACAGTGACCAAAGGCTCGACCAGAATGTGCTGAGAAATCGATTGTCCTGATCTGAGACAATGGTTTGTGGGATTCCAAAATACAACCAGACTCGTTCAAAGGAGAGCTTGGCAGTGGCCTTTGCTGCAATGTTCGTCTTGCAGGCAACCATAATTGCCATCTTAGAAAAGTGATCAACAACAAAAAAAACACAGTCATTTCCCCGCTTGGTGGACGGGAGGCACGACATGCAGTCCATTGAGATGGATTCCCATGGCTTGTCAGTAGTGGGAAGAGGGGTGTACATGCCCTATTTCTTAGTGGTCGGTTTGGCAATAGCACAAGCATTGCAGGACCTGATATACTTGCTGACCTCCTGTTGAAGTTTCGGCTAGTAGAAATGTTTCTGTAGCATCGCCACTGTCTTTTTGATGCTGAAGTATCCTGCCACCTGACTGTAGTGGGATTCCCATATCGGCTTCACTCTCTCACTAGATGGAACACATATATGGCCTAGATGACACAACAACCCATCCCGAAGATGGAAATTATCGACAACTGCATTTGCATCCAACATTTGGTAGGTGGTGGAGATGTTCGGGTATGTCTCATAGAATTGGGGTCATCCAGAGGTCTCATGGCCGTAGGAGTCTAGCACCATGGTGAGAGCCACAACTGGCGTTCTGTTGAGGAAATCATTGACGTGATTGGTGCTTCCTATTTTATACTTGATGTTGAGGTGGAATTGCTACAAGTATGTGGACCACTTTTGATGGTGATCATTCTGTAATTTTCCTTGTGTCTGCATGAACTGCAATGGCTTATGATTAGTGTGGATGATTGTCTCCTTCCCAAGAATGTAATGTCTCCACTGGCGACAGGCTTGCATAATGGAGTAAATTTCTTTATCATAAGTAGGGTACTTACAGACAACATCTGATAGTGTCTCACTATGATAGGCCACGAGGTGGCCGTGCTGATTGAGAATGACGCCCACTGGATAGTCTGAAGCATCTGTCTCGATTTCAAAGGGTTGTTGCAGGTCTGGTAGTGAAAGTACTGGGGCTGAGCATAAGCGCTGCCTCAAATCGTCGAACGTTTGTTGTTGGGACCAACCCCACGCAAATTTTTCCTTACCACCACCCCTGATTATTTGGCTAAGGGCCCATGCAATATGGGAGAATCCTAACATGAACCTGCGGTAGAAATTGGTAAGGCCCAAGAAGCTCCGAAGCTCAGTGAGTGTGGTTGGGGATGGCCAGTCACGGATGACTTGGATCTTGGTTGGATCCACATGTATGCCATGCTAATCAATTATGTAGCCTAGGTAATGGACCCTGTCCATGTAGAAGGAGCATTTTTCCAAGTTGGCATATAGCTTGTGCTGCCACAGGGTGTGCATGAGAACCTGCTGAATATGATGCAAATGTTCGGCCCAAGTCTTGCTATAAATGAGAATTTCATCCAGATACACCACTACAAAAGTATTGGTGAATGGTCGCAGGATATCGTCCATCATCCTCATGAAAGTGGCTAGAGCATTTGTCAAACCAAAGGGCATGACCAACCATTCAAAAAGGCCTTCCTTTGACTTGAAGGCGGTTTTCCATACATCTGTCTGTTCTATCGGGACTTGGTGGTAGCCAGACTTCAGATCAATATTACTGAAGTATTTGGCCCCTGTGAGTTGATCAAGGAGGTCATCGATTCAGTGAATTGGGTACCAGTTTCTAACTGAGATTTTATTCAGAGCATGGTAATCAATGCAGAGTCACCAGGTTCCATCTTTCTTATGTACCAGGATGATTGGGCTCCTGCAAAGTGATGAACTGGGAAGGATGTGCCCCTTATGGAGTAGTTCTTGGATTTGTCACTTGATCTCCTCATTCTCTAACAGAGAATGATGATAGACTGGCCCATTTGGAAATGGTGCACCGGGGGTCAGACCGATGGGGTGCTTAACCTGGCAGTGCAAAGGTACCCCGGTAGGTGACGAGAATATATTTGAGTATTCTTCCACGACCTTATCTACTTGCTTCTGCTATGTGGAGAGGTCAGCCACAGAGACCCTGGATGTGGCTGTAATCTTTCTCTTATTCTGAGAGTGTATCAAGAAAAAGGCAAACTTCCCCATCTGAGAGATGACCTTCCTGCATTGCTTAGCAGAGATCAGGGAAATAGCACTAGGTTGGACTGCCTCGGGTATCCTGTACAATTTCCTGTTCAAAGTAATAATAACACTACGAGGCCTAAACTCATATAAAACATGACATTTACATAAATAATCTTGGCCCAAAAGAACATCACAAACTTCGAGAGGAGAAACATCACACAATACCTCATCTTTGAAGGGCTTGATGCTGTACGACAGTCGATACTGTTGGCTAACGCAGAGATCGCTTCCTTGGCGGAGCCATCCAATGGTGTAGGGTTGTGGGTGAGGTGTTGTCAGTAGGGCCAGCTGCTTCATGACCTATGCTAAGATGAGGTTCTTCTGGCTACCGCTATCCACAATGAAGTGCAGTGGGGTGCCTTTTACCCACATCTATGAATGGAAGAGGTGTTCTCCTTCTTCTGGCTCGTCTGGTTCACTAGGTTGGAGCTTGGTGGTAGCAATAGTGGCACTGGGTTCCACATCAATTATCCGTCTTCCCCTTTCTAGTTCAAGCTCAGAGTCTGAACCCGCATCTGATTCAAAGGCTTTCACTTCGGTCACGAATGATTGCTTTGAGTGACCGTCAGCAATGTTATGCTAAGGTCTCTTATGGAAGTTGCACCAGTTCCCGATATCTTTCTTTGTCTTTCCGGTGTCCTTCTTTGCTTGCGGCTTGGACTAGGTTGTCCTGATACTATCCATATTTGCTTTGTTCTTTGTTCTGTGGGTTGGGGCCGCCCTTTCTTGGCTTTTGTTGTGAGGGGTTCCCAAGCCCAAATTGTCACGTCTTTTGTTTGAGATTCTGCTTGATTTTGACGGCATATCGGTAGGCTGTGCCCAAGGATGAGATGTCCAAAAATTCTATTTCAGTCTGGATGTATCTATGTAGAGCGCCACGATACTTGAGCACTAGATTTCACTCCGAATATTTGATACCCATCTGGGTGCGCAAGGTATGAAAGATATTCGTGAAATCTGGCATTGCTTGGTCTCTTTCTTGCCGCAGTGTAGTCCATTTGGTATACAAGTGGTCATAACTTCTGATGGTGTAGTATTGTTCTTTAATAACATCCTTGAAGGAATCCCAGGTGGCCATGATTGTAAATAGTGAGGGTTCCTCTGTTTCCTTTTGCTGACAGAAAGTTTCCCACCAATCTTTGACGTTGGGAACGACTTTGAGGAGCGCAAAAGTAATCTTTTCTCTATTCGAAAAGTTATGGATAGAAAAATACCCTTCTAGTAGATTCAATCACTTGTCTACAACATCTGTGTCTATCTGACCTTCAAATATTGGAATATTGAAGTTTATTTGTATCTTGAAGGGGGTGGCGCCTGCGCTCGAAGAAGATGTGTCGCCAGTTGGTAGCCGTCGAAGGATTTGCGCGAAACTATCCATCATATCGTTCCTCTGTTGCATGAGGTCTTCCTCAATCAATAGTTTGAAAGGATCTCTTGTCCCATCATCTTTCTTTTCTCTTTCCATGAGAAGTTGCTTGGGTGTGCGAGAGCTTTTGTCCTCAAGAGAAACAAGCTCGAGACCCAACTCTTTGTACTCCGACCTCATTGGGGACATGCATTAAGACGACAAGGAGCAGACTGCCCTGATACCATTGATCTAGATTTTATGAGCAAAACGAAATGACTACAGATTGTTAACAGGTGCTTAACACAAAATAACATAGATACAATAAAACTGGTTTTCTATTCAATAAGGAAATAAGTTGAAACTGTAAAATGCAGCGGAAACAAGCTTGCTGGAATGGTGGCAACTTATCTTTGAGAAGAGATGTGACAGCTGCGCTCATTCACAAGAAGATAATTACAATGAGGATCTGAAGGCATTTTTACAATAAATAGAAATGCCCAAAACCCTAGACATCCCAAAACCTAACCCTAGGAGATGAAGCACCAAAAGTCATGTTGGCCCCGTTTGGGTAAGTTAGTACATCAACTTCCTAGGGTCGTAACTTTTGCATACGGTCTCTGTTTTAGGTGTATGATAGCCCATTGGAAAGGTATCGTTGAGGAGATTCATTTTGGGGGATTAATCATGCCTTTGAAAATAAATGAGAAGCTGGATTCCAAAAAATCTTCATTTAGGCCCTTAAAATGGCCTTGGAAGTTAAAACTCCTAAAAATAGTAAATTGCCAAAATTGTCAAAAAACTGTTTTGAGCCAGTTGGAAGAGGTGGGTGGCCATTGATATCCACATGAACCAATCCTCCCTCCTTAAGAAGCAATGGTATCCATTATGTTGAGTTCCCCCATCAGATGAGGATTTTTTTTGTTGAATTTGGCCCCGGGTGAGCCACTTGCCTTGGTGCAGAAGTTGCCCTGCTTTGATGACTCGATAAAGCTGGATACTTTGCTTTTGAGTGCCCTTGATCCGTGTGTCCACAATCTGATCGTTGGATTCCTGTTGTATGCAGTCAAGGTTGAGCTCTGTTAGTGTCAGCTGCTCTGCTACGTCTAAGGTGTCCAATAATGGTGGGAAATAAGGGCGAAGGAGATCCACGTTGAACATTGGGTGCAGGCCAAGGAAAGGAGGAATGTTGAGATCAAAAGAATTATCCCGCACGGCCTTGGTGATGGTTTATGGCCAATAACAGAGTGGGAAAATCTTTCGATGGGGTCCTCTAAGGCGTTCTTTCTAGAAGTGCAACCAAACTTTGTCGCCCACTTGAAACTTATGTGGCGCCCGATGTTGATCATGGCGCTGCTTGGACTTGTCATTAGAATTCTGTAGGATATCCTGAACCTATTGGTGGATGTCCTGGATCCGATCAATGAATCGAGTGGCTTTGTCAGCTTCAGTTGGAGCAGGAGATGGGTCGGTCGAGGTGACCGCAAGGGGAAGTGAAACATCTATGGGACCCAATGGTTGGAATCCCAACGCTACCTAAAAGGGGCTGTGGTCGGTTAAGCTATGAAGGGATCGGTTGTAGCTATGTTGGACATAGGGAAGGCTCTCATCCCATGTGTGAGGGTGCTTTGAATTATACATGCGAAGTATATGCACAATCATTCGATTAACGACCTTGGTTTGGCCATCTTTCTGGGGGTGGAAGGCCATGGATTTTGTGAGCTTGGTTTCCAGCAGTGACTAGAGGCTCGACCAGAATGTGCTGAGAAATGGATTGTCCTGATATGAGACAATGGTTTGTGGGATTCCAAATTGTACCTAGAGTCGTTAAAAGAAGAGCTTGGTAGTGGCCTCTGCTGTGATGTTCTTCTTGCACGCAACCAGAATCGCCATCTTAGAAAAGTGATCAACAACCACAAAAACATAGTCATTTCCCCGCTTGGTTGACATGAGGCTCGACATGTAGTCCATTGAGATGGATTCCCATGGCCTGTCAAGAGTAGGAAGAGGGGTGTACCGACCCTGTTTCTTACTGGTCGGTTTGGAAATAGCGTAGACAGTGCAGGACCTGATATACTTGCCGACCTCCTGTCGAAGTTTCGGCCAGTAGAAATGTTTATGTAGCATCGCCACTATCTTTTCGACACTGAAGTGTCTTGCCACTCGATTGTAGTGGGCCTTCCAGATCAGCTTCGCTCATTCACTTGATGGAACACATGTATGGCCTAGACGACACAACAAACCATCCTGAAGATGGAAATTATCGACAACTGCGTTTGCATCCAACATTTGGTAGGTGGTGGCGAAGTCCAGGTCTGTCTCATAGAGTTGGGGCCATCCAAAGGTCTCATGGCCGCAGGAGTCTAGCACCATGGTGCGTGCCGCAACTGGAGGTCTACTGAGGAAATACATGACGTGATTGGTGCTTCCTGTTTTGTACTTGATGTTGAGGTGGAATTGCTGCAAGTATGTGGATCACTTTTGATGGTGATCATTCTGCAATTTTCCTTGTGTCTGCATGAACTACAATGGATTATGATCAGTGTGGATGACTGTCTCCTTCCCAAGAATGTAATTTATCCACTGGCAGCAGGCTTGCACAATGGAGTACATTTCTTTTTCGTAACAAGGGTACTTACGGACAACATCTGATAGTGTCTCACTATGATAGGCCACGGGGTGGCTGTGTTGAGTGAGAACGGCGCCCACCGCATAGTCTGAAGCCTCTGTCTCGGTCTCAAAGGGTTGTTGTAGGTCTGGTAGTGAAAGTATTGGGTCTGAGCACAAGCGCTGCTTCAAATCGTCGAACGCTTGTTGTTGGGATCGACCCCATGCAAATTTCTCCTTACCACCACCTCTGGTTATTTGGCTAAGGGCCCATGCAATATGGGAGAATCCCAACATGAACCTGGGGTATAAATTGGCAAGGCCCAAGAAGCTCTAAAGCTCAATGAGTGTGGTTAGGGCTGGCTAGTCACTAATGGCTTGGATCTTGGCTGGATCCACATGTACACCATGCTGATCAATTATGTAGCCCAGGTAATGGACCCTGTCCATGCCGAAGGAGCATTTTTCCAAGTTGGCATATAGCTTGTTCTATTGTAGGGTGTGCAGAACCTGTTGAATATGCTACAAATGTTCGGCCCAAGTCTTGTTGTAAATGAGAATGTCATCCAGATACACCACTACAAAAGTATTGGTGAATGGTCGCAAAATATCATCCATCATCTCATGAAAGTGGTTGGAGCATTTTTCAAACCAAATGGCATGACCAACCATTCAAAAAGACCTTCCTTTGACTTGAAGGCGGTTTTCCATACATCTGTCTGTTCTATCGAGACCTGGTGGTAACCAGACTTCATATCAATCTTACTGAAGTATTTGGCCCCTGTGAGTTGATAGGGGAGGTCGTCAATTTAGGGAATTGGGTACCGATTTCTGACTGTGATTTTATTCAGAGCCCGATAATCAATGCAGAGTCGTCAGGTTCCATCTTTCTTCTGTACCACCACGATTGGGCTCCCGCAAGGTGATGAACTTGGATGGATGTACCCCTTGTGGAACAGTTCTTGGATTTTTCACTTGATCTCCTCATTCTCAAACAGAGAGCGACGATAGACTGGCCCATTGGGCAGCGGTGCGCTGGGGGTAAGATCAATGGGGTGCTTGACTTGGCAGTGCAGAGGTACCACAGTAGGTGAGGAGAATATATCTGAGTATTCTTCCATGACCTTATATACTTGATTCTGCTGTGTGGAGAGGTCGGCGACAGAGACCCTGGATGTGGCTATGATCTTTTGCTTATTCAGAGAGAATCATGAAGAAGAAAAAATTCCTCGTCTGAGAGATGACCTTCCTGCATTGCTTAGCAAAGATCAAGGAAATAACACTAGGTGGGACTACCTTGGGTATCCTGTAAAATTTCCTGTTCAAAGTAATAATAACACTACGAGGCCTAGACTCATATACAACATGACGTTTCCGTAAATAACGTTGGACCAAAAGAACATCACAAACTTTGAGAGGAGAAACATCACACAATACCTCATCTTTGAAGGGCTTGATGCCGTACGACAGTCAACACTATTGGCTGACACGAAGATCGCTTCTTTGGTGGAGCCATCGAATGGTGTAGGGTTGGGGGTGCGGTGTTGTCAGTAGGGCCAGCCGCTTCATTACCTCTCCTGAGATGAGGTTCTTCTGGCTACCGCTATTCACGATGAAGTGAAATGGGGTGCCTTTTACCCACATATGTGAATGGAAGAGATGTTCTCCTTCTTCTGGCTCGTATGGTTCACCAGGCTAGAGCTTGGTGGTAGCAACGATGGCACTGGGTTCCACATCAATGATCCATCTTCCCCTTTCTGGTTCGAGCTCAGAGTCTGAACCCACATCTGATTCAGAGGCTTTCACTTCGGCCATCAACGACTGCTTTGAGCGGCAATCAACAGTGTTATGCCAAGGGATCTTATGGAAGTTGCACCACTTCCCAGTATCTTTCTTTTCCTTTCCAGTGTCCTTCTTTGCTTGCGGCTTGGACTGGTTGTCCTGATACTGTCCATCTTTGTTCTATGGGTTGGGGCCACCCTTTCCTGGATTTTTTTGTGCGGGGTTCCCAGGCCCAAATTTCCACGTCTTTTGTTTGATCTTTTGCAAGATTTTGACGGCATATCGGTAGGCCGCGCCCAAGGATGAGATGTCCAAAAATTCCATTTCAGTCTAGATGTATCTATGCAGAGCATCGCGATACTTGAGCACCATATGTCGCTCCAAATATTTGATACCCATCTTGGTGCGCAAGGTATGAAAGATATTTGTGAAATCTGGCACTGCTTGGTCTCTTTCTTGCCGCAGTGTGGTCCATTTGGTATACAAGTCGTCATAACTTCCAACAGGGTAGTATTGTTCGTTAATAACATCCCTAAAAAAATCCCAGGTGGCCGTGACTGTAAATAGTGAGGGTCCTTTGTTTCCTTTTTCTCACAGAAAGTTTCCCACCAATCTTTGACGTAGGGAACGGCTTTGAGGAGCACAAAAGTAATCTTTTCTCTATTCGAAAAGTTATGGATAGAAAAATACCCTTCTAGTAGATTCAACCACTTTTCTACAACATCTCTGTCTATCTGACCTTCAAATATTGGAATAACAAATTTTATTTGTACCTTGAAGGGGGTGGCTCCTCTGCTCGAAGAAGATGCGTTGCCTGTTGGTAGCTATGGAAGGATTTGTGCAAAACTATCCATCATATCGTTCCTCTGTTGGGTGAGGGATTCCTCAATCAATAGTTTGAAAGGATCTCCTATCTCATCATATTTGTTTTCCCCTTCCATGAGAGGTCGCTTGGGTGTGCGAGAGCTTTTGTCCTCAAGAGAAACAAGCTCGATACCCAACTTTTTGTACTCCGACCTCGTTGGGGACATGCATTAAGACGACAAGGAGAAGACCGCTCTGATACCACTAATCTGGATTTTATGAGCAAAATGAAATGACTATAGATTATTAATAGGTGCTTTACACAAAATAACATAGATATAGTAAAACTAGTTTTTTATTCAATAAGGAAATAAGCTGAAACTGTAAAATGCATCAAAAACAAGCTTGCTGGAATGGTGGCGATTTATCTCTGATAAGACATGTGTCAGTTACGCTCATTCGCAAGAAGATAATTACAATGAGGATCTAAAGGAATTTTTACAATAAACAGAAATGCCAAAAACCCTAGACATCCCAAAACCTAACCCTAAGAGATGAAGCACCAGAAGTCATGTGGGCCCCGTTTGGTTAAGTTAGTACATCAACTTCCCAGGGTCGTAAATTTTGCATACGATCTCCGTTTTAGGCGTATGATAGACCGTTGGAAAGATATCGCTGAGGAGATTAATTTTGGGGGATAAAACATGCCTTTTCCTATCCTTTAGAAGCTCTATCATTAAAAACCTTCATTTAGGCCCTCAAAATGGCCCCGGAAGTTAAAACTACTAAAAATAGTAAATTGCCAAAATTGTCAGAAAATTGTTTTGAGCCAGTTGGAAGAGGTGGGTGCCCACCAATATTCACCTATATTAATCCTCCCTCCTTAGGAAGAAATGGTATCCATTGCGTTGAGTTCACCCATCAGATGAGGAAATTTGTGCTGAATTTGGCCCCGAGTGAGCCACTTGCCTTGGTGCAGGAAGTGCCCTGCTTTGACGACTCAATAAAGATGGATCCTTTGCTGTTGAGTGCCCTTGATCTGTGTGTTCACAATCTGATCACTGGATTCTTGTTGTATGAAGTTGGGGTTGATCTCTATTGGTGTCAGCTGCTCTGCTACGTCTGAGGTGTCCAATAATGGTGGGAAATAAGGGCTAAGTAGATCCACGTTGAACACTGGGTGCAGGCCAAGGAAAGGAGGAATGTTGAGCTCAAAAGAATTATCCCCCATGGCCTTGGTGATGGTGTATGACCCATAACAAAGTGGGTGAATCTTTCGATGGGGTCCTTTAAGGTGTTCTTTCTGCAAGTGCAACCAAACTTTGTCGCCCACCTGAAACTTATGTGGCAACTGATGTTGATCATGGCACTGCTTGTACTTGTCATTGGAATTATGTAGGATATCCTGAACCTGTTGGCGGATGTGATGGATCCGCTCAATGAACCAGGTGGCTTTGTCAGCTTCAGTTGGAGTAGGAGATGAGTCAGTCGAGGTGACCGCAAGGGGAAGTGAAACATCTATGGGACCCAATGGTTGGAATCCCAACCCCACCTTAAAAGAGCTGTAGCCGGTTGAGCTATGCAGGGATCGGTTGTAGCTATGTTGGACATAGGGAAGGCTCTCATCCCATGTGCGAGCGTAATTTTAATTATACATGCGAAGGATATGCACAATCATTCGATTGACGACCTCAATTTGGCCATCTGTCTGGGGGTGGAAGGCCATGGATTTGGTGAGCTTGGTGTCCAACAGTGACCAGAGGCTTGACCAGAATGTGCTGAGAAATCAAATGTCCCGATCTGAGACAATGGTTTGTGGGATTCCAAAATTTACCCAGACTCGTTCAAAGAAGAGCTTGGTAGTGGCCTCTGCTGTGATGTTCTTCTTGCTAGCAACTAGAATCGCCATCTTAGAAAAGAAATCAACTACCACAAAATCACAGTCATTTCCCTGCTTGGTGTATTGGAGGCATGACATGTAGTCCATTGAGATGGATTCCCATGGCCTGTCAGGAGTAGGAAGAGGGGTGTATAGGCCCTATTTCTTAGTGGTCGGTTTGGCAATAGCACAGGTAGTGCAGGACCTGATATACTTGCGGACCTCCTGTCGAAGTTTTGGCTAGTAGAAATGTTTCTGTAACATCACCACTGTCTTTTCGATGCCGAAGTGTCCTACCACCCGACTGTAGTGGGATTCCCAGATCATCTTCGCTTGCTCGCTTGATGGAACACATATATGGTCCAGACGACACAACAACCCATCCTGAAGATGGAAATTATCAACAACTACGTTTGCATCCAACATTTGGTAGGTGGTGGCGAAGTCTGAGTCTGTGTCATAGAGTTGGGTCCATCTAGAGGTCTCATGGCCGCAGGATTCTAGCATCTTGATGAGTGCCACGACTGGCAGTCTGCTAAGGAAATCAACGATGTGATTGGTGCTTCCTATTTTATACTTGATGTTGAGGTGGAATTGCTGCAAGTATGTGGACCACTTTTGATGGCGATCATTTTGCAATTTTCTTTGTGTCTGCATGAACTGTAGTGGCATATGATCAGTGTGGATGATTGTCTCCTTCCCAAGAATGTAATGTCTCCACTGGTAGCAGGCTTTCACAATGGATTACATTTCTTTATCATAAGTAGGGTACTTACAGACAACATCTGATAGTGTCTCACTATGATTGGCCAAAGGGTGGCCATGCTGAGTGAGAACAACTCCCACTGCATATTCTAAAGAATTTGTCTCGATCTCAAAGGGTTGTTGCAGGTCTGGTAGTGAAAGTACTAGGGTTGAGCACAAGTGTTGGTTCAAATCGTCAAACAATTGTTGTTGGGACCGGCCCCATGCAAATTTCTCCTTACCACTACCCCTGGTTATTTGGCTAAGGGCCCATGCAATATGGGAGAATCCCAACACGAACCTACGGTAGAAATTGGCAAGGCCCAAGAAGCTCCAAATCTCAGTGAGTGTGGTTGGGGCTAGCCAGTCACGGATGACTTGGATCTTGGATGGATCCACATGTACGCCATGCTAATAAATTATGTAGCCCAGGTAATGGACCCTGTCCATGCCAAAAGAGCATTTTTCCAAGTTGGCATATAGCTTGTGCTACCGCAGGGTGTGTAGAACCTGCTGAATATGCTGCAAATGTTCGGCCCAAGTCTTGTTGTAAATGAGAATGTCATCCAGATACACCACTACAAAACTATTGGTGAATGGTCACAGGATATCGTCCATCATCCTCATGAAAGTGGCTGGAGCATTTGTCAAACCAAATGGCATGACCAACCATTCAAAAAGGCCTTCCTTTGACTTGAAGGTGGTTTTCCATACATCTGTCTGTTCTATCGGGACTTGGTGGTAGCCAGACTTCAGATCAATCTTACTAAAGTATTTGGCCCCCGTGAGTTGATCAAGGAGGTCATTGATTCAGGGAATCTGGTACCGGTTTCTAACTGTGATTTTATTCAGAGCCCGGTAATCAATGCAGAGTCACCAGGTTCCATCTTTCTTCTGTACCAACACGATTGGGCTCTCACAAGGTGATGAACTGGGACAGATGTGCCTCTTGTGGAGTAGTTCTTGCATTTGTTGCTTGATCTTCTCATTCTCTAATAGAGAGCTATGATAGACTGGCCCATTGGGCAACTGTGCGCCAGGGGTCAGATCGATGGGGTGCTTGAACTGACAATGAAGAGGTACCCCGGTAGGTGAGGAGAATATATATGAGTATTCTTCCATGACCTTATCTACTTGCTTCTGCTGTGTGGAGAGGTCAGCCACAAAGACCCTACATGTGGCTGTGATATTTTGCTTATTTTGAGAGTGAATGTTAGGGTCCTAACCCGCACATAGGTAGAACAATATATTCATATGTAATAAAGGTCAATATTAATAAGGCCTTGCAATAAAATAGAATAAGTTGGATGTAAGAAGACCTAATAGAAGCTTCCGCTTCTAGAAGGATCTTCCTCTAGATGCTTCTTTTGATAGACATATTTAGTATAAATAGGAGTCAAGGGTATGAGAACCCTATCTTGGATATTATTGTAATAGATCTCTACTCAACTAGAGGTTGCCCCCTCGAAGAGGCCTGTGAACATTGCTTTCTGAATCAAAGTGTTATTTCTGTTGTTATTCTTATATCATTTCAGTGCTATTGTGATGATTGTTCTGGTTATATTTCTTTTATTATGCCATTTCCAACATTTTATTTCTGTTCTACATACTTTTTATATATGTTATATTACAAGTGGTATCAGAGCACTTTCCTCGGCAGAAAGTGTGGGTTAATTTTTTTTTCTTTAGGGTAGAGACGTATTCCGATGTCTTTAAGCCACAAAGATCTATAGTTATGCACATAAACCCACGGTTGAGGGATTCATACACGCAGGAAATACAAGTGGTACTTAAGTGCACATCTATTGGCCACCCTTGTAACCCCTTTTGGTACCCCTTCGAGTGGTAGCACATCAAAAAACACCTGTGTACGGATTGACCTAGATTACTTGAATTCCTCTTTAGATAAACTGATCGGCTATCTGACTGCTATAGTGTCACCGAGAACAATACTCGGGAAGATACTCTCTAGTACCTTGGTAGTCGAGTAGTACAACTAAGGGTACGGTCTATCCTCCTTAGTTAGTGCCCTCAAATATTGGGTCGAGTACTACTATTGGACCGCACACGTATATCAGAGAGCTATAGCACAGAGTAAACCCTTGTCTGTAGAACCCTTGAATACCTAACCCTTGGGGACAAAGACATAAACAAATTAAAACAGAGAAGATCTATTGCCGGGCAACTGTGTTCGGGTTGCCAAGTAAATACACATTTCTTTCTGGTTAAGCATTTGGGAATTTCCTCTCTACAATATTACTCACCATTATTTGAGACCTATTCCGTTGGATTCATCTCTTCTCCCTTATCACATTCATCCATATCATTTTTCGACAAAATTTTTGACCTCGCCCGCCCCTTTCCAGTTCCCTCATCCTCATGGCCCATACCCGTAGTCAAGACTTGGAAGCTCGCTTCAACACCTTGCAATCTGGTCTCATTGAGACCCAACAAGAAGTGAATTAACTCAGTGCCAATGTTGCCACCATCAATACAACCATGCATTCCTCAATGGAGGAAATCAAACAAGACCTCACCACCCAGCTTGAATCTGTCTCTTCGACACTCTGCACCAAACTGCATATCCCTACAGATAACCCTTCCGCTTCCTCACCTCCACATACTGAACGTGACCATTCCTCTCATTCCCATAACTTTCAGAATCATCACTTTCAACGTGACCTACACCTTCTGCGGGTGGATGCCACAAATTTGATGGCTCAGACCTCATTGGTTGGGTAACCCAAATGGAACATTATTTCTCTTTATACGACATTACAAATGACTTGACCAAACTCCAGTATGGTGTTCTCCATCTAGATCAAGAATGTTGGTAATAGTGGCAATGGAGAAAAACATCTCGTCAAGGGTATATTTCTTGGACACACTTTGTGGAAGAGCTTTATGAATGCTTTGACACTGACTCCAACCATTTGGGCCGTTTGACAAAGTTGAAAAAATCAAGAACAATGGAAGACTTTATAGCTGTCTTTGAGCGCTTGAATTTTCGGACAAAGGGCATGTCTGATGCCTTTTTTCGAGAATGTTTTATCAGTGGCCTCAAGGATGATATTCGGGCCCATGTCCTCATTACTCGGCCTCAGAGTTGGGTGGAGGCTACTAAAAGAGATAAAGAAGCACAACAGGTTGTATCTTCTCAAAACCAGAAACCCTCTTTTATTCCTTGCCTTAAACCAATAAATCCCACTACTCCCTCCGCTCCACTAAAGATCCCAAAATTGACCAGGGATGAAATGGCTGAATGCCAACTCAAAGGCCTTTGTTATAATTGTGATGAAAAATATTTCCTGGGCCACAAGTGTAAGGAACAAAAGTTTTTTATGGCCATCTCCGAGGATATTTCGGAAGAGGATATTGAAACTCCCCTTATGTCTGAGGCACCTGAAACCCCCAACATAGCCCCTCCCTCAGACCCTCCCGAAGTAGAACCGGTCATTTCCCTCAATGCCCTCACTGGCTTCTCCGCTCCACAAACCCTCAAGCTAATCAGTTACATCAAGCATCAGAAGGTCATCATTCTGGTTGATAGTGGAAGCACCCATAATTTTATTCATCGCTACATTTCCCAAGAAACTCATTGCTACATCCATGTCGTCAATAATTTCCAAATCATGATTGCCAATGGTGGCTCCATGAAATGTGGAGGGCATTGTGAAAATGTGTATCTCCAAATTGGTGACTACCACCTGAAATCTCATATGTTTGCTATCGACATGGGCGGTTGTGACATTGTGTTGGGTGCAGATTGGCTAAGGACTTTGGGTCCCATTCTCATGGATTTTAAGGAATTAACCATGCAATTTGACTAGGAGGGCCACCAATATAAGTTTCAAGGCATCACCGCCGGTTCACCTGAGATCATTAGTTCCCATCGCATGGAAAAGATGCTCAAAAAGCGTCATTCTGGTGTTATTGCTCAACTCCATGCCATACAAGCAACATAAACACCCTCGGTGCTGCAAGACCTCCAAGCCATCCTTTCTAAACATCAAATGGTCTTTTCCACTCCCTAGGGACTCCCTCCTTCATGTGGTGTTCATGATCATTCCATTCCCCTTGTACTCGGAATCCTTCCTCCCAATATCCATCCGTATCGTCACCCCTTTTCCCAAAAAAATGAAATTGAGAAAATGGTCCAGGAACTCTTTAATGCAAGCGTTATCCGCCCTAGTATGAGCCCCTACTCTTCTCCTGTGGTCATGGTTCTGAAGAAATAAGGTTCTTGGTGAATGTGTCCTGACTTTCGTGCCCTCAAAAAACTTACCATTAAAGAAAAATTTCCAATTCCTGTCATTGATGACCTCCTGGATGAACTGAGTGGCACCCAATTATTTACTAAACTTGATCTTCGTTCAAGCTACCACCAGATACGTATGAAAGAGGCAGACATTCCCAAGACTTCCTTTAGAACTCATGAGGGCCACTCTGATTTTTTGGTCATGCCCTTTGTCTTGTGTAATGCCCCCTCCACCTTCCAAAGCCTCATGAATCATGTCTTCCGTCCTTTTCTCTGTCATTTTGTCTTAGTTTTCTTTGATGATATCCTCATCTATAGCAAGACCTGGACATAAAATCTTTCTCATGTGGATCGAGTTCTCCATCTACTCTCTCAGCACCAATGTTTCTTGAAATAGTCTAAATGTACTTTTGGCACCTCAGAAGTAGAGTACTTGGGTCATTTGCTTGGAAAAGACAGCGTCGAGGTGGATCCTAAAAAGATTGAAGCTATGCAAGATTGGCCTCACCCAAAAACTCTCAAAATCTTGCATGGATTTTTGGGCTTAACAGGTTATTATTGCAAGTTTGTTAAGAATTACAGAAAGATTGCAACACCTCTCACTGCTCTTCTAAAAAAGAACTCTTTCACTTGAACTCTAGCTGCAACTTCTAAAGATTTTCAAACCTTGAAGATGGCCATGTGCACCACTCCAGTCCTGACCCTTCCTGATTTCACAAAGACCTTTGTCTTGGAATGTGATGCTTTAGGGAAAGGAATTGGTGCGGTCCTTATGCAAGAGGGTCGGCCTTTGGCCTTTACCAGCAAGCAACTATCTGAAAGAAATCTAGGCAAATCTATCTATGAAAAGGAAATGCTGGCTATTCTGCATGCCATTGATTTGTGGCACCCTTATCTATTGGGGCAACGCTTCCAAATTAAGATAGACAATCAAAGCCTCAAGTATTTTTTGGAACAACGCATTTCCTCCCCGGAGGGACAAAATTGGGTAACTAAGCTATTTGGCTATGATTACGATATCATTTACAAGAAAGGAAAAGAAAATGTGGTTGCAGATGCACTTTCCCACAAATATGAAGATGAAGAATCCCTTTTTTTATCTTTCCTTCATTGTACCAGATTGGCTCCAAGTTGTTCTCCAGGAATGGCTACAATATCCCAAAAGTTCGCAGCTGATCCCGTTATCACTCTGTAAATTCCCAGAGGCTATCAAGAAAGAAGAAATCTACGAGAGGTAACTTTATCCAACCACTTCGAAACTGGAATCTAGCCCTACCAGTTTCAGAGAGGGATCTCTCTGTATGGTTTAGCTCTGTTTTAACTTTAAAATATTAGGCTAGTTATATAAAATAAGATTGACTAGTTTGTTGTTGTTTTTGTTAAGTTGGCTGAAGGGGCTTTACTCATCCATTGGGCTATGGGGTCTGTGTTATAAATATAGAAATCTAAACTAGAAACAAAAAGATTCTTTTCACAGGGCAAGATAATGCATTCGCTGGATTCTTTTAGCAGTAAAATGATCAAAAGCAGAAAAGATGAGAATATCAATTAAAGTAAAGAAGCAGTTAAGAATTTCTTCCCTATAATATCAGAAGATAAACATTAAGATCTTTCAAAGTTTGAGACAAGGTATACAAAGATAAATCCTACAATATGCGTTACTTTTAAAAGATTTAGATTAGAAAACAATATGACAACTGAGCAAGAAAACATTCAACATAGGAAAGGAAACATCACCAATGAATAGCACGCGAGAATCCTGTGAAAACGTCTCTTTGTATTAATGGCAGATCTCTTGAAAAAGATTACAGTCTTGTAGCTTGCAGGGCGTAAAGATCAACCCTCAATACTTCAAAGTGTGAAGTATTTATAACCAAAAATTACACACGATCCCGTCATTAAAAATCAGGACGTGGCTAATCTAAATTTAGCTAACTAACTTAACAAGATACAAAAATTTAGGAAACTGCTTGATGACGTGTTGAACTTCATGCTGATTTCTTGGGGTGAACCGTTGGTGAGGCCTCTGCACGACCTCGTCTAACTGGATAGCTGACTAGGCTTGGACACCTCATCAACTATTTGATCAGATTGCAAAGCTCTTCCCATCGAAGGTGATTGGGAACACTGACTTTGAGAAACCTTTGGTATACTTCATCCATTTCTGTGTACTTGGCAAAAGTTGGCTTGATGATGAATATGTACCAGATCTCATCCTGTATGCTGATGTCGAACTGTAAAGAATCTAGGAATGCCTTGCTCATGATACCACCTTGTATTCCTGAGAATTTTGAGCTATCCTTAGCCACAGTGGCTAGTTTCTTTTTGTAATCGGCAAGCGTCATTAATTTGTCATTTATAACTCTCATACCAGGAAGGCCTTTCTTCTGCAGAGCTTCGATCTTGTTGAAAAATCTTTGTACTCTTGCGTCCATGGTCTGGACCTTTTCCTCCAGCTGTAGCATCAGTCCTCTCTTGGTCAGGACCCTCTTGACCTCGAGGATGGTCTCTGTCCTATCTTCAATCTTCAACTCCTCTAGCTCCTCTTTGGTTTTGGAATTTAGAAATTTGATGATCTCAGTAGCTTCTGCAGGCATCTCTCCCAGTTCTTCTCTTATATTCTCGATGGCCTGCTGACTTCTTTGCACCAGCTCATTTTTCTCAAACATGATTTGTATCATCGGCCATATTTCATTCATGGACTTGGTGATGTCCATCCGGACACTTTCTTTGACCTCAGCCAGTGTTTTTCCTGCCACTGTTTGCTTCTGAAGCTGTTGCAATTCTTGTTTGAGCTGGTCTGAGGTTTGTTTTTCCTTGGAGAAGCTGGTTTAGTAAGAAGACTTGAGTTCCTGAAGGTTCTCAATATCCTTTTTTAATCTGTTAATATCTATCTCTTGCAAATTCATTTCTTCCATGGATTTATCTAGTTCAATAGTTTTCTCCAGGGCTGTCAGTGGAGTTGCCAAGGGAATTTCTGCAACAGACGCTGTGCTCACTCTTGTGAGTGGGACTGCGCTCAGTGGAATGACCTCCATGGGCTTTGACTGCTCCTTCTCTTTTACTAGCTTTTCCAATTCCGCTTCCATTTCTTTCAACTGTGCATTCTGCTCCATGATGAGCTTGAGCATCCCATCCTTCTCCCCTTCTGTCTTTGCTATTTCCTTTACCTGTGAATCTTCTGTTGGAGGCAATTTCAATTGTTTCCTCAGAGATGCTATATCAACATTTTTATTTTTGAGCATCTCCTCGACTGCTTTCACGTTCGAGGTATCATATCCGATCTTGAGGACCAGTTCCTCCAACGTCTTAATCCTGTTATCCTTGGAAAAGGATGATATTTTTTCTAACTTCAACTGCATCTGGACATTATTAAGAGATACTTGTAACTTGGAGGCAGCAGTGGAAGCATGTGACAATGTGGAGAAAACTATTTCTCCAGTTTGCCTGTGCAGATCCATCTGATCAGCTGGATGCACATCTTTAGTCTGAAATTCAAACGTTTCCCTTTTGTAATCGGTGATTACCTTCGGGTCTGGCACCTGTGCTTGTAGAAAATCCAAGTGCATTCTACCCTTCTTAGTGTCGAATGCAGCCAACAGTCAGTGTTGTGCAGTGGATGTTTGCTTCCAGAACTAAGCATACGTGCTGCTGGTTAGCGTTTGATTTTTCTTTTTGATCAGATCATACTTCTCAAAAATACTCAATTTCGGTCCTATTTTTCTCGACTGGTTGTCTGGTGGAGTATCTGTAGGCTTTTTGGGCAACACTATAGTCGTGATTTGTTTGCTGCTTGTACTAAGGAGCGACCAATCAACCTCCAAAGTGGCAGTGGATTGCATTCCCTTTTCACCAGCCATGTCGGGCACCTGACTGGTTTTTGGCCACTTGGTATGTAGTTGAAATTCTTTGGATGATACTTCAGTGACAAAAGGTGAAACATCTTGCCTAGGCCTTTTCTCCTTGGGAGCCTGTGGTGTAGTTGTCTGTGAGACAATGACCGAAAGGTCCTGCTATTCTGTCTCAACCAGAGTGTTTGGCTCCCATTCTGTTTGGTTGGCGAATTTTTCTATCTCAGGCCTGGATGTGTGGATGTATGGGATGTTCTTATTCTTAACTCTCATCTCTGAAATTATTCTGCAGGGGTCATAGTGCCATATGAAGCTAGCAAAAAACTTCATTTCTTTAAGCAATCTTTTTGCTTCCTCCCCGATGCCTTGGCTATTGCAGATGAAAGACCCAATCTTCCCTTTGATTATGAGCTGCTGCTTCTTCTTCAGAGACACAAAATTTATGTCATCTGAATTGATCATTTGCCTTATGTATTCCAGGGAAAATATCCTTATGGGAAAATATTTTGGCAACTTGTATGGAGCCAATTCGCACCCATACACTCTGATCTCTGTGTGGTCCTGGTACAGGTACCAGTCTCCTGTCTTTGCAAGATCCGAGAGGTGTAGGATCCTCTAAATTTCCTCGTTTATTCTCGGCTTGGGTCTGCCGCTGAGCATGCTTACCATGGGATGGTAGAATTGCTTTATAAATTGTTTGAAACTGAATTCAGTAGAGTTGTGTCTGAGTAGCGACATCCACGCTATCACCACCTATGGCCTCCCATCCTTGCCCATCTTTTGCATCAAAAAAGAGAATTTGTCCGCTTGAAAGAATAGGAACATGTAAGCCAGTATTGAGGAATACAAGAACATGCCTTCCGTGGAAAAATTTGAGAATTGCTCATGAATGTTGTCCACCAGGAAAGAGCTGTAGTCGAACTGCATGGTGGGTTTCTCATCTATGGAGAAGATGGATAGAAAACCCAGTATGGGTTCATCCACCCACTGATTCGAAAAATACCCGAGGAGGGCGCAGAGCGACGAAATGACTTGATTTCCCTTCACTAAGAATAGGGATGAAGGATACAGGGGATTTGTAGTGGGGAGCTCAGCGGCTTGTGGGAGAAAAATCTCGAAGATTTGAGCCCTTTGGGGGAAAGACAATTTTTGATATAGTTCTGTGATAATTTCAAGATTGAATGGTGAAACAGATTCGACCCTGGGTATCTGCATCATCTGGTCAATGGTTTCAGGTGTAATGAGGAAAATAATTTCTCCTGATGAAGAAACTACGGCTCTCTGGTCGGGGAGGTAGTGAGCCTGGCATTTGAGGGCAAATTCTAGGAAATGGTGAACCTGGGGGAAAAGATATAGGGGAAGGTTTGACTCCCAGAGCCCAATCTCATCGCTCTGGTCAAGGAAATCCTCTTTGATCCATGACTCCAAGTCCACAAAGTCGAATTCGCATCTGGTGTCTACAATTAGATGGTCTTTGTCGGCCAGAGGGATCCTGTCGAAGTCGACAGGAGGTGGGAGGAAAGGATTTTCCTCAGCTTCTGTTCTCTTTGATTTTGGCGCCATCGCTGTAAAAATACCTGTAAATCAAACAGTCCTTAGTGGGAATGATGGTGGCTTTGGACAGTTGAATGTAACGGAAAGGAAAACGGGGAAAATATTCTCTGGTGCGGTGATAGGGTAAATGACGAAGGAATGAAGGGTGAAGGTGGTTTTTGAGCAAATGGGTACCCATTGGGCGCGGGATACATGTCAGCAGGTTAACGGATAGGTTAGCCAATAATAAATGGCCAACAGGTCATTTAGAGCATGAGATGGCAAGTGACAATGACTGAAGAATACGGCTGGGCGACGTGGTGAGAGTTGATTGGTGAGTCACCATGGTGAGAGGACTTGTAAAGGGAGAACAAGGGGAATGGACTGATAGAGTAATGAGAAGTGACCTCTAGGGGAAAAACGTGGATAATGACATCATGGGGTGACAGGGTATGTCAGACCTTGGGAGGTGGTGGGAGTTTGACCCAATAGATTCCTGCCATGTAGAGATAATGTGCCTTTGTTATTTCTGATTTCAGACCCCCCCCCCCCCCCCCCCCCNGGGGGGGGGGGGGGGGGGGGGGGGGTCCGGAAAAACCTATCAACCGTAGATCTGGGCACCCGCTCTTGGGCCGTTCATCTATGTGTTGTGCTTAACTGTGAGTGTGAAGACATATGTGCTCTGAAAAAACTTAGGATAAGTGCATAATGTGGGTTTTTCCCAAGATTTTCCATGTTTTTATCATCAAGGGGTTAGACATCAAACCTTTTAAACCTCAAAGACATGGTTCAACATTGATCATCGTGCTGGTTTTATTGAGACAAAGAAAACTATCGTATGTTCTAACCTAATTACCTATGACAATTAGTCTAGATTAAACTGTTGGACTAAGGAATTACTCTATCCTGGGGTTATTTGACAAAGATTAGGTAGTTTGGTCAGATTTATTCACTAACCAACCTAAATCACTTGGCTAAGATTAAACAGTTTAGCCAAGCTTATTCACTACTCCTATCAACGCCAATTTAAAGGACTTGGCCATGCTTGAACGGTATGGACCAAATCATTGTTATTGAATGGGGCTATATTGAATTTCTTTTATGCCCTCTTTTATTCTTTTATTCTTTTCTTTTTCTTTTCTCAAATTATTTGCAGAATGGAAAATCATTTGACAAACAAAAAGACTTAAAGAGATAACATTTCAGTCACCAATTGATCCTATAAATTATAGGGTTATAACAACGGCTCCACCTAGGGATGGTACTCTCCTTGTGAAGTGCCAAGAATCCTGATTCCTGATGTTCTGAAACTTTCTCCATAGTTGCCTTTGTTGCTTGATTGGTTTTATTTTTGAAAATTGGAAGACATTGTTCAATAGCTTAGGGCCTTCTCTGCGGGCTTCAACCATCTGATCAGATTTATTTCACTCAAAACTTGTAAACAAAATGAAAATGGTTTGTACAATGAAAAAGTGTGACTGTAGGTCCCTACTGTGGAGGTGAATAGTGCTTCAACATTCTGCCATTGAATGGTCCTCCTGGCAGATTTGTCCCATCACTGTTGTTCAACAAGAAGGCATTATTTCCTCTGAATGCTTGAATCATGTAAGGGCCCTTCCATAGACTGTCGAGTTTTCCATGCTTTCCTTTATCCTCATTTTGGGCATCCCATCTCAGTACTAAGTCACCTAGCTCAAAGTCATCTTCTTTAGTTCTTTTATCAAAGATCTTCTTAATGTTTTCTTGGACAACCTGAGTTTTGTTGTATACTTATTCTCTGGACTGTTGCAATTGGATCATCTGGTTTATCCTTCTTTGGGAGTCATTCTACTCGGCTTGCATCTCTTACAACAATTTCATGACAGGAACTCCTAAGGAAGTGGGAAAAACTGCTTCAGTGCCATAGACCAACTAATATGGTGACATACCAATTGACCTCTTGGTGGTCAGTCTCTCGGCCCATAGTGAGAAGACCAACTTGTTATGCCATGACTTTTTTTTTTCTTGCAATTTCTTCTTAAAAATGTTCACCAGGGTCTTATTTGATGACTCCGCCAGCCCATTTCCCTGAGGGTAATAAGCTATGGAATGACCCAAACCAATATGATACTGGTTGCAAAATTCTATGAGCTTCTTAGATCGAAAAGCAGCTGCATTGTTAGTTATAATCTTTCTAGGACATCCAAAACGAGACAATATATTTTTTTCAAGAAATTTAATAATGACAGAATCATTAGCTTGTCTGCTTGGTACAGTTTCGATCCATTTTGTGAAATAGTCTGTGGCAGTAAGAATCCACCTATGATGGCCCGAAGAGGGAGGATGTATTTCTCTGATAAATTCTAATCCCCATTGCTGGAAAGGAGCTTCAACAGAGATTGGTTTCAGGGGCAAAGGAAGAAGCTTCTTTTTGCCCTCGAAAACCTGACACTTATGACATGAAGTCACTTTCTGATGGACATTAGTGAACAACGTAGGCTAATAAAACCCAGCTCTGAGAATTTTATTAGCTGTGGTTTTCCATCTTAGATGACCACCACAGTCTCCTGCATGAAAATCCTGCAATACTCTGTTAGCTTTATCTTTTAACAGACAATTCAACAAATACCTCCAAGATCCTTCCAATATAGATTGCCTTCTAGAATGCAAAATTTTAATACTTTCAATTTCAAAAACCTAGCTTTAGTTTTGGTCAGACCAGGGGGACCTTGTAAGTTATGCAAAACAAATATCAGGTCTGCGTACCATGGAGAGTTCAGAAATACCTCTTTCACGCTTGGAGTCGCCTACTCTCCCTGTTCATCTACTGCAACTAAGAAATTAATATCAAGAGAATGGAAATTGGATTCAACCATTAACTTTGCTAGACCTTGACCTTTAATTAGTTTAGTAGGCTTAATCTCTATGTCATACTCCAGAATGATAGCAATCCATTTTCCTCTTCTTCCATCTGGATTGTCCTGAGTTAAAATGTCTTTTACTACTGTGTTCAGAACATATGCGATGGTGTGGGAATGGAGAATATATACTCTAAAATCCTTTATGGATTTTACCAGGGCAAAAGCTTGTTTCTCCATTATTTTATAATTCAAAACAGAATCTCTTAATGCCTTACTGAAAAAGGCTATGGGCTATTCATACCCTTCGTTGTTTTTCTGTAGTAATACTGCTGCAATGGTATGTTCAGAAGCGAAAGAAAAAAGGTAAAAATATTTGGTGAAATCAGGACTGATCAAGACTGGAGCCTGTGTGAGTGCACGTTTAACTTGGTCGAAAGACTACTTAGATTTAATGTCCCCTTTTATTTTTGTGTCCTTTTTTAACATGTTTGTGATGTTCCTGAGAAGTTCGGCCAGGTTGGATATGAATCTTCTCAGAAAGTTTATTTTTCCAATGAAAGACTGTGAATCTTTGATATTTCTTGGGTGTTCTAATTTCTGAATGGCCTCGATTCTGCTGGGGTCTATCTTAATTCTGTTCTTAGATATTATGTGCCCCAACAATTTACCTTCCTCTAAACCTAAAAGGATTTTCTTAGGATTCAGAGAAATCCCAAACTTCCTGCATTTCTCAAACACTCGTCTGAGATGTCTTAAGTGCTCGTCATCGGATTGGGAAAACACAGTTACGTCGTCCAGATAAACGACAATAAATTTCCCAAGTTCTTCCACAAAAGCAAAGTCCATTGCTCTTTGGAAAGTGGCCCCAGCGTTCATCAACCCAAAAGGCATTTTCACATACATGAAGGTACCCCAAGGTGTTGTGAAGGCTGTTTTCTCTTGGTTATATGGGTGAACGAGAACCTGGTTATAGCCTAAGAAACCATCCAGTAAGGAGATTCGACTGGATCCAACTACCTTTTGTAATATGTGGTCCATTTTTGGCAATGGGTAGCTGTCTTTTAGAGAAACTTTGTTCAGGTTTCGGAAATCAATACAAAGCCTCATTTCCTCGCTTTTCTTTCGAGTTGGAACCAGATTTGAAACCCATTTGGAAAATCATAAGGGAACTATGATTTTAGCATCGTACATCTTTTTAATTTCCTTTTCTATCAGGGGAAGTAACTTGGTATTGATTCTCCTAAGTTTCTGTCTGAAAGGTTTTTGATCTTCTTTTATCGGGATCCTATGTTGTATGATGCTTGTGTCATAAGATTTTAAATCTTCGTAACCCCAAGCAAACACGTCCACATATTCCTTGAAAAGTTCAATGTATTTGAGTTTCTGCTCAGGAGGTAAGGATTTAGAAAGTTTTACTATCCCGGGCTTCTCTTCTGTTCCTATGTTAACGTCTTCAACCTCTTTACCACTAGCTTCAATTTTTGGTTTTTTAGCTACATCATTAAAATCAAAAAGATCTTCTAAAGGAACTAAACCCCTAGGTAAAACATTACCTTTTAAATGCAAAACATCAGATTCTAACTCATCTTCACCTAAATCTCCTGAATCTATCTTATTCACACTATCATTTCCAAAATCAGATCTATTTACATTTTCATCCTCATTTTCTAGGTCTATGTTTGTACACTCGAAATCATTTTTACATTGTAGAAAATCTTCAATTTGGTCATCGTTCCCAAATACCTGACAGTATCTGATGTTGTCAGGGACAGTTGGTCTGCACTTCACCTCCACCGTGTATGGGCGAGTGGAATGAAAAGGTATCTTGCACGTAGCTTTTGACGTATCTAACCCATGTGCTAAAATATTCTGTCCCCTGGGCATAACCTGTAAATCAACTTCAGTGAAACATTTAAGGGCATCCAAAACAACATTCTTGTAAGCTCTAAGATGGGGATGTTTTGCTGCATACTCACCTTTGATTTGCTTGATAATTAATTCAGAATCGCCTCTTACCATGATTTGTTTGGCACCAACTTTCTTTATAAGTTTCATACCAAGCATTAGAACTTCGTACTCGACAATGTTGTTAGTGCATTGAAAATTTAATTTGTAAGAATGGTTTTCCGAATACCTGGATTTGTGATTGTGCAACCAAACTCCTACTCTAGCTCCTTCTTTTCTTACAGCTCCATCGAACTCCATGCTCCAAAAATCTACTGGCAATTCTTCACTTATCACGTTTCTCTTTCTTTCTGCCTCAACAATTTCTTGGCCTTCTTTTGGATCAAGTGTATCTTCTTCCAGCTGAGCGATTTGCTCTCCTGTATCACCATCTTTATATAGGATGAAAGAGTCTAAGTCAGAGTGTGCAGAGTAAAGAGGATAGTTATGTGGCTTTTCTTGGCTGCTGACCATATATTTCATCAGTGTTTCTCTGTACAATCTTCTCTATTGCCCGAATACTGGGATGGTGGCATATGACATATCCAACTGCAAAGTACCGTTCAACTTGGCCCCCCAAGACCTGGACAACAACATACCATATTTTGGGGGAATGTTCGCGACCACAACATCCATAACCATGTTTTTTGTTGGAATCTGAACTAGAGTGATACATAAGTCCTTGATCAATCCAATACATTTGACTTTGCTGGAGTCGAAAGAGTGTAAGTCCTTGTAAGGTTTGGTGACCTCGAATCCTAGTTTTTCCATCACTGCTTTGGGCATCAAGTTATGGGAAGCACCTGAATCTAGCATAGCATTATGCAGAATCAATTCGTGTATATTAAGGCTGATGTAAAAAGGAGCGACAATACCATTGTCAATCTGACCATCAACTTCAGGGCCAAACAGGAGTTCAGGTTGATCATCAGTAAGATTTACAGTGTCCGAATGATTCGCTGATCCAATAGTTAAGGCCTTCGTGTCTATATCAGGTTCAATGCTCAGTGATTTGATCACTTGTGATTGGTAAGTGTCCTTACTCATCAACTCGGAAAGGGGAATGGGAATTTTCACTTTGGCTAATTCCCCTTCGAGGTTGAAAGGGGTAAGTGCTCTGCTTTGGCTCAACAATTCTGATTTGTCCACCATAGTCTTCTAGGTAGAAGTATTTGGTGGGTAGATTGATGAAACCTTAGTCTGCATTGGTATTTGTAAAATGGTGAGGTTTCTTTTTGCTGGAGCTTCAGCATTACCCTTCTCAGGGATATTCTTGGTAGAAGGCTCAGGGGATTTCTTGGTTTCGACCACTTTCTTCGTTTCAGTTACCTTTTTTGGGGAACTTTCATCTGTCTTATTACTTCGCAAATTGTACTGCCTGTGTACCTCCATAATGGAATTTTCAAATGCCTTCCGTTCAGACTCTTCAGCTTCTTCGCTCACCTGCATTTGAGAAAGAAGAAAAAGTTCTTGCTCTTCTTGAGTGAGGAAAATAACTTTGTTATTGTGAATACCCATGAGGTTTATATGTGTGTCCTCCAATTCTTCAATTACCTCTTCT
>JASDQU010104147.1:80597-97631 GCA_032191745.1 Picea mariana | reverse complement strand
ACATGTCATTCCATTTCTGGTGGTATGTGGAACGTCACATAAGTCCTCACGGTTTGAGAGTTATGGCCTTATGAAGTTGGAGGACCCTCATATGTCATCTAGAAGCCCCAAAAGGTCAAAGTAGTCAAAGTGGTTTAAGAGATTTTAAAAGGTAAATAATAAAGTGAAGTGATGAATGTACTATAATTCAAAGTGAATACAAAATAAATTAATTCAATAATAAATTTAATGGAGAAAGTAGAAGTGGGTTAACCCTAAAATAAGAAAAGTGGGCAAAGTGACCTAGAAGATGTGTTTAAGGAAGCTACTTGGAGAGTATAAATAAGAGGCAAGGATCTCTCATTTAAGACACACTTGAGCATATTGAATACCTATAGGTGTCTGAGGTAACTAAAGGATATCTAAGCCGAATTTCCGAGGAAAGTGAAGAAAAAAAGGCCGGAATTCAAGGAAGGATAAATTCTTTTGATGATGCTTTCTAAGGTATGTTTTTTTTTTTTCCTCAGATCATCTCATCATTTTCGCAATAAATTTTTTTCTAGAATGATTCAGACTGTGAAATTTCTATTCTATTGATGAAACATATCCAAGTATCTTTGGTAAAAAATTCAGCTTGTGGGTCGTTGTATTTTTGGAGTTACACTCTGTGGAAAATAGGGTTTGTGGCTAGTCCTGAAACTAGTCAAAAACAAGTGTTTCGGGTAAAAAAGTCGTAACTTCTTTATCACAGATCCAAATTCAGTAAGACCAAATGTGTTGGTTATAGTACAGTCTGTAGTATTCTTTGTAATAGTTTCATATCAATTCAACAAATATTCTGTGCGGGGAATGCTCTACAAGGTCGCTCTCTAGAATAAGCCAGAATTCAACAAGGTGTGCCATTTTTGCCATAACTCCTTTTCTGAGAGGTTACAAGTAGTGAAACCTCGAGGAATTGCATAAAATACACTGAAGAACATTGTGTATCAGTTTCAGATCTTTATTCATTACAGGTACACAGTTATGATTATTTCAAGTTAGGGTTGTTGACTAATCCAAAACTAGTCTTGTGAGACTAAAGAAACGTTTGATGAAAATGCTAGTCCCTTGTTGTTAAATTTAATGAAGGTTTGCAGGTATGTGATCATATACACCAGGTCTATTACAGAGTTACAAGTCATATTTGTATGATGAAATTGATGAGGGATTTTGGTTGAGGTACAAGTTGGGTACATGGTTGAGACAAGTAGTTGATGAGTTGGCACATACATGAGCTGTATAGTTGATGATGTTGGTACATATTGATGAGTCATAGTTTATTAGTGCTTGACACATGATCGGTACATACTTGGTACATGGTTGGTTTCACTTGTTTATGGTACAGGTTGATTACAGATTGTTTGGTACAAGTTGGTGCATGGTTGATGCACTTGTTTATGGTACAGGTTGATTACAGGTTGAGGTACAGGTTGATGCATGGTTCAGGTTTAATGGTACATGTTTACAATGGTATATATCATAGTGATAGTGTGATAGTGGTTCCATCATTATGCTTCTACTTTAGGGTGGTTGGACAGGGAAAGGACAGGTGGTTGTAGCCACCTTCCGGTTGTAGCCGGAGAACATAGGTGGTTGTAGCCAGAGAATTGGGGAGTTGGAGCTTCCCTCAGGTTGTAGCCTGAGAAACTAGGGGGTTGGAGCCTCTTTCCAATTACAGCTGAAAAACAAAGAAAGTTGGTGCTTCCAATAAATGCAATTCTTCAAGACATATAAGATAAAGCATTATGTGGTTTTCTCCCGATTTGGGTTTCCACGTAAAACACTGGTGTATTGTGTATGTGTGTGATTGTTAATTTCTTATTGCTCATTATTGGATAATAATTCTACATTGATATAGCACTTGGATTATTTGGAGAAAAAGGATTATAATTATGCTATTACTGATTCACCCCCCCTCTCAATAATCCAACAATTGGTATCAGAGCAGGTTCCTTCAGAAATCAGTTTAACCACTGAAAGGTAGATCATGGAGAGTACCAACTCATATAAAAATGGAATACCACACTTTGATGGACAAAAGTATGCTTTTTGGAGCATAAGGATGAAGACATATATACAAGCATAGGGGTTTGAAATTTGGCAATCAATTGTAGATGGATACACAGTACCAACAGTTCCACCAACAAATGGCAAAGCAATGAAACTTGGTCAGAATAATTCCAAAGCTACACTTGCACTTTTGAATGGTCTCAGTGAAACAATATTCACCAAAGTTGCACATTGTAAATCCACCAAAGAGATTTGGGACAAGCTTCGAAATATTTATGAAGGAGATACAAAATTCAAAGAAACAAAACTTCAAACTTACAGAGGTCAGTTCGAACAACTAAAAATGAAGGAAGATGAGAATATTGCAGACTACTTCTTAAGAGTTGACGAAATAGTGAATGCAATCATAGGATTGGGAGAAGAAATCAAAGAATATGTAATTTTTCAAAAGGTACTAAGATCTCTTCCTATGAGATTCAACCCTAAGATATCAGCACTAGAAGAAAGATCGGATCTGAACTCAATAAGCATGAACAAACTGCATGGAATCTTCACAACATATGAAATGAGAACTGAATAGGAAAATCCATATGTAAAAGAAGTAGCCTTCAAAGCATCCAAAAGATCAAAGAAAAAGAAAAAGGAACAAGAAGAATATAGCAGCAACAACGACGTCTCAGAAGATGATGAAGAAGTGGCCAACTTCGTCAAAAGACTGAACAAGGGAACCAATGGTAGATATAGAGGTAAGATTCTTTTAATTTGTTTTAATTGTGATGGTATTGGTCATTTTTCTAACAAATTCCCTCATAAGAAAAAGAGAAATGATGAAGGTTACTCAAAAGGAAAACACACATATAAAGACAAAAGAACTACAAAGAAAGATTTCAAGAAAAGCTTATGCATCAAAGAAGACATCTCATCATCAGATGAAGATGAAATCAGTGACAGTGAGACAGGAAGAGTTCTATTCATGGCAGTAAAAGATTATGACAAAGAAGACTCTGAAGAAGAATATGAAGAAGCCAAAGAAGGATATGAAGAAGTCAAAGATGAAATTGAAGAGGCAGAAGTGGACTATCGAGAAGAATTAATGTGTGCCATAGAAGTTATCAGAAGAGAAAATAAGAAAAACAAGAAACTATAAGCAAAACTAGACAAGAAAAAGGACACTCGAGAACTAGAACAAATGATCACAAGATTGAAGGTTCAAATAGAAGAAGATAAAAGAATTGAAGAAGCACTCAAAGAACAACTAGAAGAAAAGGACAAGATCATTGGAAACTTGGAAGTAAAGATTATCACACTAAGAAAGGATATTCAAAATAAAAATATGCAAAATAGCTCAAAAGTTCTGGATGACATTATCAGCAGTAAAAAATCTCATCTTGACAAGTCTGGACTTGGATACAATCAGACAGAAAATGGATCAAGCTCAAAAACAACAAAGCAAGAAACAAATCCAAAAAGCTATGCAGAAACAATCAAAGGGGATAGGAATATGTACAAGGAAGATTACAGGGACACTCCTCCACCGAGAAGATTCAGATTTCAGAATCAACAACATACATATAGGCCTCAAGAAGAAGAAGGATTCATAAGAGCACCTTCTTTCAGAAAATCTTTAACTCCCAGGTATCAAACTATATTTTTTGGTTTATGTTATGCATGTAATAATTTTGGACATAAAGCTGTGAATTGCATAGCTAACAACAGGAACAATAACAACCTTGAGAGTCATATAGAAAGGGGTTACTCAAGAAGACCTAGTGAAACATAAAGAAGAAGTTACAACAGGTTTGAATCTTTGAGCTCTGAAGTGGAATGTTACAAATGTAACAATTTTGGACATGTGGCCAAAAATTGCAGAATGAAAGTCCCTCCAAAAGAACCTCAACAGAATAACAACAGTCACAGACAAGAACCTCAGAAAATGACATGGATAAGAAAGCAAGATCAGTATAGCAATGAAGAATGCACAATCACTCTACAAGCTAAGCAGAAGAAACATGGTTGGTATGTTGACAGTGGGTATTCAAAACACATGACAGATGATAGAGACAAATTTATTACATTGTGAAAGGAAAGAAATGGATCAGTCTCCTTCAGAAATGATAATTCAACCAAAATCATTGGAGAAGGCACAATTCGAATTGGGCACAAGAATAAAAAGGCACAAAATGTTCTATTGGTAGAAGTTATGAAACATAATCTTCTAAGTGTGATTCAAATGTGTGACCAATGTCATAAAGTTACTTTCGATTCACAAAAGTGTGAGATAAGAAGAGAAGGTTCAGGGAAATTGGTCGGTACAGCTGCAAGAACTTCAAACACCATATATGTGTTAAATGAAATTGGAAATGAAAAGTGTTGTCTAGGAAAGGAAGATGAAATTTGGCTATGGCATAGAAGAATGGGTCACATGCTTTTTGATAACCTTGTCAAAGTTAGCAAAAGAGAAGCAATCAGAGAAATGCCCTAGATCACGAAACCAACCAACACTTTATGCAAGCATTGTCAACAAAGAAAGCAAACAAAGACCAAGTTCAAATCAAAGGAATATTCAACAACAAGACCACTGTAAATTGTGCATAATGATCTAGTTTGACAACCTACAACAAAGGGCTTAAAAGGTGAGAGATACTTTATGTTATTAGTTGATGATTATACAATATTGACTGTTGTTTGATTTCTCAAGAACAAGTCAGAATCTTTTGAAAACTTAAAGATCTACAAGGAAATGGTTGAAAATGAGATGGATTCAAGAATCAAATACTTGAGATCTGATAATGGAGGAGATTTCACTTCAAAGGAATTTATGGACTACTGCAGCAGTCATGGAATAAAAAGGCAATTATCCATTGCTAGAACACCACAACAGAATGGAGTTGTTGAAAGAAAGAACATGCCAGTATAGGAAATGGCTTGAACAATGCTAATGGATTCCAAATTGACAGATATATTTTGGACACATGCAGCGCATACAACAGTTCACATTCAAAACAAAGTAATGCTAAGAAACAACACTAATAAAACTCCCTACGAGCTATGGAAAGGAAGACCAACAAATGTGAAGCACTTCAGAGTTTTTTGAAGAAAATGCTACATCAAAAGAGAAGATGGCAGAATGAGAAAGTTTGACTCTCGTGTGGACAAAGGAGTATTTGTTGGTTACTCAAGTACAAGGAAAGCATACAAGTATTACAATCTAAGATTGAATAAAGTTGTGGAAAACATCAACGTAACAATTGATGAAACATGCATACCATAATCAAAAGAAGAAGAAAACAAATCAATGGAACGACTTTTCGAATAAGAAGAAGCAGAAGATGAAGTAGAAGAGGAAGATGAAGAGAATCCGACAGAAACAGAAGAGAAAGTTCAATAAGTATCTCCAAAGACACCTAGAAAACGAGTACAGAAGAATCATCCTTCAGATCAGATTATTGGAAACAAAGATGCAAGAGTTGAGACTAGAAGAAAAATCCGTTCACCAGAACAAACACACCTAGCACTCTTATCTACAATTGAACCAAACTGTTTTGAAGAAGCCAACAAGGATGAATTTTGGAATAAGGCCATAAATGAAGAATTGGATCAAATAGAGAAAAATGACACTTGGGAACTGGTTCCAAGACCAAAGAATAAGAATGTGATCGACACAAAATGGGTTTTCAAGAATAAATTAAATGAAGATGGACAGGTTACAAGGAACAAATCTAGATTGGTATGTAAAGGATATGCACAGATTGAAGGAATCGAATTTGAAGAGACATTTTCCCCAGTTGCCAGAATGGAAGCAATCCGGTTGCTTTTAGCCTATGCATGCTCCAAAAATGTTAAAGTATATCAGATGGACGTAAAATCATATTTTCTGAATGGGGAACTTGAAGAAGAAGTTTACATTGAACAACCAGAAGGATTTTAGTTGTCAGAGAACGCAGATTATGTGTGTAAATTAAAGAAGGCCTTGTATGGTTTAAAATAGGCTCCTAAAGGATGGTACTCTAGACTGGATAAGTATCTGCAACAGGCAGGGTTCAGAAAAGGAAGTGTAGACAACAACCTCTAGATCAACGTAAGTGAAGGTAATATTTTATTAATTGAAGTTTATGTTGATGATATTATTTTTGGTAGTGATGATGACAGGTTAAGCCAGAAATTTGAAAAAGATATGCATAATGAATTTGAAATGTCATTACTTGGAGAACTATCCTTCTTTTTGGGACTTCAGATATGTCAAAGCAAACAAGAAATCTTTATTTCTCAAACCAATTATATTAGATAGATGATAAAGAGGTTCAAAATGGAATATTGCAAACCAGTTATCACTCCCATGCAAACCAGTTGCAAGTTGAGTAAAGATGACGATTCGAAGTCTACAGATCAGAGGCAATACATGTCAATGATTGGCAACCTAATATATGTGACAACATCCAGATCATATGTAATGCAGGCAGTTGGACAAGTGGCACGATTTCAAGAAGAACCAAAGGAGTCACATGTGTTAGCAGTGAAGAGGATTTTCAGATATCTTAAAGAAACATAAGAGTTTGGATTATGGTATCCAAAAGGAAATGATCTATCACTTATTGCCTACATAGATGTAGATTGGGCAGGTTGTATTGATGACCGACAAAGCACCAGTAGAGCAACGTTCTACTTGGGTGAGTGTTTAGTATCATGGCTAAGCAAAAAACAATCATCAATATCTTCATCTATAGCCGAGGCAGAGTATATTGCAGCAACATCATGTTGTACACAGGTTCTTTGGATGAAACAAAATCTGACAGATATACAGGTTGAGTATGATGAGCCCATTCTAATCTATTGTGATAATACAAGAACCATCAGTATCTCTAAGAACCCAGTGATGCACTCCAAGACGAAGCACATTCCAATAAAGTATCACTTTCTATGGGAGCAGGTTGCAGAAAATAACACCAGAGTTGAGTATGTGGGCACAAAAGAACAAGTGGTAGACATCTTCAAAAAACCACTTCCACGAGAATCCTTTGAATATCTTCACCAGAGACTTGGAGTTATTTCTACTCCAAAATGAATGCTTTTAGAATGCTTATATTATATGTCTTATATTTACATGAGGAAGCACCATAGGAGGACAGTTCAGTCAGGGGGAGCAACCCCGGATGGAAAGATACCTTTGCCATTGATGACAAAGGGGGAGAGATTTATCAGATGTAGAGGACAAAGGTATAGGACAGAGGCATGGTTCCAGGGGGAGCATGAGTGATATGATTTCAGTATTGCATCAGAGTGTTGCCATCAATGCCAAAGGGGGAGATTGTTGATTAAGGTTGGTTGTCATTGATGTCAACCCTTGAAGAAAGCCCCGTAGCACGAAGGTTGGGTAATGGACCCAAGATTTTTTGATGTAAAGATCAATCCTTATTGTATTGTCATGGTTGATAATAAGTAGAAATGGATGAACTCCAAAGTGGTCCCCTTATGGTGAAAGCCCTCACGAGAAGACGCTTTGCGGATTGAATTATCCTAGAAGTATGGTTAGAGAACCCATGCTTATTTGTGGAATAATGAAATTAATGCTAGAGATTTTTTCAGTGAAACTATCCTAGATGGATAGTGATTTTCATGCCATTTCTGGTGGTATGTGGAATGTCACATAACTCCTCAAAGTTAGAGAGTTATGGCCATGAGAAGTTGGAGAACCTAGGTTTGGGTAATGGACCCAAGTTTGTTTGATGGATAAAAGTATGTGTTTTGAGATATTTCCAGGTAATACTATTCTATATGTATAGTACATGTCATTCCATTTCTGGTGGTATGTGGAACGTCACATAACTCCTCACGGTTTGAGAGTTATGGCCTTACGAAGTTGGAGGACCCTCATATGTCATTTAGAAGCCCCAAAAGGTCAAAGTAGTCAGAGTGGTTTAAGAGATTTTAAAAGGTAAATAATAAAGTGAAGTGATGAATGTACTATAATTCAAAGTGAATACAAAATAAATTAATTCAATAATAAATTTAATGGAGAAATTAGAAGTGGGTTAACCCTAAAATAAGGAAAGTGGGCGAAGTGACCTAGAAGATGTTTTTAAGGAAGCTACTTGGAGAGTATAAATAAGAGGCAAGGCTCTCTCATTCAAGGAAAACTTGAGAATATTGAATACCTATAGGTGTCTAAGGTAACTAAAGGATATACAAGCCGAATTTCCAAGGAAAGTGAAGAAAAGAAGGCCGGAATTCAAGGAAGGATAAATTCTTTTGATGATGCTTTCTAAGGTATGTTTTTTTTCAGGTCATCTCACCATTTTTGCAATAATTTTTTTTTCTAGAATGATTCAAACCATGAAATTTCTATTCCATTGAGGAAACATATCCAATTATTTGTGGTAAAAAATTCAGCTTGTGGGTCGTTGTATTTTTGGAGTTACACTCCGTGGAAAATAGGGTTTGTGGCTAGTCCCGAAACTAGTAAAAAACATGTGTTTCGGGTAAAAACATCATAAATTCTCCATAATAGACTCAGATTAAGTAAGACCAAATGTGTTGGTTAGAGTACATTATTTAGTATGCTTTGTAACAGTTTCAGATCAATTCAACAAATATTCCATGCGGGGAACACTCTACAAGGTCGCTCTCTAGAATAATCCAGAATTCAACAAGGTGTGCCATTTTTGCCATAACTCTTTTTCTGAGAGGTTCCAAGTAGTGACACTTCGAGGAATTGCAAAAAACACACTTAAGAACATTTTTTATCATTTTCAGATCTTTATTCGTTACAGGTACAAAGTTATGATTATTTCAAGTTAAGGTTGTTGACTAATCCAAAACTAGTCATGTGAGACTAAAGAAACGTTTGATGAAAATGATAGTCTCTTGATATGGATTTTATGAGAAGAACGAAATGAATATAGATTATTAATAGGTTCTTAACACAAAATAACAGAGATACAGTAAAACTATTTTTCTATTCAATAAGGAAATAAGCTGAAACTGTAAAATGCAGCGGAAATAAGCTTGTTGGAATGATGGCGGCTTATCTCTAAGAAGAGATGTGACAGTTGCGCTCATTCACAAGAAGATAATTACAATGAGGCTCTAAAGGCCTTTTTACAATAAACAGGAATTCCAAAAACCCTAGACATCCAAAAACCTAACCCTAAGAGATGAAGCGCCAAAAGTCATGTGTGCCCTGTTTGGGTAACTTAGTACATCAACTTCCAGGAGTCATAACTTTTGCATAGATCTCTGTTTTAGGCGTATGATAGCTCGTTGGAAAGGTATCATCGAGGAGATTAATTTTGGGGGCTCAAGCATGCCTTCAACTATGATTGAGAAGCTCGATCCCGAAAAACCTTCATTTAGGCCCTCAAAATGGCCCTGGAAGTTAAAACTCCTAAAAATAGTAAATTGCCAAAATTGTCAGAAAACTGTTTTGAGCCAGTTGGAAGAGGTGGGTGGCCACCGATATCCACCTAGATCAATCCTCCCTCCCTAGGAATTAGTGGTCTCCATTGTGTTGAGTTCCCCTATCAGATGAGGAAATTTCTACTGAATTTGGCCCCAGGTGAACCACTTGCCTTGGTGCAGGAGCTGCCCTGCTTTGTCGACTCGATAAAGCTGGATCCTTTGTTGTTGAGTTCCCTTGATTTGTGTGTCCACAATATGATCACTGGATGCCTGTTGTATGAAGTCGGGGTTGAGCTCTGTTGGTGTTAGCTGCTTTGCTATGTCTGAGGTGTCCAATAATGGTGGGGAATAAAGGCGAAGGAGATCCACGTTGAACGCTGGGTGCAGGCCAAGGAAAGGAGGAATGTTGAGCTCAAAATCATTTTCCCCCATGGCCTTAGTGATGGTGTATGACCCATAACAGAGTGGGTGAAGCTTTCGATGGGGTTCTGTAAGGCGTTCTTTCTGCAAGTGCAACCAAACTTTGTCGCCCACCTAAAACTTATGTGGCACCCGATGTTGATCATGGTGCTGCTTGTACTTGTCATTGAAATTCTGTAGGATATCCTAAACCTGTTGGTGAATGTGCTGGATCCGCTCAATGAATTGGGTGGCTTTGTTAACTTCAGTTGGAGTTGGAGATGAGTTGGTCGAGGTGACCACAAGGGGACATGCAACATCTATGGGACCCAATGGTTGGAATCCCAACCCCACCTGAAAGGGACTGTGGCCGGTTGAGCTATGTAGGGCTCAGTTGTAGCTATGTTGGACAAAGGGAAGGCTCTCATCCCATGTGAGAGGGTGATTTGAATTATACATGCGAAGGATATGCACAATCAGTCGATTGATGATCTCAGTGATGCTTTGAATACATTTGAATTATGATAGGCCACAGGATGGCTGTGCTGAGTGAGAATGATGCCCACCGCATAGACTGAAGCATCTGTCTCGATCTCAAAGGGTTGCTGCAGGTCTGGTAGTGAAAGTACTGGGGCTGAGCACAAGAAATAATTCAAAGCGTGAATGCTTGTTGTTGGGACTGGCCCCACGCAAATTTCGCCTTACCACCACCCCTAGTTATATGGCTAAGGGCCCATGCAATATGGGAGAATCCCAACATGAACCTGCAGTAGAAATTGGTAAGGCCCAAGAAGCTCTGAAGCTTAGTGAGTGTGGTTGGGGATGGCCAGCCACAGATCACTTGGATCTTGTCTAGATCCACATGTATGCCATGCTGATCAATTATGTAGCCCATGTAATGGCCCCTGTCCATGCCGAAGGTACATTTTTCCAAGTTGGAATATAGCTTGTGCTGCCGCAGGGTGTGCAGAACCTGCTGAATATGTTGCAAATGTTCGGCCCAAGTCTTGCTGTAAATGATAATGTCATCCAGATACACCACTACAAAAGTATTGGTGAATGATCATAGGATATCATCCATCATCCTCATGAAAGTGGCTGGAGCATTTGTCAAACCAAAGGGCATGACCAACCATTCAAAAAGGCCTTCTTTTGACTTGAAGGCGATTTTCCATACATCTGTTTGTTCTATCGGGACATGGTGGTAGCCAAACTTCAAATAAATCTTACTGACGTATTTGGCCTCCGTGAGTTGATCAAGGAGGTCGTTGATTCGGGGAATCGGGTACCGGTTTCTGACTGTGATTTTATTTAGAGCCCGATAATCAATGCAGAGTCGCCAAGTTCCATCTTTCTTCTGTACTAGCACGACTGGGCTCTCGCAAGGTGATGAACTGGGACAGATGTGCCCCTTGTGGAGAAATTCTTGGATTTGTTGCTTGATCTCCTCATTCTCTAACAGAGAGCGATGATAGACTGGCCCATTGGGCAGCGGTGCGTCGGGGTTCAGATCGATGGGGTGCTTGACCTAGCAGTGTAGAGGTACCCCGGTAGGTGAGGAGAATATATCTGAGTATTCTTCCACGACCTTATCTAGTTGCTTCTGCTATGTGGAGTGGTCGGCCACAAAGACCCTGGATGTGGTTGTGATATTTTTCTTATTCTGAGAGTGAATCACGAAGAAGACAAACTTCCCCATTTGAGAGATGACCTTCCTACATCGCTTAGCAAAGATCAAGGAAATAATGCTAGGTGGGACTGCCTCGGGTATCCTATACACTTTCTTGTTCAAAGTAATAATAACATTATGAGGCCTAGACTCGTATACAACATGACGTTTTCATAAATAAGGTTGACCCAAAAGAACATCACAAACTTCGAGAGGAGCAACATCACACAATACCTCATCTTTGAAGGGCTTGTTGCCGTATGACATTGACACTGTTGGCTGACGCAGAGATCGCTTCCTTGGCGGAGCCATCCAATGGTGTAGGGTTGTGGGTGTGGTGTTGTCGGTAGGGCCATCCACTTCATGACCTCTACTGAGATGAGGTTCTTCTGGCTACCGCTATTCACGATGAAGTGCAACGGGGTGCCTTTTACCCACATCTGTGAATGGAAGAGGCGTTCTCCTTCTTCTGGCTCGTTTGGTTCACCAGACTGGAGCTTGGTGGTAGCAACAGTGGCACTGGGTTCCACATCAATGATCCATATTCCCCTTTCTAGTTCGGTCTCAGAGTCTGAACCCGCATCTAATTCAGAGGCTTTCACTTCGGCCACCAACGACTACTTTGAATGGCAATCAATAGTGTTATGCCAAGGGCTCTTATGGAAGTCGCACCACTTCCCGGTATCTTTATTTTCCTTTCCAGTGTCCTTCTTTGCTTGCAGCTTGGAATGGTTGTCTTGATACTGTCCATCTTTGTTCTGTCCTTTGTTCTATGGGTTGGGGCCACCTTTTCCTGGCTTTTTTTGTGCGGGGTTCCCAGGCCCAAATTTCCACGTCTTTTGTTTGATCTTTTGCTCGATTTTGACGGCATATCGGTAGGCCACGCCCAAGGATAAGATGTCAAAAAATTCCATTTCAGTTTGGATGTATCTATGTAGAGCGTCGTGATACTTGAGCACCAGATGTCACTCCGAATCTTTGATACCCATCTTGCTACGCAAGGTATGAAAGATATTTGTGAAATATGGCACTGCTTGGTCTCTTTCTTGCCGCAGTGTGGTCCATTTGGTATACAAGTCGTCATAACTTCCGACAGGGTAGTATTGTTCCTTAATAACATCACTGAAGGAATCCCAGGTGGTTGTGACAATAAATAGTGAGGGGGCCTCTATTTCCTTTTGCTCACAGAAAGTTTCCCACCAATCTTTGACGTGGGGAATGGCTTTGAGGAGCACAAAAGTAATCTTTTCTCTATTCGAAAAGTTATGGATAGAAAATACCCTTCTAGTAGATTCAACCAATTGTCTACAACATCTGCATCTATCTAACCTTCAAATATTGGAATATCGAAGTTTATTTGTACCTTGAAGGGGGTGGCGTCTCTGCTCGAAGAAGATGCGTCTCCTGTTGGTAGCCGTCGAAGGATTTGCCCGAAACTATCAATCATCTCGTTCTTGTGTTGCATGAGGGCTTCCTCAATCAATAGTTTGAAAGGATCCCCTGTCCCATCAACTTTATTTTCCCCTGCCATGAGAGGTCGCTTGGGTGTGGGAGAGCTTTTGTCCTCAAGAGAAACAAGCTCGAGACCCAACTCTTTGTACTCTGACCTCGTTGGGGACATGCATTAAGATGATAAGGAGTAGACCACTCTGATACCACTGATCCATATTTTATAAGCATAACAAAATGACAACAAATTATTAACAGGCGCTTAACACAAAATAACAGAGATAAAGTAAAACCAGTTTTCAATTCAATAAGGAAATAAGCTGAAACTGTAAAATGCAGCAGAAACAAGCTTGCTCAAATGGTGGCGACTTATCTCTGAGAAGAGATGTGACAGCTGCGCTCATTCGCAAGAAGATAATTAAAATGAGGATACAAAGACATTTTTACAATAAACAGGAATGTCAAAAACCCTAGACATCTAAAAACCTAACCCTAGGAGATGAAGCACCAAAAGTCATGTGGGCCCCATTTGAGTAAGTTAGTACATCAACTTCCTGGGGTCGTAACTTTTGCATATGATCTCCGTTTTAGGCGTATGATAGCCCGTTGGAAAGATATCATTGAGGAGATTCATTTAGGGGGAGAAATAATGCCTTTGTATATAATTGAGATGCTCGATCCTGAAAAACCTTCATTCAGGCCCTCAAAATGGTCCCGGAAGTTAAAACTGCTAAAAATAGTAAATTGCCAAAATTGTTAGAAAAATGTTTTGAGCCAGGTTGAAGAGGTGGGTGGCCATCGATATCCACCTAGATCAATCCTCCCTCCTTAGGAAGCAATGGTATCCATTGCGTTGATTTCCCCCATCAGATGAGGAAATTTCTGCTGAATTTGGCCCCGGGTGAGGCACTTGCCTTGGTGCAGGAGCTACCCTGCTTTGACGACTCGATAAAGCTGGATCCTTTGCTGTCAAGTGCCATTGATCTGTGTGTCCACAATCTGATCACTGGATGCCTATTGTATGTAGTCGAGGTTGAGCTTTGTTGGTGTCAGTTTCTCTGCTACGTCTGAGGTGTCCAATAATGGTGGGAAATAAGGGCGAAGGAGATCCACGTTGAACACTGGGTGCAGGCCAAGGAAAGGAGGAATGTTGAGCTCAAAAGTGGTATCCCCCACGACCTTGGTGATGGTGTACGACCCGTAATAGAGTGGGTGAATCTTTCGATGGGGTCCTGTAAGGCGTTCTTTCTATAAGTGCAACCAATCTTTGTCGCACACCTAAAACTTATGTGGCACCCGATGTTGATCATGGTGCTACTTGTACTTGTCATTGGACTTCTGTAGGATATCCTCAACCTGTTGGTGGATGTGCTAGATCCGCTCAATGAACCGGGTGGCTTTGTCAGCTTTAGTTGGAGTAGGAGATGAGTCGATCGAGGTGATCACAAGGGGAAGTGCAACATATATGGGACCCAATGGTTGGAATCCCAAACCCACCTGAAAGGGGTTTTGGCCGGTTGAGCTATGTAGGGATCGGTTGTAGCTATGTTGGACATAGGGAAGGCTCTCATCCCATGTACGAGGGTGCTTTGAATTATACATGTGAAGGATATGCACAATCATTCGATTGATTACCTCGGTTTGGCCATTTGTCTAGGGGTGGAAGGCCATGGATTTGGTGAGCTTGGTGTCCAGTAGTGACCAGAGGCTCAACCAGACTGTGCTGAGAAATTCACTATCCCGATCTAAGACAATGGTTTGTGGGATTCCAAAATGTACCCAGACTCATTCAAATAAGATCTTGGCAGTGGCCTCTGCTGTGATGTTCTTCTTGCAGGAAACGAGAATTACCATCTTGGAAAAGTGATCAACAACCACAAAAACATAGCCATTTCCTCGCTTTGTGGATGGGACGCCCGACATGTTGTCCATTGAGATGGATTCCCATGGCTTGTCAGGAGTAGGAAAAGGGGTGTACAAGCCCTGTTTATTAGTGGTCGGTTTAGCAATAACACATGCAATAAAGGACTTGATATACTTCCTGACCTCTTGTCGAAGTTTTGGCCAGTAGAAATGTTTCTGTAACATCGCCACTATCTTTTCGACGTCGAAGTGTCCTGCCACCCAACTGTAGTGGGCTTCCCAGATCAGCTTCGCTCGCTCACTTGATGGAACACATATATGGCCCAGATGACACAACAACTGATCTTGAAGATGGAAATTATCGACAACTGCGTTTGCATCCAACATTTATTAGGTGGTGGCAAAGTTAGGGTCTGTCTCATAGATTTGGGGCCATCCATAGCTCTCATGGCCGCAGGAGTCTAGCACCGTGGTGAGTGCCGTGACTGGCGGTCTACTGAGGCAATCAACGACGTGATTAGTTCTTCCTGTTTTATACTTGATGTTGGGGTGGAATTTATGCAAGTATGTGGACTACTTTTGATGGTGATCATTCTGCAATTTTCCTTGTGTCTACATGAACTGCAGTGGCTTATGATCAGTGTGGATTATTGTCTCCTTCCCAAGAATGTAATATCTCCACTAGCAGAAGGCTTGCACAATGTAGTGCATTTCTTTGTCGTAAGTAGGGTACTTACGGACAACATATGATAGTGTCTCACTATGATAGGCCACGGGGTGGTCGTGTTGAGTGAGAACGATGCCCGCCGCATAGTCTGAAGCATCTGTCTCGATCTCAAAGGGTTGCTGCAAGTCTGGTAGTGAAAGTACTGGGGCTGAGCACAAGCGCTGCTTCAAATCATCGAACACTTGTTGTTGGGACCATCCCCATGCAAATTTCACCTTACCGCCACCCTTGGTTATTTGGCTAAGGGCCCATGCAATATGGGAGAATCCCAACACGAACCTGCGGTAGAAATTGGCAAGGCCCAAGAAGCTCCGAAGCTCAGTGAGTGTGGTTGGGGCTGGCCAGTCGCGGATGACTTGGATCTTGGCCTTCCTTTGACTTGAAGGTGGTTTTCCATACATCTGTCTCTTCTATCGGGACCTGGTGGTAGCCAGACTTCATATCAATCTTACTGAAGTATTTGGCCCCCGTGAGTTGATCAAGGAGGTCGTCGATTCGGGGAATCGGGTAACGGTTTTTGACTGTGATTTTATTCAGATCCTGGTAATCAAAGAAGAGTCGCCAGTTTCCATATTTCTTCTATACCAGCATGATTGGTTTCCCGCAAGGTGATGAAATAGGAAGGATGTGTCCTTTGTGGAGCAGTTCTTGGATTTGTCGCTTGATCTTCTCATTCTCTAATAGAGAGAAACGATAGACTGGCCCATTGGGCAGTGGTGCACCCGGGGTCAGATCGATGGGGTGCTTGACCTGGCAGTGCATAGGTACCCCGGTAGGTGAGGAGAATATATCTGAGTATTCTTCCATGACCTTATCTACTTTCTTCTACTGTGTGGAGAGGTCGGCCACAGAGACCTTGGATGTGGCTGTGATCTTTCGCTTATTCTGAGAGTGAATCACGAAGAACACAAAACCCCGCATGAGAGATGACCTTCCTGCATTGTTTATTAGAGATCAAGGAAATAACACTAGGTGGGATTGCCTTGGGTATCCTGTACAATTTCTTGTTCAAAGTAATAATAATACTACAATTCCTAGACTCATATATAACACGACGTTTCCATAAATAAGGTTGGACCAAAAGAACATCACAAACTTCGAGAGGAGCAACATCACACAATACCTCGTCTTTGAAATTCTTGATTTCGTACGACAGTCAACACTATTGGCTGACACAGAGATCGCTTCCTTGGTAGAGCCATCCAATGGTGCAAGGTTGTGGGTGCAGTGTTGTTGGCAGGGCCAACCGCTTCACGTCCTCTGTTGAGACGAATTTTTTTTGGCTACTGCTATCCACAATGAAGTCTAGCAATGGTGGCACTGGGTTCCACATCAATGATCTGTCTTCCCCTTTCTGGTTAAATCTCAGAGTCTAAACCCACATCTGATTCAGAGGCTTTCACTTCGGCCACCAACAACTGCTTTGAGCGACAATCAGCAGTGTTATGCCAATGGCTCTTATGGAAGTCACACCACTTCTCGGTATCTTTCTTTGTCTTTCTGG
>JASDQU010104146.1:188741-200882 GCA_032191745.1 Picea mariana | reverse complement strand
TTCAGCTTTCCAGCATATCAATTGAGAGCTGCAGCCAAAGACAACACAAACATTAACGCCATGATTTCAACTTCACGTGGAGAAAGAAAGAGCTGCACAATATTAAGTTCCTAACACATAATATAAATCTGCAAATTTAAGCACAGATGCTTCAGGACTTTACCTGATTCTCTGCTAAACCCATCTGGATTCTTCAATGGATCATATGGATTCCTATCATACCCATGCCACCCTGCAAAGCAGGCTGAATCTTCTCCATCGCCGCTGCTTGTTGCCTTGCTTGATAGACTCGTCTGCTGTTGCATTCCCACGAAATGGAAATTGGAATTGCTTCCTCAGAAACATTTTCATGCTCTTTTTTCATGAACTGATATCTTCATTGGATTTAATATCAAACAATCTCCAATATTCTCACTTTTGCTGCTGCGCCTGAAATTCTTCAGAGACCACTCTTTGGAATATCATGTTGCTATGCCTTTTATTCCAAAGCAATTGAACATTTCTACACAATAAGTCAAACCCCCATGTGCAGGAGCGTAGGAAGTTTAGAAATCTTGCACCTAACGAAAGCTATATTAAGTATCGGTGGGGAGATGGGACATTTTGAAACCATCTTTATAATTTACTCATGTGAATATCTTTGGAAGAGAATAGCCTGTCACAGACAACCTGCCCTACCGTTGTACGTTTTTACACGGTTTTTGACCTACCCTTAGTTTCGACGTATTCTGGACGTTGTACGTTTTTATTTTTTCCTGGTCAGAGTTCAGAAGGACTGGTGAGATTGTAAATTTCAATAAGTTTTTATTTTTTATTGGTCAAATTTTTTAGATGAATTTAGAAGGATGATTTCTTTCTAGATGAATTTGAAAGGGTGATTTGATTTCTTTCTAGATGAATTTGAAAGGGTGATTGAAAATATAGATTTTAGTGGCTGATGTTTTAGGGTTTATTGGTCAATTTTTTTCTAGATGAATGAGGATTATTTCTTTCTAGATGAATTTAAAAGGGTGATTAGAGTTTATTGTCTATTTTTTTAAAATAAATTTTAATATTTTTATTTTTTTTAAATAAATTTAAAATATAATTAAAAATATAAATTTTAATAATTAATATTTTAAAATTTTAAAAATACTAAATTAATTTATATATTTAAAAATACTATTTAAACAATGTAAAATTACAATTTTATCAACAATTATATTACTTAAAACTTTTAAATTACTCCCTTAGTTCCCTTTAACATCCACTATAAAATATCATATATTCACACATCACAAAATTACATTACTTAAAACTTTTAAACTACTCCCTTAGTTCCTCTTTAACATCCACTGTAAAATATCATATATTCACACATCACAAATCAAGTGAAGTAAATTATTGTCAAGGAAAAATAAAAATGTGGGTGCGTCAATCCTATAGGCTTATTTTACTTGGTTGTTGGCAACAACCAGCACCAAGCACCAAGGATTTCCGTTGTCACCTCATGCTAGTTAGTTTTAGTATAGGAGAGTTTATTTTCTATTTTTTCAGGGGTAGAAACAATAATGTTCTCATTTAAGAAAGTAGGCAATTTCCATAATTTTCGGAAAGGAGATAATGTATTTTTATTAATTATTGATTTTAAAATGGATTTTTTAGAGTTTATTTTCTATTTTTCAGAGGTAGAAACAACAACGTTCTCATCTAAGAAAGTAGGCAATTTCCATAATGTTCTCAAAGAAGGGGATAATGTATTTTCGTCAACTATTGATTTTAAAATGAACTTTTTAGAGTTTATTTTGTATTTTTTCAGGGGTAGAAACAACAACGTTCTCATTTAAGAAAGTAGGCAATTTTCATAATGCTTAGGAAAGAAGGGAATAATGTATTTTTATCAATTATTGATTTTAAAATAAACTTTTTATTTGACTTATTGTATATAACAAGAATTGCATGGTAGCATAATCCCTACAGTTAAGATCGTGTATCCTCTCTCTTCGTACATATGCAATACATATATCTCTGTACATATGCACTACATATATCTAATGCAATACATATGTCTTTTGGATATCACAAAAGATTCAAAGTGTAACAGAATGTGTGAGTGTCGGTGATAGTGACGTGCTTTATATGTCAACAGGAGAGCTATTTCAATGCCAACTAACCATCTAGTGGCCACCAATAGAGTCTGTAATCTCTTCTTGGCACAACCCAAGGTGCCCGTATGGGAAAACATGGATGTACACCTTGGTTTTTTGGCCACACCTTTGCAATAAGGGGTTTAAGTTCTTCACCAATCATAATTTTAAAAATGGTTTAATTTAAAAAAAAATAAAAATTCAATATAAAGATGTTATACTTTGGAAAATTGTTTAAATTTATAGTCAAACTGCTTAGCCAATGTAATTAATGTCAAATCAATAGCAAACTCATTGCTATAGTCTTGCTTTGATAGGGACTAATAATAATATACAAAATGCATAACAATTGCATTCTTTTACGGCGTGTTTGTCTAAGAGTTTATATATTTTTAGTAGACACAACTATATTAATAACTAACTTATATATATTTTTTTGTTTGTTAATTTGTGCGGGACAGGGATGCACCCGGCCACACCAACCCTTAACATGGTTGGATTTTTTGTCCCTGCAGGTTTCGAACCGATAACTTTAACAACATGGAGTGGCTTAACAACACACACTCCGTCACCGACTGTCCTACACCTCAGGGACATAACTAACTTATATATTAACATAATAAACAAAATCATATTAATAACTAACCTAATATTTTTAAAATATTATTAACATATTAACAATAATTTTTACATATAAATAATTAAAAATTCTCATTTTAAATAATTAAAAAATCTCATTTTAAATCTAACCAAGATTAAAATAATGTTTCTTTCCAATTCAAAATTAAAATATTTATTAATTTTATGAAATGAAAATTTACATATTCTTACCTCCATTGGATTAATAAATTTCATTGCCATTAACAGCCCCAAAAAAATACATTAACCGCCCAAAAAAATACCTAAACGTCTATTTTAGTATTTCGTTTGCTTGGAAATTGTCATTTTTCATTTCGTTTGCGTTGGTACATAATGGTTATACTGCAACCGGCAATAGCTTTACCTGTTCAAGCCGGTGTTCTTCATGTCCAGAAAGCTTTACATGGTTTGAGATAAGAAACCCTCATCCGTATGCGTTTGGATTTGCCTACGGCTCATGGAATTTGGGCTTCCGATCGCTTGGAAGATTCCTCAGAGTGCATAGATTTTGAGGCTGAGTGGATTTACACGCGCAGAGTATTCGAAGTTAGAGAGCTGGAGCTTATTGGTGCACCCCAAGCCCCGATAATATTAAAGACAGAATTAAATGTTTGTTTGTGTCTTTGCAATAAGGGGTTGAAGTTTTTCACCAATCATAATTAAAAAAAAAAAATAAAATTTAATATAACAATGTTATATTTTGGAAAATTATTAAAATTTGTAGTCAAATTATTTAATGGATGAAATTAATGTCAAACCAATAACAAACTCATTGCTATAATCCTGCTTTAGCAGGAACTAATAAGAGTTTATTTTTTATACGTGATTGAAAACTTAATGTTTAAATATTACACACTTGTAAATTTTCATAACTAAATAAAAAAAAAGAAATAATGTATTTTCATTAACTATTGATTTTAAAATGAACTTTCTATTTGACATCTTGTATATAATGAGAGTTCATTCTTGGTAGGTGGTTGAGAACTTGGTGTTTGAATATTACATATTTATTAACTTTCAATTATTGACAACGTATTACTATTTTAACTAATCTTATTATAATTTTTATTTGAATCAAGAAATGTTATTATGTTTTTCAATGTTATGACATCATTCACAAATTAATAATAATTATTTTTCTACAAAATAGGTATGGTATTGAAATATATTTATCAAATTTCAAGTAATTATTATGTGAAATAACAAAAAATGACAATCCATTGTTGGTGTACTCATGCCTCTTATGAATCTATCTCCCTATTTGGTGCATGGGCTTGCTTTGATGGGAACTATAGTGAGACCTAACTAAGTTAGGTTGCTTTAGGTGGCTAGGTGGGCTAGTTAGGCCACATGGAATAGGGGGTTCAATGGTACCCGAATCATGGTACAATGGGCTCCATGCAAATACTCCAACAATTGCTACAAGTGTTATGTTTCCAAATTAACTTTGCATGTTTGTATCATAATATGAAGTAAGAGGCTGATGCATATCAACATGCAAAAAATTTAAGAAGAAATGTGTGAAGAGACACTTGCATTGAATAAATCATCATTTCTCTTTTTCCAAAGCCAAGAGAGGATCTCTACTATGACAAGCATCCAACTAGGATGTAATTAAATGGATGAGGGTAATCTATTACCCAGTGGTGCATTGTACCATGAAAGTGATGATGGTAGATGTTACTAATAAAGGGCCTTGATCGAGGCCCCTGTGACCTTAGTTCAAGAAAAGAACTATAAGAGGTGCTCCAAATCTTTTTCTCTCCCACATTGCGAGAATTATGGGTCAAACATACCTAGGTTAGTGAGCCTATTTTCTATAGTAGGCCCTCCCACTACTACACACAATGTGAAAAATATTTTTTAGGCTCCATTCTTGGTTTCCAAATACCATATAGTTGAAATAACCAAGTTTTCTTTTTGGACTTTAGTCTTCAAAGTTTATTGAACCTTCTTTCAATGAAGGGATTGAAGAGGATCATTTGTAACACATGGTTGGCTTGTGCTTTGTAAAATCTATGGCCATTCCCTAGTGCCAGTGTTGCCACCAAGATTTTTTGGTTTTCAAGAGCTTGAAACAAATATTAAATGCACGAAATATGGAAATATAGACAAAAACAATCACATAGATTAACACTTGAGATTTATGTGGTAAAACCATCACGCTGTGTCAAGGAAACATCCATGGGGCAAGGTATCGATATGTCTTATTATTCAATATGGGATTATTACATTACAATGCCTCTCAAGGCTTCATGGATATATACACCATATGTTAGATTGTTTACATCGGTTCAAGAACTTAATTTGGTTACACTGGTTCACAAACTGCCTTCATTATACGAACTACCACATATTTACTATCAGTAAATTTGTATTATTACCATAACTAATTGTTGTCATAATTCCAACAACCTCCACCTTGACAACAATTTACTGGATACCTCTACCAAGCCCATTCATCACCTTTTTTGCAGGCCAAAAGAAGCTACACTCCACCGCAAATTCTCTAACAGTATTGGTTTCATGAACATGTCTACACAACTTGATTCAATATGGACCACTCCACCTCCATCAGTAACCTATCTTACAAAATGATGCATTTTCTTATTTTGATACACTGGATGATTAGTCAAATGCACAATGCTTCGACCATCACATAACACCATATCCTGTACTTGTCCAAACTTACTTAATAGATCCTTGCATTCATGCGAAACATAACCTGAGGTAGGTCTCTTCTTTCCCAATCTTCTGAATCAACATAATCATAGACTAAATCATGCAACCACTGTAGGTGATACTTGCACTTATGTGCTTCTAAGATACCGAAGCACCCATTTCCATGTTCCTCACCTGGTTTTTCCATGTGTCCACTGACAACACCAACTGCATGTGAAAGATTTGAACATTTCATCTCAAACATCAATCTTCCTACTGTATTAACATGTGATACACAAGACATAACCTTTTCTTCCTTACAACTAGGACATAAACTTGAATAAAACATATAATGGAAAACTAAAAGGATGTTTTCTAGTTTCACAATGTTCATACTAAACCACATCAATATATTCTCCATAGGATTCCATTGTGATAACCACAACTTACCATTTTTCTCGTATCTGTGTACTCCTGTGCCCAAGTTTTGTTTTGCTGCTCCTAGATCCTTCATCTGAAACATCCTAGCGAACTAAGCCTTTAACCTGCTAATCTTAAACATGCTTATCATATCATCAAAATATAATACTAAGAACATGAATGTACCATTTTCAAACCTCTCAAAATAAATACAATGGCTATATTCACTTCTTAAGAAATTTTGGCTCACCATGAAAAGATCCAACATCTTGTACAATTTCTTGGGTACCTTTAGGCCATACAATGATTCCCTGAGTTTTCAAACAAATATCCCTTTGTGATCTTGAACAACTACTGCTTGTTCCATCTACATATCTCTGCTAGTGATGATTTTGTGGGTAGTAGGATCCCACAATCTACATCCTTTAACCCCATCATTGCAATCAACCGAGATACAAAACTTGCAGAAATTTAAAGATTGAAAGTATGGAAATAAATTATGGCTTACCGATACTTTCAGCCCCAACCCTTTCTTGTTCTTATTTTCGTGTTGTTGATTCCATAAATAAGTAGGTGCACTTTATTTCTTAGATATCACTGCAAGTACACTTATTTCAATTTTTACTTCCAGCTTATATATATTTCCAATCTTCTTTGCCTTCATAACCGTCAAAATTCCCTTGAATACTTGCAGTTCTCCAACTTGACCTGTAAATGCATGACCACCAAAATCCAACACTCCGAGATAAATTAATATTTTCTTTATTTCAGACACATGTCTAACATTAGTTAATGTCCTTATAACCCCATCAAACATTTTGATTTTGACACTTCCAACCCCGATAGTCTTACAAGAATTATCATTACCCATAAGAACAACTCCACTATCAACTGCTTGATAAGAAGTAAGCCAATTTTTTTTTGGGAAAATATGGTGTGAAGCACCAGAGTCTAAAATCCATTCATCATAATATTTAGAGACATTACTAATAGAAAATAATTCATCAATCATATTTGGACATGATTCAACTGGATTTGCCTGCAATTTGGAGTCTTCCATGGATTCCTGCAACTTCCAACAATCCTTTTTAAAATGCCCAACTTTATTATAGTGCCAACATCTTCCATTACCCTTTTTTCTTGTCTACTTAACCCTATATGTTCTACTCTAATATTGTCCCCTTTCCGTGCACCTACCTCTAGCAACCAATGCTTCTAGTGTGGAGGTTTCAAGACTTGATTTTCCCCGCACATCCACAAACAACATATCTCCAAAAACAATATCAAATTCAAGAGTCTTAGTTGTACTAAAGATAATGGAAGTAAATAGATGATCCCAAGATTTAGGCAATGAAGACAACAATGTAACATCCTTATCTTCGTCGTCGGGTTTAACATCCACACTATTCAACTCGAAAATAAGAGTATTAAACACATTCAAATGATCTGCGATTTTCATACCTTCTCTCATTTTAAAATTGTATAGCTTCCTTTTCAAGTAAATATGATTCGTGAAGGACTTCATCATATAAATAATTTTCATCCTGCTCCATAAGCATGTTGTCGTTTCTTCTCCAATAATGTTAAACAAGACATCATCAACAAGACATAGTTGAATTGTGCTAAGGGCTCTGACATCCGAGTCTTCCCACTCTTCATTGGTCATAGATGTAGGTTTTTTCCTCTTTCCGTATAAAGCCTTATGCAACCCTTGTTGTACTAACAAATCTCGTATTTTAAGTTTCCACAATTTGAAATTGTTTTTACCATTAAATTTTTCAATATCAAATTTAACACTTTCCATCTTTTCCATTAATTCTTTACACACATAGGCTCTCTTCAAATAAGGAAAATATTATTATTTTTATCCCACTTCAACTGGATGCAATATATTCATAGATATTTCTGCCACATAAAACTTCAAAATTACCTCCACAAAACTTATTTTTTTAATATATATATATATATATATATATATATATATATATATATATATATATATATATATATATATATATATATATATATATATATATATATATATATATATATATATATATATATATATAACCCAACCCTTTTAAAATTTAAACAAATATATATATCTCTATTAAACAATATATGTAGATCTCTCCATTTTAAAAATCGATGGAAAACTTCTTTTAAAAAAAAATTGTTTTGAAAAACAAAATATCCACCTTCACCTTTTCCAAAGAAAAATAGTTGCGTGGGGTTTTGATTAACCTTGTTAGTCTCAGAGGCCTTCAATAATGCAAGGTTTTCCTTCATATTACATCCTCCACAAAAATTTTACCTTGCATTGCAGAAAAAACAAAATCATGTGGCTCCTCCAACATGAAAAACTTGATTGCTCTTCCTCTGCACGAAGGCTACCTCCAGCACGAAATAATCTTAACTTCTAGAGTTTGGATTTTATCTACCTCTGCGGCCTCTTCTTGCTTAGAAAACCCTCACCTCCTTTGTAGATGGATATATTTAGAATGACCCCACTTCACGATCGACCTTTCACCTCACTACTTGCAGACTTCAAAACCCTCAACAACTTGGTTCTTTTTCTTTGCATGCTCTTTGTAGATTCACCTCGTGGTTTCTCTTCCTATGCATGTGAAAAATGACCCTCATTTTCTCTACGGGTTTCTCTTCCTCTGTGTGTGGAAAAAATACCAGGAAAATGATTTATGTTTCCTCTGCTCGGGCTATTAACTCACCCACACAACCAACATAATTCAAATCAAATGAAGACTATCCTTGCATGGGACTTAGTCTCTTCCTTTGCTTGAGCTAGGGTTTTGGAGGATAGGGTTTCTACTCTACCTCCTCCTCCTCCTTTCACAGACCAAACTGTTGGGACATGGATTGAACACAAAGGACAATGGATCCAAGAGAAGGGTGGTGTCGAAAGACATCATAGCACTGAAGCATGAGTTGCTCAATGAGAGAAAGAGTAGATCTCCTGAGATGATGATAGACCGATCACTAAGATCGTCTATAAATAGGTTTGTTCAAGGACCAAACTCAACAAACTTGGGTGAAGGTGGTTGCACCTGTCCATAAAATGTGGATCGAGAATCCTTAAGTGGACATGGTCAGCCAACGGTTTAGTCGATCGTCTACCCAAAGACTTTCTCGACTCAAACGTATGACAAGGTGAGGTTACAAAGGAACCGCATGTTCTAGTACCCCCCCTGTAAACTCATCTTGGAGGAAAACAAATTCCACAACATCCCCCCCTGAATTTGTCTTGACTGTAAAAACTGATCACAAGATGGTACAAAAACACTCATGAGGAAGTCTGATCACCATCAAAACATATGAAGGTGAAAGAGTAGCCATCCATTGTAAACTGGTTGCAAAATCTTCTGTCCAAACACTATCCTAGTCGGTCAATCGACTAGACAACAAGACATCATCAACGAGTTGATGAGACAACTAGATAAGAATGTACCAATCAATCTATGTGAATCTAACATTATTTGCATCAAGTACAAAGGTACAAAAGTTGGGTTTACACATCAACAACTTCAAAGTACTCCCCCCTTTAAAAACAGCTGAGGGGTCAAAGTAACAAAAAACAATCTTCGTCGAAAACACACCAATCAATAAACAATAGATTGTTGAAAATTAGTCAAAAAATGCATAGTAGTAACATCTCTAGTCGACTGCTAAGTCGGGTTGAATCCCAATCAACCAATATCCTAGTCAAAATATAGTCTACTATAAAGTCAGGTCGAACCCTGTGGTCAACCACTGTAAAACATCAACAATGAAGAGGAGCATTGCACGCCTGTACAACTTTTGAAACACAATGGCAGGAACTCTTCAAACATCGGTTCAAATGCACCCATGACCACTCAGCAATCCAAGCACAATCTTGGTAGTCGGTATGGGTCCACGGTTTTGTCTTTCACATTTCTTTTACAAAGATCTAAAAGCATGATTGTCATTCTTTCTATTGTGAGGATGACGATAAGGAACATAAAGATGGGTTGGATGATCAAGAGATATAGGCTCATGGTTTAGTGTACTCTCAGGAGTAGAAAAACCCAGTATATTAGTAGTAATATTCTTAGAATATGGTATGCCACAAACAACCATCTCATCAATCTGTTCAAGAGATTTCTCTTTTGGAAAATCAGTTTGAAGTCCATGTGCAACGAACAAAACTTGCCTATTTGTAGCAAGGGAAGGTGTAGACAAGGAGGAAACAAAAACATCATATCCAAGACTTGTTCTTGGTAGAAACATCTCAAGCATAATAGGAGAAACAATGCCCTATCCATTCTTCCCAATTCCTCGTCTGGTATATCCCATCTTGCTGAGCAGTCGTGATCCTATACCTGTAGTGTGTTTTTCAAAGCCGAGTGAAACAACACAATTATCAGTTTCAAAGAATAAATTCACAACATATTTCTTACAAATAGAAGTAGGGAGTGGAGAAGAAATGGGTGAGCTTGGCAGCGTAACAAAATCACCATTCTTCTCACAAACAACTAGACTCGAAACAATGGTAGAAGAAGAAACATGTGAGTTTGGCAGCTCAACAACATCAACTTCTTATCAGCAGTTGTCTCAACATTTTGTTCAGTAGTCTGCAATATCTGAAGAGTCTCATCCTTCTCAGTTAGCTACAACAATATGGCATTGTAATATTCCTTCAATGTTTGATACTCATCAAATAGTTGATTGTTTTCTTCTTGAAGAGGAGAAACTTCTTCACGAAGCTCATCAACAGAGGCCTGCAAGTGGGAAGCCTCATGAGTCGACGGAGTATTTTATTCCATAAGATGGATGACATTTTTGCTCATTGTTGTATGAAGAAGGGATTTCCCTTCTTCCTACAAGTATTCAAGAAGGTCAGACTTCTCCTAAAATTTGTCTGCAAGAGATTGAAAAAATACAACAACAATGTTCCCCATGGCAACAAATCTTCTTAAGTGCTCACTCATAGCAGTTCGGAACATGTTTTCTACATATTTTAACTAAATTTTCAATCCTGCATTCTTTGTCTTCAAGGAAACATTTTCACGAGAAATGACTTTTACCTCCTTCACAAGATCATCGACGAGATCCTTCTTAACACTAAAATCATCCACTAGATCTTGAAATATGGTTTCCATGGTCTGGTCCAAGTCAATAATTTTCCTGGACTTTTCATCAAACCACTATAGATGGTTGGTTTGAAAGAGGGTAGCCTCATCTTCCCACTGGGTATGGGTTGTCTTCAGTTCACTACTCAGGTGTTGTTTCTCAGTCTGTAATTATGCAATAACATTTTTACAAGGTGGAGACTTCTCCACAAAAATGGATGTGAGATTCTTCCAAGGTGATATTCTTCTTTTCATGAATTTCTTGCAATTTTTGAAGCATGAGAGCTTCAACTTCATCTAATATGCCCATCTTGATGGAGGGAAAAATTCAAGGCAACAAGTTTGCAACAAAAGAGAATGGATGGAAGGTCGACTATAATAAGAGGTATGGTGACTTACACCAAGTTGGTTTGCTGATATATTAAGGCAAGACTATGCTTGCACACATATAATCCCAAAACTCACATATCTGGCCGTCGAGACAAAAATACCAATCCTTAGCATACACTTGTATGAATTGGAGCATCCATCACAACACAACAAGCATCCAACAATAAGAGTGATGCATAGGAAAGTCGACGTGCTTTCTTTACTTCCGTGTCCATTTGAAGATGCAAGTCAGGCCTTTTAGAAACCCATAGATTCGAGTGGAGGATGACACCAATCCAAGTCTAGTCGGATCCCTTCCAGTTGGAAAAAAACAGTTGAGGAGAGTTGTCTCTATATGACGAGTCGACTATCAAGAGAGGGTCGAATGCAAGATGATAGGGGTGAACGCAGTGTGTCGAGTTGAGAACAAGGAGAAGGGTCGAGGGTTTCGACCATGCAAGTCAAGAGTACCTCCAAAACATCGATCGATCCCTCCAGCGAGAAGAGGCAGTTCGGGTTTGTTTTTCACTTATTGAATACGAGGAAACTAGGGAATTTATGCATATAAAGTGGACTCTTCTCGTCGAGTTGAGTAGTAAGAGGAGATCAGGTTCCAAGTCAACATGCAATCCAAAATCAAGTCGAGGGTAGCAAGAATCGCACGCCATTCGGTTCGATGTGTCCTCAGTCAAGTTTAATCGAGATTGGAAGTCGACGATGGCATAAGTGAACTTTAGTCGAAGACAAGCACAGTCAAGTGAGCCAAAAAACGTTTGAGTCTGCCTTCACACCAACAGGAGGATATGTACAATGATGAC
>JASDQU010104146.1:177276-188721 GCA_032191745.1 Picea mariana | reverse complement strand
GCGCCTTCCACCACTTTGGAGGAAGCCTGTGGAGGGAAAAACTCAAGGGAAGTCGGCCAGGAGCTTGTCTGGTCGACAACCTGAGAATAAAAAACCCTCGATGAAAGGAACTCCCCTGATAGATCATCCAAGGTACCTGACCTAACTATGATCCATGCAGACATTATTACATTATTAACCCTCGCAGAGGTGCGGAAATTCCGTTTACAAAAATTTAAGTGCTGGTGTATAAAACACCCCGTAGAACCATCTCTGTCTCTGACATAGAATAATCTTCATGATAATGAGTTGACCTCTGTGCTAAACATGCGGTCAACAGGCTGGTGAGCCAAGTTTTTATAAGATGGTGGCTTATGTAATTGTTAGGCCAGAGAGCCTAAGGGTTGGAGGCCAAGGGCATGATTTTGTACTTGTATGTATGCAGAACATTTAATAAAATTGTAAACATCGCCAGGTGCAGACCGACCACGATGAATGAGTGAAGGGGGACTGAGTATCCACAGAGTGGGCAAGGAATTAGGGGCTGGAAGGTGGGAAAATGGCCTAAGTGTTGAGCCTAGGGGCTAAGCCTAGGGGGCTTAAGCCTAGGAATAATATTTTTATATTATCCCAAAAGACATGTGCATTCTATGTTTTATCCTAAGTTTCTGGCAAGGGGAGAACATGCAAGGGAGACGCGTGCTGGTGGAATGCATGCAGTTTCATGGGTGACAAGTGTCAATCCTGACGCATGCGAATAAAACGGCCAGGGTGAGCCGTGAGAAGGGTTCCTCCTCTATTTCCACCCGATTACCTGAGCGTGTAGGGGGCACTGAATAGTACGACCAACCCAACCTTTGCAAGAATACCTCATGCGTTCCGGAGAGCCGGGAAAAGAAAAATCCCGTGTTTGTCTCTGCAAATCCGTGTACACCCTCTGTTTTGAGAGTCGAGAAGACTGTGTTCGTTTTCTAAAAATCCCGGTTCATCCTCCCTGTTCTTCACCAGAGAGTCTGTGTAATTCCCTGCAGAAATTGCTTGTCACGCAATTCCAAAAATCAACACCGTGAGACCTTGCCGCCATTGCTGAGCTTGTTTGAGAAGTCTGAGTCTGTATTCCCGGTTGACTATAGTGGTCATGCAAAGATGGAATGCGTGTGATTTGTTGTTCAGTGCAGGTGGTAATTGAGCCTGTGTATGCCCTCTTTCTAGAAGAGGGAGGTGGTTGTGGTTAGAAGAGGCAGGTTGTCAGGCCTGCAAGCAACTCCTTCTAGGTGAGAGAGTTTGCTGGGAAGTGGTTTCTCCAGAGAGTGTCCAACACTAGCTTCAGGATCTGAGATTTCCTGATCCAGCCTATTGCTGAGACCCAGAGAGGGAGGTTAGCACCGATGGACTGTGCTTGTGAAGGTGTATACTCCCGGGCGGAACAGGCATGTGGGGAATGAGAGTCTGGTAGTAGTGGGCGTAATATGGAATCTTGGGAAGAACCCTTCCAGATTGTATGTGTTGTTTTCCCTGTAACCTCAGCCTAGCCTAGGATTCCTTGTCTTGGGGTGGAGCTTAGTCCCAGCTCGGGGGTGACCCACTGCTGAGCTGATGAGCAGTGTGGTCTAAGGCTGGGAGGTTCGTGGAAGGCCTGCACTTGGTTGGTGGAATCTACCACCGTTAAAAGATAAGTATCTGATTATGCCTTAATCATGTTTTGCAGGACTGTGCTGCTTATGTTATCATGATTTCCGCTGTGTATATGAATTAGTATGAAATGCTATTGATTGCTAGTTATGGAAGTAACTCATATGAATACTCTGTGTAGAATGTGTTTATTTGTTTAAATGCATGGGATATATAATACCTGTATGAGTTATGTGCAAAGTGGTGTTATAGTCTTCTTTTAATAGCGTTTAAACCTTGGTAGCCAGAAAAGGTGCGCTACATATATAGGCTCAGGGTTTAGTGTACTCTCAGGAGTAGAAAGACCCGGTATATTAGCAGTAATATTCTTAGAATATGGTATGCCACAAACAACCATCTCATCAATCTGTTCAAGAGATTTCTCTTTTGGAAAATCAGTCTGAAGTCCACGTGCAATGAACAAAACTTGCCTATTTGCAGCAAGGGAAGGTGTAGACAAGGAGGAAACAAAAACATCATATCCAAGACTTGTTCTTGGTAGAAACATCTCAAGCATAATAGGAGAAACAATACCCTATCCATTCTTCCCAATTCCTTGTCTAGTATATCCCATCTTGCTGAGCAATCGTGATCCTATACCTGTAGTGTGTTTTTCAAAGCCGAGTGAAACAACACAATTATCGGTTTCAAAGAATAAATTCACAACATATTTCTTACAAATAGAAGTAGGGGGTGGAGAAGAAATGGGTGAGCTTGGAAGCTCAACAAAATCACCATTCTTCTCACAAACAACTAGACTCGAAACATGTGAGTTTGAAAACTCAACAACATCAACTTCTTATCAGTAGTTGTGTCAACATTCTATTCAGTAGTCTGTAATATCTGAAGAGTCTCATCCTTCTCAGTTAGCTACAACAATATGGCATTGTAATATTCCTTAAATGTTTGATACTCGTCAAATAGTTGACTGTTTTCTTCTTGAAGAGGAGAAACTTCTTCACGAAGCTCATCAACAGAGGCCTGCAAGTGGGAAGCCTCATGAGTCGACTGAGTATTTTCTTCCATAAGATGGATGGCATTTTTGCTCATTGTTGTATGAGGAAGGGATTTCACTTCTTCCTACAAGTATTCAAGAAGGTCAGACTTATCCTAAAATTTGTCTGCAAGAGATTGAAAAAATACAACAACAGTGTTCCCCATGGCAACAAATCTTCTAGAGTGCTCACTCATAGCAGTTCGGAACATGTTTTCTACATATTTTAACTAAATTTTCAATCCCACATTCTTTGTCTTCAAGGAAACATTTTCACGAGAAAGGACTTTTACCTCCTTCACAAGATCATCGACAAGATCCTTCTTAACACTAAAATCATCCACTAGATCTTGAAATATGGTTTCCATGGTCTGCTCCAGGTCAATAATTTTCCTGGACTTTTCATCAAACCACTGTAGATGGTTGGTTTGAAAGAGGGTAGCCTCATCTTCCCACTGGGTATGGGTTGTATTCAGTTCACTACTCAGGTGTTGTTTCTCACTCTGTAATTACGCAATGACATTTTTACAAGGTGGTGACTTCTCCACAAAGATGGATGTGAGATTATTCCAAGGTGATATTCTTCTTTTCATGAATTTATTGCAATTTTTGAAACATGAGAGCTTCAACTTCATCTAATATGCCCATCTCGATGGAGGGAAAAATTCAAGGCAACAAGTTTGCAACAAAGGAGAATGGATGGAAGGTCGACTATAATAAGAGGTATGGTGACTTACACCAAGTTGGTTTGCTGATAATTTAAGTCAAGACTATGCTTGCACACATAGAATCCCAAAACTCACATATCTGGCCGTCGAGACAAAAATACCAATCCTTAGCATACACTTGTATGAATTGGAGCATCCATCACAACACAACAAGCATCCAACAATAAGAGTGATGCATAGGAAAGTTGACGTGCTTTCTTTACTTCCGTGTCCATTTGAAGATGCAAGTCAGGCCTTTTAGAAACCCATAGATTCGAGTGGAGGATGACACCAATCCAAGTCGAGTCGGATCCCTTCCAGTTGGAAAAAAACAGTTGAGGAGAGTTGTCTCTATATGACGAGTTGATTATCAAGAGAGGGTCGAATGCAAGATGATAGGGGTGAACGCAGTGTGTCGAGTTGAGAAACAAGGAGAAGGGTCGAGGGTTTCGACCATGCAAGTCAAGAGTACCTCCAAAACATCAATCGATCCCTCCAGCGAGAAGAGGCAGTTCGGGTTTGTTTTTCACTTATTCAATACGAGGAAACTAGGGAATTTATGCATATAAAGTGGACTCTTCTCGTCGAGTTGAGTAGTAAGAGGAGTTCCAAGTCAACATGCAATCCAAAATCAAGTTGAGGGTAGCAAGAATCGCACGCCATTCGGTTCGATGTGTCCTCAGTCAAGTTTAATCGAGATTGGAAGTCGACGATGGCATAAGTGAACTTTAGTCGAAGACAAGCACAGTCAAGTGAGCCAAAAAACGTTTGAGTCTGCCTTCACACCAACAGGAGGATATGTACAATGATGACGTACAAGGTTGATACAATCTTCCGTCGAGTAAACTCCAGTTGAGTTTGGAAAACGTCCAAACAAATTCCAGTCGGGTGATGAGAGCCTCCAACTACTGATCGACGAAACTTAGGAACCCTAGCCAGGACAAGAATTCTGGGAAGAACCCTATCGATATCAATCTCATATGGGTGGATTTTTCAAATGCTTGATAACCCATGTCAAGCAATTGACATTTCTTTATCGAAAAGAACAAAGTCAGAAAATGACTTCAACATTGTCTGGTTTACATCCAAGTCTTCTGTGTGATCCCTAGATAAAGAAAACAATAGCCCTGATACCATGTTGGGACARTGATTGAACGTAGAGGACAACATATCCAAGAGAAGCGATGGTGTCGAAAGACACCATATCAGTGAAGCATAAGTYGACGCTCAATGAGAGTAAGATTATATCTCTTGAGATGATGTGACAATCTGAGATGATGATAGACCGATCACTAAGATCGTCTATTAATAGGTTTGGTCAAGGACCAAATTCAATAAATTCGGGTGAAGGCGGTTGCACCTGTCCATAAAATGTGGATGGGAATCCTTAAGTGGACATGGTCGACTCAAACATGTGACAAGGTGAGGTTACAAAGGAACCACATGTTCCAATAAAAACACAAAATTTAATTCTTTTACCACTTGTTGGTCTTCAAGAGTTTGAAACAAATATTAAATGCAAGAAATATGGAAATATAGACAAAAACAATCACATAGATTAACACACAAGATTTACATGGTAAAACCTTGACGGTGTGTCAAGGAAGCATCCACGTGGAAATGTATCGAAATGTATTAGTATTCAATATGGTATTATAACATTACAATGCCTCTCAAGGATTCATGGATATATACAACATAGGTTAGATCATTTACACCAATTCAAGAACTATGTATTATTATTCAATATGGTATTATAACATTCCAATGCCTCTCAAGGCTTCATAGATATATACAACATAGGTTAGATCATTTACACCAATTCAAGAACTTGATTTGGTTACACCCGTTCACGAACTTCCTTAGTTATACAAACTACCACATATTTACTATCAATAAATTTGTATTAATACCATAACTAATTGTTGTCATAATTACAAAAATATTGATGTGTATGAAGGACAAGCTTTAACAAAATATTCTTAGGAATGAGTCACTGAATGTGATTTAGAAAAAAAATTATCACTATTTCCCAACATAAATTTCCTCTTGACCTCGATAAGTTTATTGTGTTTCCTTGGTAGAGGGCTTGGTTCACGAGGAACATGTGACGTAATAAATTTGTGGTACTTGTCATTAAATTCAAAGGGGTGTATTAAGGTATGGTTGGGATGGTTAATTGGCCATTAACCCAAAGCTCCCCCATTTTTAGTTTTGTTTCCTTGTTTGCTAACAAGTCAATTTGCTGATTAAGACTCCTTAAGGTTTGATAAAAGGACATTACTTGAATTCTTTTTTCCTTGTTGTGATCGAACCAAGATAGAGGTGAGCCTATAATCAACTGGATGAACTTTCTTATGCATAAACTTGATAATTGTACTAGACCCCCCACTAATGTTAGTGTTTGAACTTGCACTTCCATTGCTAAACTTATTCCTGGAAATAATGAGTAAGATTCTTCCTGATTATTGGATGATGTTCCCAATCCCCAAGCATCTAGGAAAATTCAATTTTTCCTCTAGGACGAGTGAGGATTCCCTACACTTTCCACCCCTAAACTTATGATAATTATTAATGATAAATGATTGAATTAAATTATTTTTATTAAGTTATAAACATAATATCATTTTATCTATTTTTTTTTTTTTTTTAATTAGTTACTTCTTATATTAATACGACATAATAAGAGCTACAGTTAATCCTGCTAGTAGGGAAAAATATTTCCATTTGTACATTAGTATATGTATGCGAGTATACCATAAAAACATGAAGTGAAGGCTTGTGCTATTGAGTTACCGAAAATAAAACAAGACATTGTGTACCAAAAGCCAAGTCTGGGTAAAATCATGAATGTGGGTGTCTATTTTCCTTGTTTTTTGAGAAAATAAAATATATTTTCATAAGCTTTTCAACTTTCTGTAAATAAAGGTTATTTTTTTATTTATAATTTCACTTTATAGTAAAAACAAAACTTGTCATGAATTTTGTTAGCTTTCTAATGATTAATTTTTGAATTTTTTTTATTGACATTTGATATGTCAATTTAGCGATTGTTTGACAATGTGTTCCTTAAAAATGAAGGGATTGATAATAAGCCAAGTTTATCAACGCCAATTTACTCATTATTAAAAAAAAATTTAAGAAAAAAAAATATGGTACAACAATCTTAACAAACTCTATTAAAGTATGACTGTAGTTTTGAAGATAACAAATGAACACTATAATTACAACAATTTTTTGAATTTGACCAATTTGAAAAAGTTGAAGGTTTTGTAATATAAATTTTCCATAATTTTCAACTGTGTATTTTTGCAGACATTGATTTTCATTTTACTGAATCATTATGCCATCTAAAAATAATATGCACACATGTTTTTATAAAATTAAATAAAATTAATAAAAAACAATTAAATTGAATACAAATTGTATCAAATGAAAGTAGATTCAATTCTAAAAATGTTGGCACTAGTTTCAAAACTAGACTTGCAAAAATTTAAGGACTCCGCTCCTTCCAAAGTTGGAGTAAGCTGAAGTGAAAACATACTTTTCTGAAAAGTGCCATAGTTGCAGGTTTTCGACTGAGCTAATAGTTCAAATGAAAGTTAGTATGTTTCGACTAAAAGTTAGTTTTAATGGAAAAACTAACTTTCGGTTGAAAATAATAGTTCAGCCGAAAAGTGGAAAACAAAAACATCCATCGGTCGAAAAAAAATAGGGGGACATAACACTTTGATATGAAAACATATAAATTATTTTGGCCGAAATCGTATTATCACATGTGTGCACTCACTCACTTTGAATTTCCACTATTTTGGCTTTGTTGGGCAACATTTTTGCTATTTTTAACTTTTTGGAACAACATTTTCGCTATTTTTCACTTTTTGGGGCAACCTTTTCTAAATTGTAGATTTTCTTCAACAATTTTGTTGCAAGTGGAGTTTTTCATAAGCAAATTTTTCCTATATCAAAGAGATTTTTTTTGAAGATAAGTCTTCTTAAATAATTCCTTTCAAAGTCTATATATTTTTAGAATAAATTTTGTCATAAGGAAGTTTTTCTCAAGCAATTATTTTCAATATATTTTTTTTTAAACTTTTGTTTAACATCAAATTTTTTTATTCAAAATTTCTTTTAAAGCAACTAGATTTATTGAACAATTTTTTCCAAGTTTTTTAAGACATGATTTAAAAAAAAAAACCTTTACAGATTGAATAACCATGGGAAACATGAGGGAGCGCAAGAGAAAACATAATTGCACTTAGGATGATACTCGTCATATAGAATAATCGAAAGAGTACTATAGAAGAAAGACACAACAAGGTGCAAATATTGAAGGAACAAGTGATGATAACATAATTAGATATTTACATCTTGATGTTTAACAAGAAGAAATCGAACCAAGTATGCATACATATTATAGATAATGTTTAGAATTCAAAAAAAATATTGTTTAATATAATTGATTGTAAGTTGGAATTTTTATTTTGCAAAACAAAGAAATAGATTTGCCTCATAACATTGATGAAGTTGTTGAAACAGAAAATGAAGCAAAAGTCCACACACACACACAAAATTCGAGATGAACACTTGTATATTTTAATTAATTTAAGATTGCTCATTTAGTTTTTTAATGTTTAATTTAAATTTGTAAATATTTTTTTATAGAACATTTATTTAATTTTTTTTTATGTTTACAACTTATAAAATTGAATCTATGTTAATTTCAAGTGTTTTTAAATTTAATATATTTAATTTATGTTTTTAAATTATATTGAAATTTATGTAGGTGATATCAACATTGATGATGAAATGTTAGAAAATATTAATGCTGACAAATTTGGAGACAAAAAACTTGACCATGTTATACAATATCGTGTTGAAATGATTTATGATAATTTTTTCAAAACTGAACCAGTAGCAACACAAGCTCAAATTTTGAGAGGTCTGATAAGGTTGAAAAAGATAAAAGAAGCTACATCATTATTGGGTATTAAAAAGTCATCAAAAGATAGAAAGGTGAAACATAGTGTCATTGAAAATATAATAGATGCATTAAAATATTTTGGAAAGTCTAGGAAGAAAGATGTTAGTGTTGCACATAGAGTAATACAAACAACAATTGTTTCATCAAGCAATATAAACGACCGTTTGACACAACAGATGGAAAAAGTGATGGGAACCGAGCAATAAAAACATTGTAAAAACATAGAAAAATTGGTTTGCAAATAGATGCAAATGATGAACTTGCTTGTTGGACAGTTATTTGTGGACAACCTTACAAAGATAGACTTGCAGAAAATGTTAAAACTATGGCTCATTATTGTTGGTTGAAAAATGTAAATTCTAACCTTGTACAATATCTACTGCAAACTGATATTCAGAAAAGAACAGAAAAGATAGAATGGCAAATACAAACATTACATAGAGATTTTTCACCTGGAAACCCAAACCGGGAAAACCAGCATATATTATATTCATACATTGTGTTACATTGTTTACAATACAATATAAATATAGGAGCCAGCGGCATCCAAAACCCTAACTCAATGACCTGGATTAGTCCAAAACCCTAATTCCTTAACCGGAACTAGAAAACCATGTTCCCAAAACCACCTAATATCATGTGGTCCCGGTAATATGTTGTCCCGGAAATATGCCGGCCCAGAAATATGTTGGCCCGAAATTTTTTTTTCGGGGGCACTGCCCCCGAACCCCCGCGCGGGGGGCTTCGCCCCCTTGCACCCCCCCGAGGGGGGGCCTAGGGCCCCCCCCTCTAACCCCCCTGCACGCCCGGTGCAGGCGCTCAGACACTACTACTCATGCAAAGAATATAACACATACCCAACAAAAAATTCATGTGTTTCACCAAATGTAAGGAATGTGTTACGACAAAGAATAACAATAATTCAATATGAATCTCATGCAAAACATATTATATTGGAAATTACACAAATATAATTGTTCAATAAGTTCAAAGAGAAGCACAATCAAGTTAAAATGTCGATCAATACATTTATGCGACAAAAACCATGGTATGTTAAACCCATCACTGTTCGTGACACTTGTTGTTGTCATATCATGTGGAATTTGAGTTATATTATGACACTTTTCTTGATTTTTGTAAAACATTTTAGGTAAGTTCACCTCCTCCTTCCACAATTTATGCCTTTATATCCCAAATTCTATGTGAAAGAAATGTGATAAATTATTTTACCAAAAAAAAGTGTTGGTGGAAAGAAATGCGATCATTGTGGAAATATAGCTTTATTTCACTCCAAGTATCCTGTTGATATGAATTATCAATCTTTGTCCAATATAACAATCAATTGGAAGATATATGAATATATCAATGTTACTGCTACAAATTCTTCAAATGTTATTTCCAAAAGGATAATATATGTGTGATGGATTTTTTGAAGAAGTTTGAAATGAAATTTATAAATATACCAAACATTCACATAGAGAACGATGGAAACACCTACAATTCAAACAATCCCGTGAATTTTTTCCACTTGGAATAATTTTTTTAGTAGTTGAATTTGCAAAGAATTACACATTCATTACACAGAGAAATATAGAGTGAATATTATCATTCCGATCAAGTCTCTATACTTTTCCACGTTCTATATAGACATGCTCAACATAGTGTTAATAAAATAAAAAGCACCAATGAAAATCGACATGTTATTAAAGAATATCACTTTTATATAAGTGATGATCGTACACAAGACACTCATTTTGTACAACATTGTTTTGATAAATTTTATGATTCCTTGAAATCTTGCGGGATCAAATATAATCAACATTGGATATGGTCAGATGGATGTGCAGGTCAATTCAAATCTTCAAATGGATTGAGTTGTTGTATATTGTGTAAGAAGGATATATAAACTATAGATAATTTTCAAAACAATTGTTCATATGATGGAAAGGTCTAGGGACATATGAATGAGATAACACGTTGTAGGGGTTGATTTTAAGGGGAGACAATAAAGGAGTGTTTGAAGAATTGGTTCTTGAAAAAAGAACACGAAGGCATCTAGTTGGTCGAAAATGCAAAAATATTTCAAGAAATTTTACTATTGGCCTTTGAATGTGCATCTCAAGTTGATCTAGGTGGATATCAGTGGCCAGCCACATATTCCAACTGGCACAAAACAATCTTTTGGAAACTTACTATTTTTAGCAGGTTTTCGGTTCCTAAAAGTTTGGGGCTATTTTGAGGGATTAAATGAATTTTTTTTGGTAATGAGAAACTAAATGATAGATAAAGGCTTTGATTGAGCCCTCAAAATGAATATACTCGATGATAAATTTCCAAAGAGCTATCGTGCACCCCAAACAGAGGTCATATGCTAAAGTTACGCCCCCTGGAAGTTGATACACCAAACTACCCAAAACAAGTCCACAAAACTGTTGGATTTTCATATTCCGGGGTTAGGGTTTTGGATTTTATTTATGTTAAAAAGGCCTCTAGAGCCTCTTTGTACTCATCTTCTTGCGAATGAGCGTAGTCATCATATCTCTTCTCAGAGATAAGCTACCACCATTCTAGCGAATCTTTAACTATGTATTTTTACAGTTCTGTACAGTTCGCACATTAATATAAATTATGTATTACTGTATATATATGTTTATATATTTGATATATTTATATTATATTGTTCGATATATGATACATATTTTTACATTTCTTTATTATATCTCCTCTCTAATTTCGTGCCGAAAATAATCTAGATTAGTGGTATTAGAGCAAGATGCTCTTGATCATTTTTCAGTGCATGTCCTCGACGAGGTCCGAGTATAGCAAGTTGGGTCTCAAGCTTATATCTCTTGAGGAAAATCACTCTCACATGCCCAAGAAACCCTACATGGAAGAAGAAAATAAAAGCAATGGAGCAAAAGATTCTATTAATCCATTTCTTAAGACAAAGAAGGACACCGAAAAATGGTGTGATTTCCACAAAATCCCCTGGCACAACACCGATGAATGCCACTCAAAATAGCCACTGGTGGCCAAGATAAAATACAAGGATCCGAACCCTGATTCATAATCTGATTCAGAAAATACTGATAGAAGATAGATCATTGATG
>JASDQU010104146.1:149290-159966 GCA_032191745.1 Picea mariana | reverse complement strand
AATAATAGAGAATATAATCTATTTTCTATATCCTATGCTCTTAGAGAATTCAAACATTTGTGAAAGATCAAGATCTCATTCAAATTACATCTTAAGGTAAGTAGAGTTGGTTATAAAATGGATGCATCTTGAAACCTACAATGAAACCAATATACATGAAAATGAATAGATATGATAAGTGGGGTTCACTCTATGTGATTCCTTTGCTAGGTTGGAAAGTTATTGGGCTAATGTTAACATAATTGAGATGAATGCTATTGAGATATAGCTATGTACCCATTGGAACTGGTGGAGCCGCCTTTTTCAACTGGTTTATATGTAATTTTTAAAGTCAAATGTTGGCTTTTAAGTTTTTTTTTGCTTCATAACATTTACCAGCTAAAAATTTCAAGTAGTCCCAACATGCGAAATAGCGAAGGATGTTATGTTTCATAAGTCACCACTTTTTAGCGTTAAACGAAATTTTTTTATTTTTTGTACCTCGGGATTTCGCGCCTCGGGAGTTACAAGTCACAAGATTTACAAGCCCCGATGTGCGAGGTTGCGAAAAGTTTTAAAAGCTTACCTCAGGTGAAAGCTGAGAGTAAATTTCTTTAAACCCCAGTCAAGTGCTGTCGGGATTTCGCGTCTCGACGTTCACTCTCTCCAAAAACATTACCGTCATAACTCCGATAGGAAAAGCCACAAGACTTTTACATAAGTAACATGGGTTAGTATCATGGGTGATTAGTTTTGACCATGGTTAAAGTCTCTCGGGATTTCGTGACTCGGCATACGTTCCTCCCGGAAACTATACCTTTAAAACCCCGAGTGGCGAAGTCACGATATTGTTCAAGTATTAATTAATTAAAACACTTAATCCAGTTTACCTTCTGGTTTAAATAGATTGCATCATCGTGATCTCAAGATTTAGCGACTCGGCTTATGCTCCTCCCGGAAACTATACCTTCGAAGCCTTGAGTCGTGAAGTCGCGATATAAATTAAAACATGATAAATTAAACACTTAATCTTGCTTACGTCCTTGCTTAACTAAATATAATCATCGCGATCTCGAGTTTTAGAGGCTCGAAAGGTTAGAGTGAAAGCTCCCGATACGGCGAACGCCGAAAGGTTGATTAATGTTTAAGAAAGCTTAATTAAAGAAGCTCAGCCAACTTAATCAGTGTTCAATACAAATAATAATATGCACAGTCTATGAGGTAAATTTAAATTTTCCTTGCGCCAACTTGTGTCACGAGTCGTCGAAATTTATGGCATTAATTGGAAATGAGGCGAAGCGACAAGTAAGGATACGGTTTTTATTGATAAATCTGTCTCTAAAAATGATTTGACCGTTCTGTTCATAAGGACGTCGAGGTTTTAAATGGTCGAAGATGTAGATCTTTTTATTTCTGTTCTATTCATAAAGCTCATTTCTATCCTGCGCAGAGAAATTTTTCTCAGCAAGCTGACTTCTGTATGTATACGCATTTTTATCGTAGGAGAGCTAAATCAGAATCCCCCGTCATGGCCCCACGAAAAGCATCCAAGGCAAGTGCTGAGATTTCAGAGCAAGGCTCTGATAATATTTCTGATACTTCACCACAAAGCGTTGATTCTATACGAACCTGGTCATACATCTCCAAGGTTCTGCAATCCGATTTGGTGAACTGTTTGGATGATTCCAGTGACAATGAGAAAGACGATTTGACCACCAAATACAAGATCGTCGTCCAAGCAGAGATGCACAAAGTAGCGGCCAAGCCACGTCTTCTGCCTTACTATGACATGATCCGATGGGTGCTAGATCATGTAGATACCCGACCAGAACCATCATCAACGAGCAGAAGGTCACTGTTGGGACCTTTAGACTAGAAAACTTACAGGCTATGTACAAGTTGCCACCCACGTCGAACTTCACATACAATGCCGAGTTTCTGGAGGATTTTAAACAAAAGTAATGCGAGCAATACGACAAAAGCTTATCTGATTTGATTAAGGATTAGGTCTCACACCTCGCGAAGTTTAGGGCAGATAGCAACGGAGTTTATTCCATATCTTCTTTGGAACCACAGTTCAAATACATAACAATGATGACCTGTAGATTGTATGGGAGGGAAGACACCACACATTTTTTCCTCCCATGGGTACCTCTGATGCATATAGTCGTAGAAGGTTGTTCCTTCGACTGGGCCAAACTATTGTCAGATAGTTTGACCAGTCGAATTACAGAATATCAGACGCAGAAGCTCAAAGCCGATCTCGAACAGATACAGATGATGGCTCAGACAAGTCAGATACAGATAGGCCAGCAAGGAGAATTGATAGAGAAGGTACGGGCCAAATTAGAGTTCGCCGAAAGCCAAGTAATCGATATCGGGATATTTCAATCCCAAGCAATAGAAATCAGAAAAAGATTATCGACAACGCAACAAGGTCTGCTTGTTAAAGTAGAAACGATTCAAAGCAACTGCCAACTCATTGATCAGGTATTGGAGAACCTCTCTCTCAGAGAAAGGGAAGTTGGGGTGGCTCGGGTTACTTTCGAGGAGGCTATTATAGCCACGACGAGAAGGGAGACATGCAGTAGTTCCAGTTTTCCCATCCCAGAGCAGTCCAGAGGCAACATCTTGTTGAAAGAATGGGAGCGTAACATATCTGAAGGCAGCCAACAAGCTAAGGAGGTAAGAAAATCTTGTGAAGAAACTTTCGATCTGTTAAATGGGATTTGGTTGGGTTCCGATGGTGAAAGTAGCATTGAGATACTAAGCTAGATCAATACAACCAAATATCTGCTAAATATCAAGGAAAATGAAGAAAGAGAATTAGACAAAATATCACAAATAACCCAGACGGACATAGTTCAAATAGATAAATGGTTAATTAAACCGAGTATACTATTATGTTCTATCAGCGCCAAAGACCAGCAGGTGGAAGGAAAATTGCCATTATTGGCGAAAGATTGTTATGCTTTTGAGGCCAATAATCAAGCAGAACCTTCTAAGCTAATATCACAGCTGGTGGAAAAGTGTGTCATTTGCACAGAGCATGCGAAGAGGCAGGTTTTCGGTACCAAATGAGGACAGAGATAAAGAATTGAAATGATTAAACTCCTTTGTTGTAACCGAAAACCTCTGGAACGATTGAGATTCTAGCATATAGAAATTTGTATAAATATACATTTTGAAGAAGAAAAAAGGGATGGACCTATTTTGGTCATTTGTAATAGAGACTCTCCTTTTTGAATATTAATACAAAACAACCTGAAGACTCCTGATTCCGTCAAGACTGTGTTATGAGTTTGTTTCCTCTCTAATTTCTTGTTCAGTTTCATTTCGCACATATAGGTTTGATGAATGTTACACTGCAATTTAGTAAAACCTCTACTGTGGTGATTGATTTTAATTATCTATATAGTTTATAGTTTTTCCTCTGTATCGACTATCAGTAGGTACAAGACCTGTGGACTCACTAGATTTTCATATTTTATACATTCATCAGATTTCTTCTCACCTTTTTCTTCTTCTGTTTACAAGGCGAGATTCTCCCTTGATAGGAGCCTTGTATTATAAACAGCTTTATGTTTTCCTCACATTTTCACACACATCAATTATTTAATAGATAACACAATTATGGGAAAAGGCCTTTGGTTTGTAATTTATCTTTAATGTTAAATCATATAGTTCTCTTTTATACGATCGAATTGAGACAACATCTAAACTTTGAAACTTTCCTTTACTTTCACTGTTCCTCTATGACTGTCCCCGTTGTAAGACAGCCTAACATTGAACCCGATTTATCATACCAAACACATATCACTTTGAACCTTTTCGATACTATTCTTAAAACAACCAATACCCGGGTAGAACTTGAGCGTTCATGGGCTGCGATCAAGCGGGATATAAACATCCAGGAACAGTTGGAGGCTAGACAACGACAACCTGAAAATCAACCTTAGCTTCCTTTCCTGAAGGTTGATGCTCTCCTCCTTATTACTCTTCACTCACTTTTTGATGCCTAGACACTATACCTTCTAAGCCTTAGTTACAGACTCTGGAACAACATCTTTTTGGCGCCGTTGCCGGAGAACGAAGTTACAAAACCTTTTCTTTGGGAAGAACGACATTCTCGCAAGTTTCACCCTTTGATAGTGAATAAAGAGTGAACACCCTTTAAAGGATTTTCTTATCTTTCAGTTGGCGACTCCACGTTTAAAATAAGCTGGCATTCGGTCGAAGGAATACCAGACAAAACCCAGAGGGAAAACAGACCACGCCTGTTTTCGATCCCGAAAAAATACTGAAAACTAGAGGTCCCCTTAAGCCAGCTACTGTAGTCTACTAGCTTAAATACCCACAACCCAAGATCAAGAGTTCATTTGAACCTTCAACTTCACACAGTTCCCCTCCCAAAAACATCAATCCAACTTTAGATCTCTCTGAGATTAAAAGTGAAACCCGTTCGATAACCGCTGACGTATACAGAGGTAAAAGCCCTGCAGTGGATTTATTAGAGATCGATATCCCGCCAACTTTTCAGTTAGATCTCATGACCTCACCAGATCTCAGAGAGTATACCTTACACTCAGATTACATGCCCACAGGTTCCCCTAATTACATTTCTTGCAAGTCCGAAGAGCCAAGTCCTCGCATCACTTATCACCCATCTTTGGTTTTCTCGTCTCACGAAGAATCTAAAGATTTGCTTCTAGTGTTCCAGAACCCTCTATACAATACATCGTTTCCCTATCCAGTAGTACCGATGGTAGCCACCGGAGGAGGAGGTGGAGGGGTTTTCGGAGGTGGTGGAGTTTTAGGAGGTGGTGGGGCTCCAGGAGGAAGAGTAGGAGGCCAAGGGCCTCTCCCCTCTCCCAGGGTCTTCGCTAAAGTGGCTGCAAGATATGCACCTTTGGTTCTACCTATCCCTCTTCATGAACTTCCTAAAAATTATATAAAAATCCTACCTAATTTTACAGGAGAAGGAGACTTGACCGCAGCCGAACATATAAATTTTTTTGATTAGTTCACATATATCCTAGGTCTCGAGCACGAAGACGTGTATTTGAGGCTGTTTGTTCAAACTTTCGAAGGATAGGTAAGAACCTGGTTTCGAAGCCTACTCGCAGGATCGATATTATCGTATGATGCCCTAGAAGACGCCTTCCTTAGACAGTGGGGCGAAAGGAAAGATCACTTGTATTATTTGACCGAGTTCGGATCTTTAAAGAAAAAGAATTCATAAACAGTTATGGAATTTATTCAAATATTTAATAAGATGTATAATAAAATCCCAGCCGAAGTTAAACCATCCTAACCTGCAGCCAAAGTAACCTTCGCGGGAGCTTTCGAACCTGATTTCGCCCTTCTCTTAAGAGAAAGAAGAGGGGCTACCCTAACCTGAATGCAGGATGATGTTGTGGAAATCGAATCTAACATGATGGCTTCTAGCAAGTTGAAAGCTAAGGTAGAAACGAGAAACCGAGAGACCAGACATTTCAGGGAACAAGCCGAACCCTCAGGGTCTAATAGATCCACAGACGACAAAATGGATGATATGGCTAGGGTAATTAAGGAATTGTCAAATAAAATTTCCAGGATGGAGTTGGATCAATCTAAGGCCGATCCTTTCATTAAAAGGGAATTCAGGAGAAACCCCAATCTTCAAAATCAACAAAGATAGACCAAAAATGAAGATCAGAAAAATCAAACCCCTTTAAAAAATGAAAATTTTATAGGAGGAAATGACCTGGAAGATTTCGAGGGTCTGGAAGAAGATGTGACAAATTTGGGTGACGACTGCACTCAGCCTTATGTAACTAAAGAAGATTATGAGAAGTCTTTAAACACACAGCAACCCTCAGATACAAATGATGACATTAACAATATATATGTCCCTGATTATCAAGAAGTAACTGATTCAATAATGGCCGAAGTCCAACCTAGATATAACCCAAGGTCTAAAAACAAATCTGTGTTGATTCCTCAACCCAAGTAAATTCTCCCTAGAGGCAAAGTATACATACCAGCCCCAAAAGAGACCGAAACATCTACTAACAAAATAAAAGGGGTAGACTTGTTGGATCCTAAAACCAAGGAGGTCGAGACCAAGACAAGGGAAACCAAAACAACTAAGGCACCCACATCGGTAAATAAACTCACGAGTAATAAATCAACTTAGACAAATAAGTGGGAGAAGAAAGAATCCGAGGTTTCAACTAGAGAAACAGACAAAGGTAGTGGCGGTTTTAGTTTTGAAAATGAGATAAATAGGATCAAAATACCGATCCCTCTGGTTGAATTAGCAAAGAATCTTGCATATCATAAGCAGATAACCAAAGTGATAGGTTGTTCAGATCAAGAAATTCAATTCGACATGATAAACTTGGAAGATGATAAGCCCAATATCACTTTTGGTCCACATTTCGAGGGTGCCAGAGACACCGTTGCTCCTTTCTATAGCACCCTAAATGTGCATGATCGACTACTGCATAACTGCATGCTAGACTCTGGAGCTTCACATAATGTGATGCCCAAGACTATTATGGATAGATTAGGCCTCGAGATCACCAGGCCTTACAAAGATCTCTACTCTTTCGATTCGAGAATAGTTAAGTGCACGGGTATGATAAAATATTTAGTAGTCACCCTTGCACAGGTCCCAGTCAAAAGCGTCCTGATGGATGTAGTTATTGCTGATATCCCCCCAAAGTATGGCTTACTACTATCAAGGTCGTGGGGAGCCAAACTTGGGGGATCCCTCCAACTGGACATGACTTATGCCACAATTCTTGTGTTTGGTGGACAACTTACTCGGTTATACAGGGAAACGAGGTTAGCCTATACAGTGAGCGATCCTCAGAATCCTAACAATTTTCCTGTTTACATTGCTGATCAAGATCTGGGAAATTGTATTTTGTCTTTTGATGATGGTATAGATAGCTACGTAGAATAAAGTTACATAGATGAGAAAGAATCAGAAAATATGCATAGCACTAGGATTTGGAAAATGTTTTTTGATGGTGCCATGTCATGTGAAGGAGCAGGTGCAGGGGTACTTTTTGTGGCACCTGAAAATAAATTTGTTGTCCCCTTCTCTTATAGGCTTCAATGGGATATAGACTACACCAACAATGTATGTGAGTATGAAGCCTTAATATTAGGATTGGAAGCTGCCAGGAAGTTGAACATAAAGAACCTGGAAGTATATGGAGACGCAGAGTCGATAGTCAAACAGATAAATCGACAATACCAGGCCAAGCACCCGAGATTGATATCATATAGAAATTGTGCCTGGGATCTAATGGAAAATTTCTTCTCATCTGTAAATATCCACTTCATCCCATGCATCGACAATTTGCAGGCCGATTTGTTAGCCAAGGCAGCCTTGACTTTCGCTCCCCCTACAACTTTTAAATTAAAATACCACATAGAGGTAAGGCACAAACCATCCATCCTGAACAACATACAACACCGACAGGTTTTCGAGGATGATGAACAGATCAAGAAATTCCTCGAAGCACTGGGTGACTTCTCTGAAACTCACATTGATCAAGAGAATCAAAATGATCACATATGGATCATGCAAGAAGGAGAAGACCCTCAAGAGTTCCAGGAAAATATTGCAAATCGTTGCATGCTGGTTCTAAAGAACAATCAGATTCCGAAAGGATTAATTCCCCTGGAGAGACTGTTCAATCAGAATGACATACCCTTGAAATCCACCTTGCAACCCCAACCGGAGGAGGTTGAAGACTGTGATGTAGGGAACAAAGAAGAACCTAGGATGGTAAAAATATCAAAGTACCTTCCTCCTGAGGTAAAAAGAAAGTATAAAGACTTGCTCGGACAGTATAAAGATGTTTTCGCTTGGTCTTACGAAGATCTGAGAACCTACGACACCGCTGTAATCGAACAAAAGATACCCCTAAAACCTGGTGTCAAACCCTTTCGACAAAAACTCAGACACATCAACCCTATTTTATTGCCTGTAGTTGAAAAGGAAGTTAAAAAGCTCTTGGATGCAAAAATAATAGTACCTCTGAGATATTCTGATTGGGTAGCAAACTTGGTCTCGGTCAGAAATAAGAGTGGGGACATTAGACTATGTGTCGATTTTAGGAATCTGAATAAGTCTTCCCTCAAAGATAACTACCCTCTACCCAAAATGGATCATGTTTTAGAAAAGCTAGTTGGGGAAAATAGAATGTCGATGATCGACGGTTTCTCTGAGTATAATCAAATTGCCGTAAATGAATTAGATAAAGAGAAAACAACCTTCACTACCCCTTGGGGTACTTTTATGTATGATAAAATGCCATTTGGTCTAATGAATGTAGGCGCTACTTTCCAACATGCCATGGACATTGCTTTCATTGGCGAAAAGGATAAATTTGTGGTCATTTATCTTGATGATCTAACTGTTTTTTCTAAATCTGATGAAGATCATCTGGTACATCTCAAGCAAACATTTGACAAATGCTGTAAGTTTGGTCTGTCTTTGAATTCCAAAAAGTCCCACTTCGCCATGCAAGAAGGTAAACTCTTGGGCCATATTGTATCTCGAGACGGTATTAAAATTGATCCTAAAAGAGTTGAGGCTATAAATACTATAAATATTCCTAGGAATGTAAAAGAAATTCAGTGATTTTTAGGAAAAATAATTTTTTTTGAGGAGATTTATTTCGAACTTTGCTGAAATCGTGAAATTGATCACAGATATGCTAAAGAAAAACAACGAAGTGAAATGGATAGCAAAAGCCAAAGTGGCATTCGCACGCATCAAGAAAGTCATAAGCGAGGCACCTGTACTGGCAAGCCCTGATTATCTAAAATATTTTCTTATTTTCTCGTTCGCCTCCGAACACACAATCACCACGGTACTCCTCCAAAAAAATGAAGAAGGTTTCGAACAACCGATAGCTCTTTTTAACAAGAGTCTCAGAGACGCAGAACTTAAATACGATATAATGGAAAAGCAAGCGTATGTTATGGTGAAGGCGCTGAAAGCATTCAGAACCTATGTGCTACATTCCAAGATAATCGTGTATGTACCTACCAGTTCTATAAAGGATATTTTGGTTCAATCTGACAGTGATGGAAAAAGGGGACGATGGCTTGCCAAAATTCAAGAATTCGACCTGGAAATAAAACCAACGAAATTGGTAAAAGGACAAGGTTTGGCCAAACTCTTAGCAGAATCGAATTTCAGAGCTCTCAGTATAAATGACTTACAGGGATATGAAGAAGGTGTGGACATGAATGAGTTTGATGAGCCAACAAGCAAAATCAGAATCGAGGAGAAGTTTGTCTCATCAAACTGGTACAAAAACATAGTGTCATATCTAATGACATTGAAATGCCCGAGTGATTTATCCCCATCCAAAGCTAGAACGCTAAAATTACATGCGGTCAAATACTGTATATCTGATAATCAATTATATTGGAAGGACCCACTAGGTTTCCTGTTGGTTTGTTTAGTCGAATCAAAAACAGAGAGGGTGATAAGAGAATTTCACGAAGGAGTTTGTGGGGGACACCACGCTTGGAGGGTGATAGCTTATAAGATCATGAGGGCAGGGTATTATTGGCCAAAACTTTTCTCAGACGTAAACACCAAAGTCAGACCCTGTAACTCGTGCCAACTGTTCGCAGGCAAGCATAAACTCCCAAAGCTACCATTGGTGCTGGTCAAAACGGAAACCCCTTTCCGGCAATGGGGACTAGATTTTATAGGCGAAATCAACCCCCATTCTAGCGCTCAACACAAATGGATCCTAACTGCCACAGATTACTTCACTAAATGGGTGGAGGCTATTCCAACCAGAAGGGCAACAAATTCGGTGGTAATAGACTTCTTGGAAGACAACACTTTGTCTAGATTTCAAATCTATGGCTATGATCAACTTTTGCCAGAAATACAATATCATACTTGGTCATTCCACAACTTATTATCCCTAAGGAAATGGACTAGCCGAGTCTTCAAACAAGAGTTTGATAAATGTAATTAAGAAAGTGTTGGATGATAATAAAAAATCTTGGCATGTGCATTTGAAATACACCTTATGGGCGAATCAGATAGGCACGAAAAAATCTATCGGCACCTCGCCTTTCCAAATGGTGTACGGGACCGACGTGGTATTACCGATAAATCTAGCGCTCCCCGTGATGAAATTATGGAAAGATGAGAAAGAAGAACCGAATCATGTTACCAAAAGGATAAATCAACTAATTGAAGTGCAACAACACAGGGTCGAAGTAGACGAAAGGTTGCAGAAATACCAAGATGATATAAAAACGTTATTTGTCCGTAAGGCAAAAGACAAAGAGTTTCTCTCGGGCGATTTGGTCTTGAGATGGGATGCTAGGAAGGAAGACTCAGCGAAACACGGTAAATTTGATCATATTTGGTATGGATCGTTTAGAGTCGCAGCTCCTGAAGGAAAGAATTCGTTTCTATTAGAAAATCTGGATGGTAAAATCTTCAACGCCCCTGCCAATGGGCGTTATTTAAAACATTATATGCAATAACTGGTTCCCAAAAAATTCCCACTGTAATATACCGGTTTGTGTTTTCTTTTTTCATAATTTCTTTTTGGTAAGTGCACTTTCACCAATAATTAATCAGGTCAGTGATTTTTGTATTTCTATTTCTACAAAAATCACTGACCTGATTAATTATTGGTGAAAGTGCACTTACC
>JASDQU010104146.1:106883-149240 GCA_032191745.1 Picea mariana | reverse complement strand
TTCATCTTCTGGGGTTAGGGTTTTGGATTTTATTTATGTTAAAAAGGCCTTTAGAGCCTCATTGTAAATCATCTTATTGCGAATGCGAGTAGCCATCACATCTCTTCTCAGAGATAAGATGCCACCATTCTAGCGAGTCTTTGACTCTGTATTTTCACAATCTTTGTACATTTTCTCATGGTCTCATGAATATAATATTTTTGCTTGAATGTTTATTAAAAAAGAACAACTACTCGCTCTAGGTCCTAAGGATTTTCACTTAAAATAAAGATAGGAGGTAGTTAAAATAAGCAGAGAAAATAAAGCCTCTCCGAAAAGGGATTTCAAGAGTCAGTTTTAATTTTTGACCCTTGTCTTTCAGTTTACAGATCTCTATCCGTCACCCTTCTTTCTGTTCTTAGATTTACCTTCCTGAAAAGCCAAGCATCTTCCCGGGTTTGCATACATGGGAAGAAGAGATGACGTGTTAACTTTGAAAGCTGCAAAGCATATTTTGGAAAGTAAGCTGGTCTTCACAACTCCTCAGTCTCTTACTAAACAAAGTGATGCATAGGTTAATCCTGACTATTCTAGGTTTTTCAACAGTTTCGAAAGATTGAGGCTTACTCAAAGGAAGACCCCTAGAAATAAATTTTTCCCCTTTTCCCTGCGGGCTAAGGTGTGGTGAAAGTTAAGAGAGGATTGGTACCGAGTAATCAAAGTAAGTTGACAGACTTCCATTGCAAAATATTACGTAGATATCACCCCTAATACAAACTGATTTCCCCCACTTCGTGTTCTAAAAAGTAAATTATAGGACATATGGTGAAAGGAAAGTCATATTTAATTGTCCATCTAGTCCAAAAAAGACGATGAAAGAAAATTCAGAAATGATTGCCCTCGTCTTAACATTTAAATGCATAAATATATACCGAAGTGGTGAAAGGAAATTCAGTAAAAAGGGCCAGATAACTTCACCGGGGTACTGAACAGGCCCGCTGGTAGTGAAGCAATATCTGAGATATCTGTAAGGCTGTTATACGTGAATCTCACTCTACTCTGGTAACCAATTGTTCTCGAAACCGAATCTACATCCTAAGTTCAGACAGGGCTCCCTGATTAAAAACATGTAATAAACTTTGTTTGATGCAAACCAAAAGCCACAAGATTTGTTGGATTTCCTAGGACTGTCTTGATTTTCCTAATGTAGACCTAAATTTAGTAAAGAGAAAGAGAAAGTCGTGAAAGGGACTGCAGCTGGGTGTGAAACGTATTTGAGTTTCGAAAATTTTTTCACAAGTAAAAGACGAAATCTCTTTTTCCCTCTGTATCCTTTCTTAGGAATAGTTTCGCTGGAATAAAGCCATTGACTCCATTTACCCAATACAGGCACGTGGTCTACTGTTCTTCCCGTCTTGCAGGAAGATGAGATCCCTAGTTGGAGCCTATGTTGGAGCTGCCTTTTTCAACTGGTTTAAATGTAATTTTTAAAGTCAAATGTTGGCTTTTAAGTTCTTTTTTGCTTCGTAACATTTACCAGCTAAAAATTTCAAGTAGTCCTGACATGCGAAATAGCGAAGGATGTTATGTTTCATACGTCACCACTTTTTAGCATTAAACGGATATTTTTATTTTTTGTACCTCAAGATATCGTGCCTCGGGAGTTACAAGTCACAAAATTTACAAGCCCCGATGTGCGAGGTTGCGAAAAGTTTTAAAAGCTTACCTCAGGTGAAAGATGAGAGTAAATTTCTTTAAACCCCAGTCAAGTGCTGTCGGGATTTCGCGTCTCAGCTTTCACTCTCTCCAAAAACATTACCGTCATAACTCCGATAGGCGAAGCCATGAGACTTTTACATAAGTAACCCAGGTTAGTATCAGGGGTGAAAAGTTTTTACCATGGTTAAAGTCTCTCGGGATTTCGCGACTCGGCATACGTTTCTCCCGGAAACTATACCTTCGAAACCCCGAGTGGTGAAGTCGCGATATTGCTCAAGTATTAATTAATTAAAACACTTAATCTGGTTTATCTTCTGGTTTAAATAGATCACATCATCGTGATCTCAGGATTTCACGACTTGGCTTACGCTCCTCCCGGAAACTATACCTTCGAAGCCCCGAGTCGCGAAGTCACGATATAAATTAAAACATGATAAATTAAACACTTAATCTTGCTTACGTCCTTGCTTAACTAAATCTGATCATTGCGATCTCGAGTTTTAGAGGCTTGAAAGGTTAGAGTGAAATCTCCCGATACGACGAACGCCGAAAGGTTGATTAATGTTTAAGAAAGCCTAATTAAAGAAGCTCAACTAGCTTAATCAATGTTCAATGCAAATAATAATATGCACAATCTATGAGGTAAATTTAAATTTTCCTTGCGCCGACTTGTGTCACGAGCTGTCGAAATTTATGGCATTAATTGGAAATGAGGCGAAGCGACAAGTAAGGATATGGTTTTTATTGCTAAATCTGTCTCTAAAAATGATTTGACCCGTTCTGTTCATAAGGACGTCGAGGTTTTAAATGGTCGAAGATATATATCTTTTTATTTCTGTTCTATTCATAAAGCTCATTTCTATCCCGCGCAGAGAAGTTTTCTCAGCAAGCTGACTTCTGTATGTATACGTATTTTTATCGCAGGAGAGCTAAATCAAAATCCCTCGTCATGGCCCCACGAAATGCGTCCAAGGCAAGTGCTAAGATTTTAGGGCAAGGCTCTGATAATGTTTCTGATACTTCACCATGAAGCGTTGATTCTATACGAACCTGGTCATACATCTCCGAGGTTTTGCAATCCGATTTGGTGAACTGTTCGTATGATTCCAGTGACAACGAGAAAGATGACTTGACCACCAAATACAAGATCGTCGTCCAAGCAGAGATGCACAAAGTAGCAGCTAGGCCACGTCTTCTACCTTACTATGACATGATCTGATGGGCGCTAGATCATGTAGATATCCCGACCAGAACCATCATCAACAAGCTGAAGGTCACTATTGGGACCTCTAGACTAGAAAACTTACAGGCTATGTACAAGTTGCCACCCACGTCAAACTTCACATACAATGTCGAGTTTCTGAAGGATTTTAAACAAAAGGAATGCGAGAAATACGACAAAAGATTATCTGATTTGATCAAGGATTGGGTCTTACACCCCGCGAAGTTCAGGGTAGATAACAACGAAGTTTATTCTATATCTTCTTTGGAACCACAGTTCAAATACATAACAATGATGACCTGTAGATTGTATGGGAGGGAAGACACCACACATTTTTTCCTCCCATGGGTACCTCTGATGCATACAGTCGCAGAAGGCTGTTCCTTTGACTGGGCCAAATTGTTGTCAGATAGTCTGACTAGTCAGATTACAAAATATCGGACGTAGCGAGCGAGCAGGAAGGCCGCTTCATTCTTTATGTTCGAGTACATCATGAATGCCATGTGTTCCATGAAGCCTTTTCCCTTAATGAGTTGGAGCTGGGCTCCATCGGATGTTGAGCCTATCCATGTCTACCATTCAAAGCTTTGGGAGGATAAGGCCTTAGATTTCATATACGAAATCTTCAATTGGGTAATGGTACCGATGCATGTCACCATCTTCGGTAATCCACCACCCAGGATCTCAGATAGCATCGCGGAAAATTTGAGTAGGGTGGCCGATTGGTACGTGGAGAAAGAATTTTCATACATCAGGGTTTTTGGTGCCTCTGTCCCTTCGCATGCTCTACCATTATTTATACCCGATAGGCTGGCTTGTCATGAGATCGCCAGGCAAACTGTGATTGGTGGCATAAGTAAAGAGCTGAAAGGATTTTCAAAGAAGGTATGGCCACCTTTCCCTATTCATTTAAATACCTATTCTTTATTAGATTTCGGGCATGCATGTAAATTCTAACCTTGTACAATATCTACTGCAAACTGATATTCAGAAAAGAACAGAAAAAGATACAATGGCAAATACAAACATTACACAGAGATTTTTCACCTGGAAACCCAAACCGGGAAAACCATCATATATTATATTGATACATTGTGTTACATTGTTTACAATACAATATACATATAGGAGCCAGCGGCATCCAAAACCCTAACCCAATGACCTGGATTAGTCCAAAACCCTAATTCCTTAACCGGAAATAGAAAACCATCGGCAAAAACCACCTAATATCATGTGGTTCTGAAAATATGTCGGCCCAAAATTTTTTTTCGGGGGCGCTGCCCCCGAACCCCCGTGCGGGGGGCTCCGCCTCCCTACACCCCTCGAGGGGGGGCCTAGCGGCCCCCCCTCTTACCCCCCTGTGCGCCCGACGCAGGCGCTCAAACACTACTACTCGTGCAAAGAATATAACACATACCCAACAATGCAAAGGCCGAGGAAACAACCTTAGAAGATATAAAATTGGTCCACATTGAATTCAAGAAACATGACCCACACAAGGTCGTGAGTAATCACTTGGCTAGTTGTGGCCTTAAAAGATTTGAGCATGAGAATTCGCCTCATGATGATATTTTCCAAGGCGTGAGATCTTATGCCGAGGTTTTGGCTCAAATACAAGCCCTGTCACCCGAAGAGAGGGCCGAGGTTTTCAAATTCCAAGAACATAGGCTAAGATGCCTTCCCCCAGTATTAAGGGGTGAGAATCCAATGACTAGAGAGGTGCAACAAACAGAAGCCGAAGGCTTCAAAAATTCAGCACTCGACCAAGAAGAACCCCGGGACAAGAAGGAGCAAACCGGGGATCCGAAATAGGAAGCCAAGACTTCTGATCCTCCAAGCGAGCCAACCTCGGTCGTTACTCCAGGGAAATCATCTAAACAGGTCAACAATCCCATCGTTTCTATTACCCCCCTACAGTCCACAAAGGGAATACCAAACGCTGGTTGGATTTTTGGTGAAGAATTAACACCCATAACAGTGGAAGAACTACCTCCGAATGAATTCTTCTTCGATAAGAAGAGAAAGGCTGTCATGAGACAAGAACTTTACCAAGAGGCAGGTTTTGTATCTAAAAAATTTAAAATCTTAACCGATGGGAGAACTATGAAAAAGAAGAATTTGCAACGCAAATAGCAGGAACATTGGGAGCTTTCACTACGACAAACCAATATTCAGTCGGGACCCTAAAGGATCAACTGAAGCGAAAAAATCGTTCAATCAAGACATTAGAGGCTAAACTAGCTACAGCAGAGGCCGCTGCCAAAGATCAAGCGAATACAACTTTAGAACAAGCTAGAATAGATGATACAAAAAGAAATCGAGCAGCTCAAAGCCGATCTCGAATACACACAACTGATGCTCAGACAAGTTAGATACAAATAGGCCAGCAAGGAGAATTGATAGAGCAACTACGGGCCAAATTAGAGTTCACCAAAAGCCAGGTAATCGATATCGGGATATTTCAATCCCAAGCAATAGAAATCAGAAAAAGGTTATCGGAAGCACAACAAGGTCTGCTTGTTAAAGTAGAAATGATTCAAAGCAACTGCCAACTCATTGATCAGGTATTGGAGAACCTCTCTCTCAGAGAAAGGGAGGCGGGGGCGGCTCGGGTCTTTCTAGGAGACTATTATAGCCACGACGAGAAGGGAGAAAGACAGTAGTTCCAATTTTCCCATCCCAGAGCAGACCAGAGGCAACATCTTGTTGAAAGAATGGGAGCGTAACATATATGAAGGCAGACAACAAGCTAAGGAGGTAAGAAAAGCTTGTGAAGAAACTTTCGGTCTGTTAAATGGGATTTGGTTGGGTTCCGATGGTGAAAGTAGCATTGAGATACTGGGCCAGATCAATACAACCAAACATCTACTAAATATCAAGGAAAATGAAGAAAGAGAATTAGCCGAAATATCACAAATAACCCAGACGAACATAGTTCAAATAGATAAATGGTTAATTAAACCGAGTATACTATTATGTTCTATCAGTGCCAAAGACCAACAGGTGGAAGGAAAATTGCCATTATTGGCGAAAGATTGTTATGCTTTTGAGGCCAATAATCAAGCAAAACCTTCTAAGTTAATATCACAGCTGGTGGAAAAGTGTGTCATTTGCACAGAGCATGCGAAGAGGCAGGTTTTCGGTACCAAATGAGGATAGAGATAAAGAATTGAAACGATTAAACTCCTTTGTTGTAATCGAAAACCTCTGGAACGATTGAGATTCTAGCATACAGAAATTTGTATAAATATACATTTTGAAGAAGGAAAAAAGGCTGGACCTATTTTGGTCGTTTGTAATAGAGACTCTCCTTTTTGAATATTAATACAAAGCAATCCGAAGACTCCTGATTCCGTCAAGACTGTGTTATGAGTTTGTTTCCTCTCTGATTTCTTGTTCAATTTCATTTCGCACATATAGGTTTGATGAATGTTACACTGCAATTTAGTAAAACCTCTACTATGGTGATTAATTTTAATTATCTATATAGTTTATAGTTTTTCCTCTATATCGGCTATCAGTAGGTACAACACCTGTGGACTCATTAGATTTTCATATTTTATACATTCGTCATATTTCTTCTCACCTTTTTCTTCTTCTGTTTACAGGGCGAGATTCTCCCTTGTTAGGAGCCTCGTATTATAAACATCTTTATGTTTTCCTCACATTTTCACACACATCAATTATTTACTAGATAACATAGTTACGGGAAAAGGCCTTTGGTTTGTAATTTATCTTTAACATTAAATCATATAGTTCTCTTTTATACGATCAAATTGAGACAACATATAAACTTTGAAACTTTACTTTACTTTCACTGTTCCTCTATGACTGTCCCCGTTGTAAGACAATCTAACATTGAACCCGGTTTATCAGACCAAACACATATCGCTTTGAACCTTTTTGATACTATTCTTAAAACAACCAATACCCGGGTAGAACTTGAGCATTCATGGGCTGCGATCGAGCGGGATATAAACATCCAGGAACAGTTGGAGGCTAGACAACGACAACCTGAAAATCAACTTTAGCTTCCTTTCCCGAAGGTTGATGCTCTCCTCCTTATTACTCTTCACTCACTTTAGGATGCCTAGACACTATACCTTCTAAGACTTAGGTATAGAATTTGGAACAACAAGAACCATGCCTTTACAAATCCAAAGGCCTTTTATCCATGCTATGATAATTTCATTAATTTCATCAATCATTCTAAGATATCACATTTTTACATGGTTATAAAGTATCATGTTCACTTAGGTATAGGTCCACCTCTTAAGGGTTTATGCTTAGTTATTTATCACTCTTGGATGCTTATAATAAAGGAACTTCATTGTCATTTCTCTCTTTAAATAACATTTCGGAATAAAATCAACTACTAATCATCATCATGCTTCCTCTTTTCTTCATTTGAGAAAATCATCACAATTTTTCTTGCTCAATTCGAGATTAGACTAGCTAGACTTCCTCCTATTTCTACCCTCTCAAATCCCTAGATCCATAAGTAAATTAAAATAACCCTCCTCAATACCTATATCTATAGGTATATTAAAATATCCCAAATTCTCTTACAATTTTGTTTTTGCCATTCTATAATATGTAAATTTTACTTCTCTTTATGTAATCCCAAAAATCATGGAATAAATGTCAACCTCTTGTATTTTTTAAGGAGGCACATATTATCATATTTTTATAACTAAAAATAACTTTTTTCTTTTATCAAATTCTTTGAAGTTTATGGTGATTTTCTATTATTTACAATTATCTTTTTCAAATATATATATTTTTAATTTAAAATCTATATATAACAATTTTATTTAATTTGTGTTATATTCTAATTAAATTTAATTTTTTTTTTAAATTCTTTTTTAATTTAAATTCAATTCATATTCATATATAAATTTTATTTAATTTGTATAATTGAATCTTCCCTTTTTTTTCCTCTATATTCTTTTAAAATTTTTAAAATTTAAGTTATTTATTTATTTAATCTATTTTTAATAATTACATATTTTTGATTCACGTAATGTGTATTATCATATTACAAAATTTTTAGAGAGTAATCCATATTTCATTTTTAGAGAGTAATCCATATTTCATTTTTAGAGAGTAATCCATATTTCCTATCCAAACCAACATCCATTTTTAAGTAGGTATACATTTCCTATCTATACCAACATCCATTTTTAAGATAAGAAGTCAAATAAAAAGGAAGAAAGAAACAATTAATTAATACAAAAGATGCGGAATAGAGATGAGAGAAAAAACAAACTCATTGAAAACCTAAAACCCTAAAAACACTATGCTAATTATATTAATATTCTAAATAGAGATACAATATTAATACTAAATATATATTGTTATTACTAAGAATTAATACCAATGAGACAAAAGGTCGACTCATCAACTCACCTAAAACCCTAAAGGCACTGCAAAAAAACCAATTAATTATATTAATATTTTAAATAAAAAATACAATATTAATACTAAATAGATATTGTTATTACTAAGAATTAATACCAAATAATCAATATTATTACTACAAATTAATAGATTAATAAGATATTATTAATCCCTGATTCAGGTGCCCATCAGAAGCCATGTGTCAGTTCACACCTAGTCCCTTGATAGCATACCCTATGCTGATCATCAATAATATTAATGGTGCCATTAGTCGACCAACTCCAAACTTTAATTGGACAAGGATACACAAGGTTGATTGTAGAGTAGAGTAGAGGTAGAGGTAGAGGTTGATTGTAGAGTAGAGGCCGATGCCCCAGGTCAAGACTTCCTCTCTAGCGAAAACAGAGAAATGTTGTCAGAACTTCCGAAGCCTATCATATTCAAACTCCTCCAACAACTAGGGAAGCTGTGGAGGCTCTGGAAGAAGACATTTGAAGGATAGGGAAACACACTCAAAACAATGATGTATATGCATGAATAATAACTTGAATTCTAGACACAAGATCCACTGGGGTAAGGGATACCGAATATTATAGAACGATAGATCTGTATTGGTACATGAAGGCCTTGCTAGGATGGGATCTCGGTGAAAAACAAGCAACTTTCAACAATCTCACTATACAAATAGAGTATCTTCAACTGCAGGTAAAAGCTATCGATAAAAAAATCTCTATTATGAATGCAAGTACAATGAAAATCCACTTCAAAAATACAGATGAAGAAAACCATCAAATGTAGAAGGAGACTACCACTCCCCTTGCTGTCAACATTCTATAATTTCTTCTTTTCTTAGTAGTTTTATGTATAATTTCTATAGCTAGCATAAAACAATCAATTTTTGTATACTTATTTAGTGATAATATGACAAACAATATTAATAGTAACCACATATGTCATAGGGATCCCACTACCAGATGATAATTTTCTATATGGTAATCTAAAGATTGAAACCTAAAAATTCATAAGTATGGTTGTCAGTCATGTAACTATGTCCTTGTATTTTTGTCCATATTTTATAAATATAAATACAATTTGATATCTTATAAAAGAAATATATTATTAGTCCCTGCCGTAGGCATAGAGGGACTATAGCGATCGATAATTCGTTGACCTCGTATTAGATTGTCCACTGACCATAAATATTTCCATATTATCTATTGTTGGAACCAGGGAATTGAAAACACCGATTTTTATATAATAAAAAGTACCATATTTGTCATGATTTGATTGGATAACGGATTGGAGGTCTTATTGCCAGCTTCGCTATTCCGAATGTTATATATGTTGGCATAGCCAAAGTATTTCATCGTATATGGTCTTTTTGAATCATATATTTTCTTATGCATTGGTTGAAGGTGGATTAATGCTAGCATTAGTTTGAATGTTTGCTTTAGCATTTTCTGCTAGGTAGAATACATTCTCTAGCATATTACTATGTCTGATTTTTACTTTATTCTTGCATGCTTCGAGAGAAGAGACCTGCCACGCTGCATTTTTTCTTAAATGTTTGCACAGGACTGCGCTCTTCGACGGTTCTGACAGTCTTAAGTGTTTACCTAATAGGTCTGGCAGTCTTAAATGTTTATTGTACAGAGGCGTTGCAATACAGTTTCGTTCCATTTTTTTATGGTGTTGTTTGCAGTGAAATTGTGCTGAATTGTTCTCCGCCGGCATCAGTGGTTTAGTGGTCGATGCTTGTTCCCTGGTTCGTTCCATGATCCTTGTTCTTGTTTGATTCAACTTTGCAAAGTTGAGGTCCTGCAGTTGCAGTTGGACCTCTTCGTGGTTGTCACTGGTTTGTTGTTCTTCAACTTTGCAAGTTGTTGGACCTGTTGTTGCGGTTTGCAGTTTTTAGGTCTAAGCTGTTTTTATCCCTCGTTGACGGGTACGTTTCTGTGCCATCGTTTCATTGGTATTTTTCAATGGTGGGAGTCCCTGCCTCGAAATTCTGTTGCAGACCATGTTTCTCTATGCTCTTAATTTCTATTCCTGGAAACCATGCGTCTTCATATGCCGGCTGCCACGTCCATAGCTATTTCAAAAATTGCAATGCAGAGGGGTTTTCGAAAAGTAGTTTGGAGCTATCAGAAGAGGGAACCATCCGTCGGGGTGTAGACACAGGGAATGGTTTTATTCTGTGGGTTAGAAAACTGCGTCCAACTGTTGTCTTTGTCCTATCCTTTGTATTTTGCAGAAATTTATTCTGTCTCTGAGAAGCTTGTAGGATGCACGCCATGAATAGGTTCAAATAGATCTTTCTGCGGAGTAAATTTATGGTGTTATTTATTTGCGTTGTTTCTTTTTGTTTGGTTTGCTTTCCAGTGTGGGTTTGTTTTCTTCTCGTCTGCTATGGGGACTAGGGGGGATTGAAGTTGACAAGAAGAAGGTTGAAAGATACATACGAGGATTGGTACCTAGTTCCGCGCTTGTAGTTTTCCTATTTTGCTTTCCTTTTTTTTTTTTTCCTAATTTTATTATTTTTTTCCCCTTTTCTCTATTTTCATGCAAACTGAAAGTATCTAACAAACAAATTCAAAATGACAGTTCAAAATATGAAAGAAGTAATAGATTTTGAGTCGTATGAAATAGATACACACTCCATTATACATGACAACATTGACAAGGTTTTTCATAGCAATGGGATTTTTAGATTGGATGTATTCTCGTATACTGTAGGGGATTTCCTTTTCGATGCATTTTAGGTTCTACTGCATTTTCGCTATTCCTCGACTGGCCTGCGCAATGGATTTATAGATTATTTCCTGGGTTGTTTAAAAAATGGCGACGCTGAGGCATTGGAGTTGTATGAATATGAACTGGAATTTGATTTTCTTCGACAGTTGCATGGAATACATGATGTCCAAACGTATTTTTCAAAGATGCGGTTGTTTGCATCCCCAATTCTACCTGCACATGAGAGGGGACTTTGGGGAGATACATTTTGTATACGGTGGCTGTCTAACTGGCTCAATATATCAATTGGAATATGGTCATTGACAAGAAAAACAAGATACTTACTACTCAACAAAACTGCATCTGACAATCCATATTGCATCTTGTTCCATGATGCCAATGCTGTCAGTGGTCATTATGAACCACTACTGTAAAGAAAATTGTCCATTTGCAATGTTGAAGAAGCTCATATTTACTTCTACCTCATTTGCAAAGACCTTGAATCACAGTGGAAATAGATTATGCATCACATAGACTCCCATGGTTTACAGCTAGCAACAACTATTGTGTCTAGCTGTGGAGATAGTCTGTTCAATGCAATTTGCTATTTGGTAGCAGTGGAGTTCGATGTGCAGTCACTGTGGCTTTACACTGTACAGTCCTTTTGCAATGCTATTATAGGCAACAACCAATAGGCTTTTAGGTGCTTGCATGAGCACCTTTCGCCATATCTCCTACAAAATAAGCCGACAATTGGAAGTTGGCAATAATACCTTGTAAAAATGGCACTGCCATATGACAAAGGAAAGGTGGAGGGTTGCAGATTCTATTTGCAATGGCTGCCTATCATGTTCAAAGTAAATATCCAGGTCTGGTCGGCCTTGCCAGATGGCACTGTCCATTCCTGGTCTATTGATTAAAATTATGGTCGAACAATTGACATCCTCTTGTTGAAAACAGATACAACACATATCCATTATGAAACTTTTCTTGGACATATCAGTGGTTCAAGGTTGAATGTCCATGCCAGCCAAACCACATCGAATATGCATACGCGTCGCATGCTTTTTAGTGAGAATGAAACCCCTCTCAGTTGCGATATGGCCATACAGGGCTTGAATGAAAAGTCCATGAGTGAAGTTCATCATAGTTTTGATGAGGCCATATAGGGCTTAAACAAAAAACATAGAGTAAGTTATCACAACTTGAAAAAAGTTATGCGTAAAATTTGTTCGAGTTGTGATGAGGCCATACACCCCTTAAACAAAAAACATACACTAAGTTATGAAAACATGAATCAGAGTGAAATTCATCCCAATTTCCATTAGGTCATCGTGCCCTTGGACAAGAAACGTAGAGTTAGTTACCACAACTTGAAAAAGGTCATGCGCGAGAGAAAAAAAATACATTGTTGCGCTTCCTTTTAGAGAGAAACTCACATATCACAATCTAAAGAAATTTGTTCGTGTAGAACAGAAAAAAAAGAAGGTACGGTCACATATCCTAGAATGGTCATGCAAGTGTCACATTTCGTGGCCCGGAAGCAACACCATGCACTACTACCAATGAAAACTAGCAAACACTTTCTACTCATACTTCCCTGCGAAAGAAAAATGCAAGACAGACGTACATGAAACAAATTAAAGACACTCCTTCCATTGCATGTGCAATTTGTGAACAATTGAATTTCTCAAAAAATAGTAAGTCTTTCATGCCTGATTTGCAAGCAAAATACCTCTGCTTGAAAACACATGATAAACCATTTTCCAGTGGCAAAATTTGTCTTCCATGCAAACGATCCCTTGAAAATGGAAAACTGCCACAATTTTCAACCCCTGAGAAAATAAGATGTAATACACCAATAGAATATGTAAGCGCACTTACGGAACTTGAGGAGAGACTTGTGTCTCTACGAATTGAATTTGCAAAAATCAAGCCTTGGGGCTATAAACGACCCCATATGGGCTTAACAGGATCAATTATTAATGTCCCTGTTTAGCTAGATGTTGTGCAAAAATCCTTGCAACAATTCATTAGCAATACAATGACAATTGCTATGGCTCTGAAAAGACGCTTGCGATACAAAAATGCCTATTAGACAGGCAAAGTGCGTGTGCATGCTGTTATGAAAGCATTAAAGGAATTATGTTCTCGAGCCCTGTACAAAGCACAAAACATTTGTATAAATGAGAACTGGAATAGTGTTCTTGCAGAAGATGATGCCAACTCTACAAAGACTCTCGAAAATGCTAGTGAATTTGATACAAGTGACGAATCAGAGAATGAAACACCCGCTGAGACATTGGTGCATGGATTTAATGATTCACAGTGCATTCATGACTTGCAAGACAAGATTGTCGAAATTGCACTTGCTGAGGGGAAACATCCACTTGGAATATTCAAGGACAAATTTGCTGAGGAAATTAACTTTCTAACACTCTTTTATGGAGATCCACGTGCCGTTGACATTACAGAATGATTCAGTTATCATAAAATAGTCTGATGGGAGCTGCTACATTCAAGCAGTGACTTCTCCTGTCACATACACCTCTTCTTCTAAATTGCTATTCAAAAAGGTTGACTTCACATCCATCTGGTAAACTGGCCATTTGTTTTGGGATGCAATGGATATCACAACTCTAATAGTATCCAACCTTGCTACGGGAGCAAAGGTCCCACCATAGTCAATACCGGGTTGTTGAGAAAACCCTTTGGGAACTAGCCTTTCCTTATATTTCTCTACCTTTCCTTTCTCATTTAGTTTTGTCTTGTAAACCCAGTTAAAACCATAATCACACTGCACCTTGCATGTTTTTCAAAGACTTGTTAATATTGTATTGTACTGTACACCCAATGAATTTATGGACTTTTTAACATGCAAGCGTGGCATTTATATTCGTTGTGAAGCTCCAAGTTTTATGCTTTCTTATATTTATACATAATGATGAAGACCAGACTTTAATATAATAAAATACAATTATTTGTATATAATTAGAAACAATTACATTAATGATATTAATGTGTCCATATACTTTCTAGGTATAGGCACACATTAATATTACTAATGTGTTTGTTGCAAATAACATATAGACACATAACTATACATAAGCCTGGGGCTGTAGTATCTCTCGTGAATCCTGGAGAAAGATAGAGCAAATAAAAAATAATTTTATAACCTATAATCTCAAAATTAAAGGAAATACGCCCTATCCCATCCTCTTAGAAACAAACCTCTCCCCCATTGAGAGCATGGCTATGACTAGATACCTAATGTATAAGAACAAGTTAAACAACATGGAAGATAAGAGGCTTCCTAAAATTGCTTCAAAATCGAGTCATAGCCACCATCGACTCAAGCGAGGATGGCATAAAGATGTCCGGTCTTGGCTAAACTATTGGGGAATCATGGAAGACACCATTTTGCACAATAAAGATACTATTAAAATAAACGTCAAATCAAATTTAAGGAGACAATGTGGTGTGATAAAGAGTTAGAGGAAAAAAGAAAATTAAGGTATTATTAGGATGTAATCAACCCTAATTTAGAAGACCAAAATTATCTATCTATTTTTCCAAGTGTAAAGAAAAAAATAAGCATTGCTAAGGTAATAACAAATTCTCACGAGCTCCATAGTGAAACTGGGTGTTGGTTAATTCCTAAAACGCCATGGGATGAAAGAGTGTGTCACCTTTGTGACACTAAGAAGGTTGAAGATGAAAATAACTTTCTCTTAGTTTGTCCAACCTATACCCATATTAGATCTCATTTTCAAAATATTTATCACACTACCAACCTTCCTAACCTCTTAACTCAACAAAAGTATGGTGATATTGGAAAGCTTCTCTTAATGCTTTTTGAGCACAGAAACAAAATTCTAAAGAATCGCAAGTAATCACTTATCCTCTCAAGTTACGATAGACCAATTTGGTCTTAGTGGGCGTTAATCATCATCATCATCAATTACAACCAACATAGATCCATCGTAACCCCTGTGGTTTCTATTAATAATAGATAGACACATAAATATATCTTCAAATAATTACAACCCATTGTTGGTTTAACCATTTTTTTGTCTTAGATTACTTGTAGGGTTTTAACCATTTGATCTACTTTGATCTTACCCTACTGTCATACGTCGACCCAGGTTCAGATTTGACAAGATCCCAACAAAATCCCTCTAAAACTATCGACCCTCCTGGTAAATTAGAAGGCAATGTAGTACGCAGGGTGCACTGCATAGTCTCACTTGAGATAGTTCTATGGGTGGCTGCAATGCTCAGACGCTTGTAGCATGGGAATGAGTGGGGATCTATGATTGTACCTTGTAATATTCATTTATTTAGTCTAACATGTTAATTAATCAGTCACTATTACTCATGCATGCAAAATATCTTATCTAACTAGTTCCTTTATTCATTCATCTAGCATTTTATCATTAACAAAAATGGAGATGCATACATTCAGTCACATAACACAAGTTCTACCATGGTTCACCCCCTCAGGGGCTACGTCCACAAAGATTTGGATCTCAAGCTATTTTATTGTTTCTCAACACTAGATCGGGCCGCGCGTGTTTACAGTCTCAGGTCTTACAATCTCAACAGGCTTCCCGATCTCTGTGAGGCTGACTAGATCGTACCAGGCTCCTCAGCCTGTGATCTAACCCTCATGATTGAGTTGCTCGACTCTCCTCTAGCTCACCTGCTTACAAAAATAAGGCAACTTCTACAAGCTTTACAACCTTCATCTCTCTCTTCACTCTTTAGTCGGGAAAGGCTCTTCCCTAGACCTCCTAGGTACTATTTATACATATTCTTGGATCATCAACCATTAACATATTCTTCAAAAACCCTAACCCTAATGTCGTTAGGTCTCCCTTGCATGCGCACCTCACATGCTTCCCTTGTATGTGTTGGTTTTCCTTCATGCTCTTCTTTCCAAAAATGGCCTTTTCCCAAAACTGGACCTTCGTCCAACAGGCCCCCAACACTAACATGTGGCTCGTCCCTAGCCACCTAGACTGTGCGCGCTTCCTCAACAACTCCTGCTAGAGTGTGGAACTTGTTTTCCAGTTCCCTTTATTGTGTTTGAGCCTGTATGACCTTTTCTTTGAACGCATCTAACACTTGTGATGTGATATCCTTTCGAATCATTTCTGCGCACTCTGCCTTTGTTTGCGCGATGTTCTTCTTTTCCTCCTCTGCTTGCGCAATAACCTTCGTGGATAGCTCTTGGAGAGGTTCCATTTGAGCTTGTTGGTCCTTATTTTTCGTCTGCGCAACTACTAGCTCTGCTTGCAGCTTCTTCATGTCTTGCAAGCCTTTGAGGAGCTCGGTTATGTTCATTGTTTTCTTCCTCTGCTTAAGGCCCTGGATAGCTGTGCTTATCTTCTCTTGTTCCTGGTCCCAGTGCCAGACCCGCTCATCTTCTTCTAGCGCTGTCCATAACTGCGTCGCCCTCTCAAACAAGTCCATAGCTGCGCTGACTTATCGTTATATTTCCTCCATCTGTCCTACACCTTCCTGCTTCCTTTGTTCCTTCACCTTTGGGGGAGTTGTAGGAATGAGTTGTTCTCGGAGAGTTTCAATCTCCTACCTGTATTGATCAATTGTTTGCACAATATGATCGATCTTTTGCACTGTAGTGGGCTCTGCTATTTGTGCGCTATTCGAGATCCTGTTATAGGCCACAACCACTCCCTTCTCAAGCCTATATGCGTGATCCTTCTCGTCTTTGGTCTCAATCTTGACCTACTCGAGCACCAATCCCAACTCCTCTTTGATAGCCTTCTTTTGTTGCAACTCTATTGCTTTTGTTTGTGCGCACGACTGCACCTCCTGTGTGACACTGACTTGTAATTTGTACAGTTCCTTGGTTGGTAGTCATTGCATTACCAACTGTATCTATGCCAGCTCTTTCACAGGTGTTTGGGCGACGATCTCATCCATGCGCAACATGCTGGGTATAATATGGAAAGTCGAGCTCTCCTGTGCTATGGTCTAGATTGTATCGTGCTTTCTCGACGCAGTCCCGACGTTCGCTTCTGATGCTTCAGGGAATGAATTTGTTCCCATGTCCGTCCTCTGTGCGCTTCTGATCTACTCTAGGACCTGCTTTATGTTGGCCATCTCGTCTTGAATACGACCTCTTTGGTGATGGGCATCTTCAAACTCCTCAGCTGCATGGTCCTAGACCCTTTTGACCACGAGGTCCTCATCATCCTCGGTGATTGTATATTCTTGCGACTTCTTGCACGCCTTGGCCTTTTTATGCGCACCCCCAGTGTGGATGATGGGCCTCTTGGTTTGGCCTTGTTCCAGTGCGGTGGCAGTCAATGAGGTTACTTGTGCTGTCGCAACCCATTTTTCCGTTTCTTTTGGTGCTGAGGTAGTTTCCATTTGTCCGGCCTGGGTACCTTTGTTTGGAAGACCCCCCTTCTTTTGTTGTGCCAAATTCTAACTTGGCTTTGGCTTCTTCGAAACAACTTTATCCCCGACAGGTGTCTGATCTTGCCCTGCATCGGTCTCTGTACCTGTAGGCATATCTTGAGTGAGGATTGGAATTCTCCAGTCATCTTTCCAATCCTTGATTTTCATCTTTACGTATTCTTCTTTGACATAGTATCTAAGCTGCATCCATTCCTTCTCGCTTGGATCCATACCGTGTGCTTGGTTGCTTTAAAGTTCGCTATGTCTCGGTATTGTGCAACCACTTCTGGAGTAATTTTCCAACTGTTAGCAATGCTCTCTTGGAGCTCGTTATAGTATTGTGCGAATGTGATTGCATTGGTACTTTTTATTTTGGGGTACGACGTGCTCCCCAACGATGTATACTACGTTGCACGACAACAACTGGTCTTCTCACAAAAATATGTGTACTGCGGCTCCCTCCATCTGATCAAGGCAATCAAGAATAGTAGCCAAGAGTAGTGAAATTATGTTCCGAGATCCTACACGTCTCTACAGTCATCAAGGAATAGGTTTAACAAGTACGGGGCTTAGTTGAGCATAGTGCCCTCTGCGCACTGCGCTGTAGCCGCGACGACCCTGACATGGACTTCCTCCTTACGACACTTTCTAAGTAGTTTACAAGCCATCGATTTGGTGGCCAACCTTGTTCCTGGTTCACTGATACGCTTGATAATGATTCAGTGAGACCCTCACTCTATGTCATATGTCTTTTTCATCTCCTCCTCCATCGCCTTCTCGTTTGTCTTGTCGTCAAGGTACTATGCGAGATTCTCCCCTTGAGATGGAAGACCGGTGATAAAAGAAATGAGATCCATGTCTATAGAGATGGGCTCTTCCAACCATAGGTAACCTCCGTGGGTGACTGCCATCAATTGCTTGACGCAGTTGTTTGCGTCCGACCCCTTCCAAAATGCAGAATATCCAACATGTTTAGAATTCCGGTGTTGGCCAATCCGACTACCCACTACTTTGGTTGTAAAATGGGATCCTCGAAGGGCCATGTTCCTACATTTTATAGGTAAACCTGCCTTGCAAACTATGGGAACTTGTCTACGTCGGCCACGTCGTGGTCCTAGTAGCGCAATACTTCCACACACCCCAAAAGGTTAGGCGTGGCTTGCAGCCGTTCAAAATGCACGGTAGGACTATGGTTATTGTAGCCTGTCTGCGTGGTGACCTTTCCATGGGATGTTTTCCCTTTTGTTGTGGTGGATGGCTTGAGGTTCCAAACTCCATTTTTTCCTCATTGACATAAGCTTCTGGCTAGCCGGTAACATCTTCTAGTAGCCCTTGCTGCTGCTACTCATGCTCTGTTGTGTGTGACTGTCTTGGTGTGACTGCTTCTGTATGTTTTGGGGCTATCCCATTTACCCTGTGGGCCCCTTCAACATGTTCAGGGTGCGAAGGATTACCTGCGTCCTCAACCTGCTAGCCTTGTCCAATTTCCTGCATGTTTATGTCCATGCCAACCGCTGTTGTTGGTTGGGCTTCCTCCACCATGGGTGTGGGGCTCGCTGATTCCATGTGAGGTGAGGGAATGTCGTCCAAGTTGATGAATTCTGTAGCCTTTGTGGGTTCCTGTTCCATTCCCTATGGTTGTTGTGTTTCTCTATGATGGCTTTGAGGTTTCCTGCAAGCCTGGATCGGCGCATCGAACTTGGGTGGTGCCATGGTGGTTAAGGTTGATTTATGTCGAGCTAGTTCACTCTTTATCTCTTGCTAAATCACTCTCCGCTCTGTATACTCTATCGCTCTGTGATTTCACAATTTCACAATAAACGTTATGTTTCCTGCGTGCCTTTATTATATATAAAGTGTCGTGAAGCTTCTCGAAGAAGCTACCTGAGCTGTGGTTTAAATGAATTAGCGCTTCACGCGTACGTGACATTCAATTTCCTTGACGCTGTCAGTTGGCGCGATTAATGCGAAGTCGCTTCGAAAGTTCTTGTCATTCAATTTGATTGACACCGCTAGTTGGCACGATTAATGCAACAACGCTTCAAAAGTACTTGACATTCAATTTGATAGACATCGCCAGTTGGCGTCTTTTTGCCGTAACTGCCATTTTTCCAATTTCCTCCTTTTTCAGACTGTTGGTCCTTTTTTCGGTGCGGTGGGATTTTTGAGTGTGCGGAAGCTTTGTGCTATCTCACCATTCCTTAGTGTGCAATGTGTCGGTCTTGTGCTGCGCACCGACTTTTCTCTTTTCGTCGCACTAACTCTCTTTTGTTTTTTGGTTTAACCATTTGTTGGTCTTAGATTACTTGTAGGGTTTTAACCATTTGATCTACTCTGATCTTACCCTACTGTCATACGTCGACCCAGGTTTAGATTTGATAAGTTGTCAACAAAATCCCTCTAAACCTATCGACCCTCCTAGTAAACCAGAAGGCAACGCAGTATGTAGGGTGCACTGCGTAGTCTCACCCGAGATATTTCTATGGGCGGCTGCAATGCTCAGATGCTTGCAGCCTGGGAATGAGTGGGGATCTATGGTTGTACCTTGTAATCTTCATTTATTTAGTCTAACATGTTAATTAATCAGTCACTCTTACTCATGCATGTGGAATATCTGATTTAACTAGTTCCTTTATTCATTCATCTAACATTTTATCATTAACAACAATGGAGATGAAAACATTCAGTCACATAACACAAGTTCTACCGTGGTTCACCCCCTCCTAGGCTATGTCCACAAAGATCTGGCTCTCAAGCTCTTTTATCATGTCTCAATAATAGATCGCGTTGCGCGCGTTTATAGTCTTGGGTCTTACAATCTCAACAAGATTCCTGATCCTTGTGAGGCTGACTAGATCGTACCAGGATTCTCAACTTGTGATCTAACCCTCGGGATTGAGTTGCTCGACTCTCCTCTAGCTCACCCGCTTACAAAAATAAGGCAGCTTCTACAAGCTTTACAACCTTCATCTCTCTCTTAACTCTTCAATTGGGTAGGGCTCTTCCCAAGACCTCCTAGGTACTATTTATACATATTCTTGGCTCATCAACCATTACCATATTCTACAAAAACCCTAACCCTAATGTCGTTAGGTCTCCCTTGCATGCACGCCTCACATATTTTTCCTTCGTGCTCTTCTCTCCAACCCACATAGATCCATCTTAACCCCGATCTATCAAGCCCCAAGAGGGATCAAATCTCCCAAGATGCAAACTTTTAATGGTTTAATACATTAATATTAAAGTATGAAAACATATTAATATTATAAAATATATTAATATATAAAAATATTAATAATTATTTTAGTAATATAGTAATTAAAGTTAATATTAAAGTATGAAAAGATATTAATATTATAAAATATATTAATATGTAAAAAATATTAATAATTATTTGAGTAATCTAGTAATTTAAATTAGAGAAAATATTAACATAACAAATTCAAACCAATATATATTTTTTAATATATTAAAATACTTTATAATATATTAATATTATAAAATATATTAATATATATTATTTTTCTTATTATTATTTATGAAATTTTTATTATTATTTTAATGTTTTATTAAAAATATATTAAAATATTTTATAATTTATTAATATTATAAAATATATTAATATATATTTCATATATATAGATATTATTTTTTTTATTATTATTTATTATTTTAATGTTTTATTATTATTTTTTTTTATGTTACATGAACATGTGTATTATATTGGGTTCAAAAAATTTATTAATATATTAAAAAATTATTAATATTTTTAATATATTTTATAGTAATAATATTTTCTCAAATATAAATCTATCTTAACTCAGAATTTATAAGAGGTGGAGGAATCAAATCTCTGGAGGTGAAAACCTTTTTTTATGCAAAATTTGAGGAATTGATAAATCAATAGTTAAGATGGATCTTTAGTGGCTATTTCATACTGTAATGTATATTTAAAATTATATATTATAATATATACATTATTTTATTATTTTATAGTAATAATATATTATTAAATTTTCAAATAAATAAAGTAATATATAATATTATTATAAAATTTATATAAATAATACTATATATTATAATATATAATGTTTTTATAAACTTTATATACAATTTGAGTGGGCGTAATGATTAAAAACACATATTTACATATTCAAATTTAGAGATAAGTAAAACATGTATACCTCTATAAACTTTAGTAATCAAATCATGTAAATGGATTATTTTTCCAATAAAAAAATGTCAAAAACAAAATATTTAAACCATTCCTATCCAGTCAAATCGCTGGGCGGAGGGGGATCCCTTATCCCACAAACAAGGAAGTTTCATACACCAATTTGATGTGCTGGCTTGACTGTGACCTTAAAAATAGATTATTATTTTTTATTATTATAATAAATCTTAAAAAACATAGATACCTTAATAAACTTTAATAATCAAATCATATAAACCCATTATTTTTATCAAGTAAAAAAATGCCAAAAACAAAATATTTAAACCACTAATATCCTATTATAATTTTAAGAACTAAAAGTCAGCAACCACATACACATTGTGTGTCTTTCCATGATCTTTTTCCTACTAAGCTAAATACATGTTAATATTGCACATGACTTTTCCCATATTAAGCTAAATACATGTTAATATTGGACATGACTTTTTCCATATTAAGAGAAATACATGTTAATGATGTATCGAAATACATGTTAATAATGTATCGTGCACGTGTGCCCTGACCGAATTTATGGTTTTCTAAAAAGCAAGGCGTGGCATTTATATTCGCCCTGAAGGTCGTTTTATACTATGCAATATAATGATGAGAAAACTTTAATATAATAAAATAATTTATATATGATTTTTTTTTTTTATAAAATAGTTTTAAAGTTTATTTTTATTACATGGGTAAATTTTATTGTTTTTTATTATAATATTAAAGTATTAATTTTAATTTTAATTTTTAATATTTAATATGTAAATATGTTTTTTCATTTTCTAATATTAAAAAAATTATAATGGTTTTGTTATGTGGTTTGCAGTTTTTTTAATTCCTTTTAACATAGCATCATAATCATAAAAGGATGAATGCTTTAAGATTTTGTAAAATAGATATTAATAAATTATAAAATTAGAATTAAAATATGAAAAGTTCTTATATTTATATATAAATAATTTTTGGAAAAAAACTGTTTTATATAATTTTTTTTTTTTTTGAATTAATAATTTGGTCCTAAATAGTGTGAAATATAAATTGGATATCAAATTTATCAAAAAGGAAATGAATAAGTAATAGTTAAGGAGAAATTAAAAAATAAATTACAAATTGAAACAAGTGGTCTTATAGAAGCAAAAAGGTTGAGCAAAATAATTAAACATAAAATAGGTAAGCTCCAATACCCATAAATGCATGACATACTTAGTAAAACTCTGAACTTAAAAGGGTCTAGAATAAAGATATACATTTGACTGCACTCCTACCATTACTTTTTATTTTTATTTTTGGTTGTCATTTAAATATTGTGTGTCATATGTGTTTGCTCATTCTTATTGTAAATATAAAGCAACTGAGGCACAACATAAAATTAATGAAATTGTATTTAACATAACATCATCAAACAATTTCACATGGAATACAACACCATTAAAAACATAAATAGAAAAGCTTAATAGATTACCTTGATATAGCAGCCTGTACACACTTTCAATTTTGAAAATCACCAAATAAAAGGTTCCAACTTTTTTCTATGCCTAGAATGGTTGTTGTAAAAATAATAATAAAAGTTATGTATTGCAAAATTTGAAATTAAGACAATTTCCATCACTGCAATTGCAATTTAATATTAATGATCCTTACCTCTCTGGATAGTTGCATGCATGTTTTGGGCACTGTTTCCAATTTCCAAAGAATCTCAATGACTTGTAAGTTCTTGTGGTATAATATTTGTAACTTATGCAATGTGCTATGCATGCAACTTGCAAGTTTCAACCTCCATCTTCTATAGAATTTGTAACATGTATGCATGGCCTTTTCTATAGAATTTATAACTTGTGTTATGTATGCTTTACACAAAAATCACCATTCAAATTTAGGAAATTGTTATTATATATTATAATATATATTGTTATTATATATATATATATATATATATATATATATATATATATATATCGGATTTTTTTTTTTGATTTTCTTGTTAAATTGACGATTTCAAAAATTAAGTGAACATTTGACGATTAAAAATGGAAAAACTACCGTCAAATTTAACCACAGATCAAACTAAATTAAGGAAGGAGGTTCAAAAGATAAAGAAAGCCAGAAATGAAGGAAAATGAGCAATAATTAGAAACCAAAAAACTATTATTATGGATAAAGACCAAAATGATAACAATAAATAGCAATTTGAGACACTTCTAATCATTTCTTGGTTTTCTAACCTTTTGTTTTTTGGTAAATAAAATATTGTATTGCATGGAAACTATAAAAGGTGGCTTACAAAATATAGAGACGTGGCTATAGCCAGAAACCATAGTTTTAACAAAAGAAAAAATTGACTGTAATTGATTCCTGTCAAGACTTGAAAAAAAATGCTTAAAAAACTAAAGGTGCGGTGAACCCGGGCTTCCATCATGGCTGTAAGTGAAGACGAACAATTGGTTGCAATTCAGACAATGCTTATGGGTAGGCACAATGGACAGGGAGTCAAACATGAGGTCCATGTGACGACTGAGGATGCTCTGATTATGGAGTTGGTCCTCTAGATTCCTGCACATCTCGAAGATAAACTGAAGGTGGTATTTCGAAAAACAGTGTGGGTTGAGCAAAACCTGCTCTATGCTCACGACCGTTCCCTCATGTTGCGTTGTTGCTGCATCGAATTCAGTCGATGGAGTCTCTTCCATGGCCAACCAGTGGGCCACCTCAGTGGTAGCCGAGACATTCCTTGTTGTCCAGTCTTTCAGCCAACTGGGGGGATTTCTTCCTCGACCACACAACCACCTAGAGCCATTGTAGGATGTGCCGAGGGGATGGCATTGTTTATGGGCTTTGGTATTGTTGTGGTGGTTTCCATCTCGCTTGGAGTAATTTATTCCTCAATTGGGCAACCTCTTGAGTCAATCATGGGGTCGAAAAAGTGAGGTGGTTAATCTAGATTTCCTAGAGGAGGAGGGGGATCTTCAAGCCAATTCTGGTCAGAGAAGGAGGGGATAACAAAGTTGTTCAATGGATTAGAGGGAAATGAGGGGTCTGAGCGATTGCGTTAGGTTATGAAGCTATAGTAAGTCGACCCTCGTTTGGGCTTGCCTTGCTCCCTCAGCATAGTGTAGTTACGATGGGGAGAGAGGCAAAGAAGCAAACGAAGAACGAGTTCCAAGGAGAAGCAAGCCGTGTGCACGTTACAGGTGAGGAACAAACAAGGAATGAATGCCAATAGGGAGAGGGAATATTAGGGAGTGAGAGCTTGCCTATGGAGAGGAGGCTCAAACAGAGAACAAAGTGCCAAATGGAAATGCAGAATGATAAAATTTCTGTGAGACCTTACCTTCATATAAACATTCGAGGTGACAGAGAGGAGTTCCATGAAGATGAAGGTGACACCAACCAGTTGCATTGTACCTGCTCCAGTGAGCCATAGTTATTTCACAATGAGTTCCATTAAATCGCCCTTACCGCACCAACACACTAACACCACTATGACTTGAATGCTAGGCATGTTGCACAGACTGGATATGAGACTAGCAGTTAGGAGTATTAACTCTCCTGTCCGTATGAGTGCCAGGTTGCCAATGCTGGATAGATGTCACCCCATTCGTGGGGAATTCTAACCTCTAAGTCACCAAAACTTCATTTAAAAGAAATCCAAGTAATCTCTTACTTTTTTTTAAAGTTCAGATACAACAATTTTGATATCGATCATCATCATAATAACAAATATTTTGTTTCAATTTATTATACAAAACAAACATTTATAATGCCCAATATTAAAACTCTATATTAAACTATATATATAAAATAAAATTCTATGTAAAAAATATTTTTATAAAACTTCCAAATTTAAATTTAAATTTTTTCATTTAAATTTATCTTTGTAATTTATTAATATTAAATGGAAAAATCTTAACCATTCATCTTTTTTATAATTATGATACTATGATAAAAATATACATAAAAAAAAATTACACATCATATAAGAATAAGGATTTAAAGAAAGTAATATTAAAAATGAAAAGATATATTAACATATTAAAAGATAAAAATGAAAAACAAAAATCATGATTATAATATCATATTAAAAAATTAATAAAATTAACAACTAAATTTTAAACAAAACAAATATTTGTTTAAAAATGATTCTACTTTATTATATTAAAGTCTTCTCATCATCATTATATTATTATATTTAAATATAGAAAAACATAAAAGTTGGACCTTCACAAAGAATAACAACATAGTACATCTATAAAATATTTCAAAACGTCTTACACAATTTTAACTATATAATATTCTTACGAACATAATACATATTGTAATTTATATTAATTATATATAATCAATTCAGTATTTGATCTAACGGTAATATACACAATCAATTATGCAAGTTAAATAATTAATTCCGGGCACAAACAGAAGAGAGTATATAAACCAAGAAGGAATTTGCATAGCTGGACTCGTGAAATGTTCTTGGAATCTCTTAGTTCGAGGTCAAGGTTGCTGGCTCATGGTTTATAAAAATATTTGACGGATCATACTTGTGAATATATTTGATGGATAATACTTGTGAGATGTAAGTATAATGCTCTTCAATTTTGGTTAGAAAATGCAAATGCCTGACTGCATGCCGAACATATTAAAGGCTGCATTTTTATTACAACGGAAGAAGTTTGCACGAAGCCAAACGAAAAAGGTGGAGAAAACCAGTGGAGCATTTTGCCAAAATGCTTGATAGATGGAGGTGTATAGATACAAGTAGTTCGAAAAAGGTGGAGAAAATCGGTGGAGACTAAAATGCTTGATAGATGGAGGTGTATAGAGGTACAAGGTAGTTTGGACTATAGGTTTTGTTCTAGGTTTTGAAAAAAAAATATTTCTATTTACATGACTTAGGTATAATTACGAAAAATGTGGAGTGAGAAATGCGTGATAGTTGTAGTTGTATAGATACAAGGTGGTTTGGATGACGGGTTTTGCCTTGACAAAAACTGTTTCTATATACATTCTTTCGGTATAAATATATACATCTATCTTATTAAAAAAATGATAAATGCTAGAGCATGTTGGCCCATTGTGATGAGGCTAGAAGAGTAGATGTCTTTGGGATAGAGGTCCACTTAGGTGTGCTTAGGGACGCCTGAGAGCTTGTTAAATCACAATTGTTTGGTATATCTCGTCTGTGGAATGTTGGATATACTCTTGAGTTATAGTGGCAACGAGTAGGTTTTGTTAAATTGTGACAATAAATTAAAATAAATTGTAAATACTAAAGTTTTCCTATGTAAGGTGTTGGTTTTCGAAACCAGTGGAAGTTTATATAATGGGTGGTAGTTCTCATAACTATGTAAACGACTCCAAGATAGATATAAATCGATGAAGCCCGAGAGATGTATTGGGGGTTGGGTGGTAAGCCTAACTGTACGCCTATCTTGAATAATAGAGATATCGATACCTTTCCTCGTGGATGTTTCCTTGACACATTGTTAGGCTTTTACCATGTAAATCTTCTCTGTTATTTGAGTGATTGTTTTTTCTTTATTATCATATTTCTTGCATTTAATTATTGTTTCATGCTCTAAATCCCAACAAGTGGTATCAGAGTGAACGTGTTTGGTCTTTGTAAGGAAGAAGATGAGTGACATAGTAGAAATCCTAGCCTCCAAAAACCCTATTCGCCATTCGAGTTGAGTTCCGTTGGTTGTATGGGTGAATCGAGAGTCCTAGGAAAAGGAAAGAAGGACCAATCACAAGGGAGAGTCGACTGGTGAAGGTCGAGTTCTCTTTGCAAGGCGCTCTGTTCGCGTGCAGGAAAAGGGAGAACTACTCTAATCTATGTTTTGGTAGTAGAACCGTCTAGAGCCACCAAGAGAGAGGTGCTAAATCCGCCTCGTATTTCCGTCCAGAGTTGCCATTCATGGGAAAGCCAAGGAATTTGCGAAGTAAGGAATCCGCACCCGCTGAATAATCAAGGGAGCCGAGCTGAAGCCAAGTAGAGGATACCGTGAGGTGAAGGAACGTAGAGCCGACGAGGGTTTCGTGCTGGAGGTAGCCATCTAACCGAGCCATTAGAGATGGATTTTATGTGAGCCATGGAGATCAAGTGAAACATGCGATTTGGTAAGGGTACCAAATTAACTTTTGGTTTCATTATATATATATATATATATATATATGTGTGTGTGTGTGGGGGTGGAGTTTTTAAATTTTTTATGCAAGTTGGAATATTCACACAGTATGGAGCGGAAATGTATTTTTTCAAAAAAATCAAATCGATATTTGAAGAGGGAGCCTCTGTGTAGAGAATTAATGACAAAGAACACAAATGCTAAATTTGGGTTGAAAAAATTTGATGGTAAAAATAACTTCGAATTGTGGAAACTTAAAAGGCGAGATTTGTTAACAACAATAGGATCGGTGATGGTGGCGTCACCGTGAAAGAAAAAAAAATTACTTTGAAGTTGCAAAGTTATTTATTGCACGTAAATGGACATATGATGTAAGACCTAGATAGACATGCATATCCCTAGTTTATTGGGTCACCTATGAAAAGTCTAGACATAGATTTTGGTAGATTGAAGATGTGGGGGGCATGTATGTTGGGTTAATTTTGGTGAAGGAGTCAACAAGTTAAATATGTTTTTAGGTCAAAGCACATGGTTTTTCGAGTCCATGTTTTTTGGGTAACCTATGGTATTGTGTCCGTAGATTGCATGTAATGAAGCCTATAAAAGGCCTGGTGAACTCAATTGTAAATGAGACTAGAGACAAGCGGTGAAGGCTTACTTGGCCGGCTTGATTGGATTGGGTCAAGGGAATGTTCATGTCAAGGTGGAGCATTGTGACTGCATCGTAAGGTACCTGGAGGTGAGAAACAAAGGTTCACTTGGTCTTGGCTGGATTTGGTCAAGGTTTCAAATGCAAAGTTTGAGGTGGAGCATAAGGTGTCCAAGTTAGAAAGGTGGGTCTCTAGAAAGACTGATGAGATTTGTAATGAAATGAGCATTGGCAGGTCAATCAAATGTTTGAGAATATATGATGGAGGTAGGTTCATATTCATGGAATTTCAAGGAAGCTGGGATTGAAGTGACATGCTTAGTAATGCCAAATTTCAACAAGAGTTGTGGGCATAAGTGATTGTGTTATCTAGTAAATCGGTCACCATTGGTTGCAAAACACTAGAAGATTTTGGAAGAGGTAGATATTTGTTGGTTATGGTGATTGTGTCAAGGGATGCAGATCGTGGGATCCTACTACCCACATAACCATCATGGAAAAATATGCAGTGTTTGATGAATCTCCTTTTATAAAATCAAACAGAGTAAAAGATGAAAGATACAAAGCATGACTAGTAGCAGAAGCGTATTTGGAAGGTATTGTTTTCCATGCAAGTTTCTTACCAATTGTTAAGCTTGTTTCTATTCATGTTGTGTTAACACTAGTTGTGTTACTTGATCTTGAGTTAGCGCAACTAGATGTTAAAACAATTTTACATGGAGTTCTGGATAAGGAGATGTATATGGAACAACCATAAAGGTTAGTTCAAGATTGCAATGGAAGATTTGTTTGCAAATTTAGGGAAGTCATTGTATGGCCTAAAACATGACAAGCAAATGGTACAAGAAGTTGATTCCTTCATGGTAAGCCAAAATTTAGAAGAAGTGAGTATAACTATTGTGTTTATGGTATATTCATTATCTTGGTATCACATGTTATGATTGTTGCAAGAAAAAGCATGTTTTTGAGATCAACAAGTTGGATCAGTTGGTTAGGACGTTTGAAATGAAGGATCCAGGAGTAGTGAAACAAATCTCGAGCATGGAAATACATAGAGACAGGAAAAATGGTAAGCATTGTTTATCACACCAGAAGTATGTGGTGAAGATACTCAAGAAATTCGGTATGAATAAAGTGAAATCGATAAATATCCCTTTGGCTTTCCATTGTAATCTTTCTTCAGGTTTATGTCCTAGTAATGAAGAAGAAAAAAGTTGTATGTCTCATGTATCATATGCTAGTAGGAAGTTTGATGTATGCGATGAAATGGTCAATATTTCACATGCAATTGGTGTTGTCAGTAGACACATGGAAAAACCGTGTGAAGAGCATGGAAATGGGTGTTAATGATGGCGATGAGAATGTTCAAGTATTTCACATGTAGTTGGTGTTGTCAATGGACACATGGAAAACCTAGGTGAAGAGTATGGAAATGGGTGCTGATGATTGCAATGAGAATGTTCAAGTATTTCACATGCAATTGGTGTTGTCAATGGACAAATGGAAAAACTAGGTAAAGAGCATGGAAATGGGTGCTTTAGTATCTTAGAAGCACATAAGCACAAGTATCACCTACAATGGTTGCAGTGATTTAGTCTGTGGTTATGATTCAAGAGATTTGGACAAGAGGAGACTTACCTCAGGTTATGTCTTGCAAGAATGCAATGATCTATTGGGTAAGTTTGAAAAAGTACATGATAAGGTGTTTTGTGGTGGTCGAAGCGTTGTGCATTTGACTAGCGGTCCAACATATCAAAATGAGACAACACATCATTTTGTAAGACATGTTACTGATGGAGGAAGAATGGTCCATATTGGAGCAAATCGTGAAGACACGTTCACGTAGCCAATACTGTTAGAGAAGCTGTAGAGCTGCGATGGTGTTTGACTTATCTTGGTTTGCAAAGAGGTGATGAATGGGCTTGGGCAATGTATGAGGTAAATTGTTGTCAAGGTGGAGATCATTAAATTGTGACAATAAATTAAAAGAAATTGTGAATACTAAAATTTAACTATGTAAATGGCCCACATGGGTGTAGACCGATTGGCAAGTGCCGTGTAAATGGAATGAAATATGTAAAAATGAGGTCTCAAGATCGATTCTCACCCCGATTTACTTGTGCTCCATTCTTGCGGGTTGCGTGGTTGCACCTGGGGTTATAGTGGTAGCCAACGGGGATCGACGCCGTGTCACGTGAGTACGAGAACCACGCATTGCCGATTCCCCCAGTACAAAATAAAAATAAAAATTAAGTGTGTAGATATTTAGTGGTGTTGGTTTACGAAAGTGGTGGAAGTTATATAACGGGTGATAGTTCTCATAACTATGTAAACTGCTCCATGATAGATATAAATCTATGAATCCCAATAGATGTATTGGGGCTGGGTGGTAAGCCTAATTGTAATCCTATCTTGAATAACAAATATATTGATACCTTACCCCATGGATATTTCCAAATACATTATGAAGGTTTTACCATATAAATCTAGTATGTTATGTGAATGATTGTTTTGTCCCTATTGTCATATTTCTTGTTTTAATTATTGTTTCAGGCTCTAAATTCCAACAGGTTTGATTTAGAACCCATATCACTCCTATTACCAATTTCCATGATTTGAAAAAAATAATAATAAATACACTTACAATTTGCAAAGCATTTCCCAATATTTATATATGCTTTTGGAATATCAATTTTTCCAAATATCTATTCATTATTATAATATATACATCCATCTTAATTTAAAAAAATTGATAAATACACGCACAATTTGCAAAGCATTTCCCAATATTTCTGTATGTTTCCAAATATCTCTCATATACAAGATAGTGGCGATTTCTTATTTAGTGAAATAATATAAGGAAGCTTAATTTCGATTTCAACAACAGCCTTTAAAGAAGCTTTTAACGACACATTACTTCCGGACCATTCCACAAATTCCCAGGCTTCACCGCTTAGTCAAGTTATCTATCTTATCTCATGGTTTTTTAAATTGAAAACCTTTTCTAAGACCAGCCTCTTTGCAGAAATTTTTTTTTTTTTTAATAATATAACCAGCCTCTTTGCAAATCTACAATGGAAGAGCAAATTCTAGCTTTCTTGTAAGCTAGTATCAAGGAAAAGTTAGAGATTTCCACATATTCTGCGAGATCTTACAGAAACCTTTGTCACGAATTGCACCGTCCATTAAATTTCAGGACTTCATATTTATTAATAGATAAATCTATTAATAACAATATTTACAATATATGATTAAGGGTTTTAAGTACTATCTAAAATTGTTTGGTTAAGAGTTTGTTTTTTTAGAACTTAATCTCTCCAGATCTACAAATATTTGGTATGAATGAAAGTTTGTTTTTTACAGACTTTAGTAAGTTATTTCAGATGATTTGATTTTCCTTATAACGGTAATGAGTTAATCTGCATTTTCTTTATTGATCTATCTAAATATTTGATTTTTTGAACTTTTTTCACTGAATCCAGTGAAATAGATTTTGGTGAAATCTCCATTTTCTATTATTCAAATTGCATTTTTGAATGCATAAATGGATTCAACACCCTCAAAAATGGTCAAGACAATCTAATTATACAGACTTAATCACTCAAATTTATAATTCCAACAATTTTTGATTAGATTTCAGGAAAAATTGATCCAAAATGCCCTTAAAAACTCCAAAAAATAAACATTTAAACTACACATTTTCCTGATAATTATTCAACCTGCATTTATTCAACCTGCATTTATTGCATTCATAAATAACAGCCAATAATAACGGTACCAATTCTAATTGACAGATAAGTTTCCTACTACTCTTAAAGAAATATCAAACATTTTTTCACCGTTACTCCGTGATGCTTCAAATTTACTCTTAACTTTTTTAGAACGCAAACACTGCTACCACCTCACTACCATGAAGTGTTACCACCATGAAGTGCAAACACTTGTTCCTCAAGGCTTGTATCCATGGTTTTGGGAGCATCTCACAGAGTTTGAATCTGCCTCTACGTCAACTGAGCAGCATTTAACTATTCGAACAGACTGACTGACGGAAGGAGGAGAAGAAAAAATGTCTACAGTGGCAAACAGCATGGCGATTCTAAATGCTTATAACTAAATCACCAATGCATACTGGAGGTTACAATTGGAAGAAGGAAAATAGACGAATGCCACAAAATCATCTGGCAGGACTGGACCCCTCACTTTCTCTTTCTCTTTAAAAGCCAGCGAAACAGCAGAAGGAAGAACCCTAGTGGCCATTTTAAAAACCCTACGACATAAGCCATATCTCCAAGGATGAGAACATGCAACCTGCAAAGAAAAAGAACTATACTGTAACTATATATGCACTGACATTATGCACTCACTGGTTATATGAGATCAGTGGCATTTACAATACAGAGGACGAAAAAATTCAAGCAAATAGAACATAGGACAAAAATAATTCATGCAAATCGAACATTCACAGGATGACATACCTGAAACTGGAGTCGAGAATCCCTTCAAAAGCGCTTTCCCATTGCAGCCTTTATGCAGAAAAACATTTCACAACCTTTCAGAAAATCCAACGAAGATATCAGGCCATGAAGAAAGAACAGGAAATTGTGTCAGAGGAAGCAATTTCAATTTTCAATATGTGGGAATGCAGCAGCAGGCGGGTCTATCAACCAAGGCAACAAGCAACGGGCATGGAGAAGCATCCGCCTACTTTGCAGGGTGGCACGAGTATGATAGGAATCCATATGACCCATTGAAGAATCCATCTGGGGTAATCCAGATGGGTCTCGTAGAGAATCAGGTTAAGTCCTAAAGCAACAACATAACCTGCAATTACAACGATCAAATACTAAACAAAAGGCAAAAACCAGTCCCCACAGATCCTTTTACAACGATCAAATATTAAACAAAACCAGTCCCCACAGATCCTTTTGAATCCAAAAATGAAATTATCCTCGGCTTGCAATCTTTTAATGTTACCTTCTTGAAAGCTGGCAAGCCATGGTAATCCTGATACAGCACCAATTCTCTAAACACCGAAGTGCCAGCATCCTGATTGAAACTCATGGATGCCTCTGGCTGCTGCTTTATTCATCTTTCCAACATATCAATTGAGAGCTGCAGCCAAAGACAACACAAACATTAACGCCATGATTTCAACTTCACGTGGAGAAAGAAAGAGCTGCACAATATTAAGTTGCTAACACATAATATAAATCTGCAAATTTAAGCACAGATGCTTCAGGACTTTACCTGATTCTCTGCAAAACCCATCTGGATTCTTCAATGGATCATATGGATTCCTATCATACCCATGCCACCCTGCAAAGCAGGCTGAATCTTCTCCATCGCCGCTGCTTGTTGCCTTGCTTGATAGACTCGTCTGCTGCTGCATTCCCACGAAATGGAAATTGGAATTGCTTCCTCAGAAACATTTTCATGCTCTTTCTTCATGACCTGATATCTTCATTGGATTTAATATCAAACAATCTCCAATATTCTCACTTTTGCTGCTGCGCCTGAAATTCTTCAGATACCACTCTTTGGAATATCATATTGCTCTCCCTTTCATTCCAAAGCAATTGAACATTTCGACACAATAAGTCAAACCCCCATGTGCAGGAGCGTAGGAAGTTGAGAAATCTTGCACGTAACGAAAGCTATATTAAATGTCGGTGGAGAGATAGGACCTTTTGAAACCATATTTATAATTTACTCATGTGAGTATCTTTGGAAGAGAATAGCCTGTCACAGACAACCTGCCATACCATGGTCATGGTAAAAATATATATTCATTATAAAGAAAATTACAAATCATATAAGAACTAGCATAGCCGCTAACTCGCTGTTGGTGAACGCTGAACCGCCGATAAATAAAAATTCACGTTAAAAAAACCAAATCAGTGAAAACGCTAGGTCTATGTATGAAGAAATTGCGAACTTCCCAGCCTATCACACAAATAGTGGCTAAATCTCACACAGAAAACAAACCCTACACATCTCAGCCACGTACCAATAGTTGAAGAATTCCAAAAGTTAATCATTTAAATATGGCAATCATATGATGTTACAGTGATTTCTTAATATGATTAGGTAAATGTTAAAAAGTAAACAGATATGCCAACATCTTCAATGCATGACCATCAAATTAGAATTTAAAATTAAAAGCTTATTAATTGTGTCCATCTCCAATAGATATACACATTTCAGCGTAATAAAGATTTAAAAAAATTAATATTAAAACTGAAAAGATATATTAACATATTAAAAAATAAAAATAAAAAACAAAATTCATGATTACAATATTATATTAAACAATTAATAAAATTAACAATTACAATTAAAAAATATAAATTTAAAAACAAAATAAATATTTATATAAAAATTATCATTATATTATTATATTAAAGTCTTCTCATCAAAATTATCATTATATTATTATATTAAAGTCTTCTCATCATCATTATATTTAAATATAAAAAATAATAAAAGTGGGACCTTCACAAAGAATAATTTTATTATTATATTTAAATATAAAAAAACATAAAAATTGGACCTTCACAAAGAATATAAATACCATGCGGCCATAAATTTATTGATCCAAAATACAATATAACATATAAAAACAAAAAATATAAATATCATGTTTATCTTTTAAAAAGCCATAAATTTATTGATCGAAAATACAATATAACATATAAAAACAATGAGAATATGGCTGAATTATATTTAGTAACATCATACATCTATAAAATATTTCAAAACCTCTTACACAGTTTTATCTATAAAATATTTTTAAGTCCATAATACATATTGTATTTAAAACCATAATACATATAGTATATTGCAATTTATATTAATTATATATAATCAATTCATATAAGATTTAAGCAACAATTCCTAGTATTTGACCCAACGGTAATATACACAATCAATTATGCAAGTTAAATAATTAATTGCGGGCACAAACAAAAGAGATTATATAAACAAAGAAGGAATTTGCATAGCTGGATTCGCGAAATGTTCTTGGAATCTCTTAGTTCTAGGTCAAGGTTGTTATCAAAATATTTGATGGATCATACGTGTGAAAATATTTGATAAATAATACTTGTGAGATGTAAGTATAATGCTCTTCAATTTTGGTTAGAAAATGCAAATGCTTGCTTGCATGCCTAACATATTAAAGGCAGCATTTTTATTACAACAGAAGAAGCTTCGCTCCAATAGAAGGGATCTGATTCAATCAATGGATGAGCGATTTCATTCCTTGATTTCTTCCCCTCAAAGAGATAGCTCATGTAAGGGTTTGAACGCTCACCCCAATCCCTTGGGTGAGGAGCCTACTAATGGATACTTTGATTGTGAAGGGCAGCTTGAGATGGCTATTGCTCTTGCCGTTAGCTATTGCTTTAGCTATTGGTAGTTCATTTCCTTTTGCTAAAGCAATCTCTAAAGCAATAGAAAAATGTGGAGTGAGGAATAATTATGAAAAATGTGGAGTGAGAAATGCTTGATAGTTGGAGTTGTATAGATACAAGGTGGCTTGGATGGCGGGTTTTGTCTTGGACAAAAATTGTTTTTATATACATTCTTTTGGTATAAATATATACATCCATCTTAATAAAAAATGATAAATGCTAGAACATGTTGGCCCGTTGTGATGAGGCTATTCTTTTGGTATAAATATATACATCCATCTTAATAAAAAAATGATAAATGCTAGAACATGTTGGCCCGTTGTGATGAGGCTAGCAGAGTAGATATCCTTGGGATAGAGGTCCACTTAGGTGTGCTTAGGGACGCATGAGAGCTTGCTAAGTCACAATTGTTTGGTATATCTCACTTGTGGGATGTTGGATATACTCTTGAGTTATAGCGGCAGCTAGTAGGTTTTGTTAAATTGTGACAATAAATTAAAATAAATTGTAAATACTAAAATTTTCCTATGTCAGGTGTTGGTTTACGAAACCAGTGGAAGTTTATAGAATGGGTGGTAATTCTCGTAATTATGTAAACAACTCCAAGATAAATATAAATCTATGAAGCTTGAGAGATGTATTGGGGGTTGGGTGGTAATCCTAACTGTACGCCTATCTTCAATAACATACATACTTTGCCTCGTAGATGTTTCCTTGACACATTGTCAAGATTTTACTAGGTAAATCTCATATGTTATCTGAGTGATTGTTTTGTCTCTATTATCATATTTCTTGCATTTAATTAATGTTTCAAGCTCTAAATCCCAAACAAGTGGTATCAGAGTGAACGTGTTTGGTCTGTGGAAGGAAGAAGATGAGCGACATAGTAGAAATCCTAGCCGCCAAAAACCCCATTTGCTAATCGAGTTGATTTCCACTGGTTGTGTGGGTGAATCGAGAGTCCTAGGAAAAAGAAAGAATGACCAATTACAAGGGAGAGCTGATTGGTGAAGGTCGAGTTCTGTTTTCAAGGTGCTCCGTTCACGTGCAGGAAAAGGAAGAACTACTCTGTTCTACTTTTTGGTGGTAGAACCGTCTAGAGCCTCCAAGAGAGAGATGCTCAAGCTGCCTCATATTTCCGTCTAGAGTTTTCATTCATGGGAAAGCCAAAGAATTTGTGAAGTAAAGAATCCACACCCGTTGAATAATCAAGGGAGACGAGCTGAAGCCGAGCAGAGGAGGTCATGAGGCGAAGGCACGTAGAGCTGACAAGGGTTTCGTGCTGGAGGTAGTCATCTAACTGAGCCATCAGAGATGGATTTTATGTGAGCCATGAAGATCAAGTAAAACATGCGATTTGGTAAAGGTACCAAATTAACTTTTGGTTATATATATATATAATTTAAATGGGTGGAGTTTTTAATTTTTTTTTATGCAAATTGGAATATGCATAAAGTATGGAGCGAAAATGTATTTTTTCAAAAAAATCAAATTGACATTTGGAGTGAAAAATCAAATCGATATTTGAAGAGGGAGCTTGTGTGTATATAACTAATGAAAAAGAACATAAATGCTAGATTTGGGTTGAAAAACAATGATGGTAAAAATAATTTCAAATTGTGGAAACTTAAAATGCTAGATTTTCTAGCAACAAAAAGATCTATGATGGTGGAGTCATTGTGAAAGAATATATTTTTTTACTTTGGAGTTGTAAAATTATTTATTGCATGTAAAGGGGCATATGATGTAAGATCTGGTTAGACATGCATATACCTGGTTTATTGGGTCACCTATGGAAAGTCTAGACATATATTTTGGTAGATTGAAGATGTGGGGGGCATGTATGTTGGGTTAATCTCGGTGAAAGAGTAAATGAGTTAAATATGTTTTTAGGTCAAAGAATTTGTTTTTTCGAGTCCATGTTTTTTGGGTAGCCTGTGGTATTGTGTCCATGGATTGCATGTAATGAAGCCTATAAAAAGCTTGGTGAACTCTATTGTAAATGAGCCTAGAGGCAGGCAGTGAAGGCCTACTTGGCCAGCTTGACCGGATTGGGTCAAGGGAATGTTCATGTCAAGGTGGATCATTGTGACTCCGTCATAAAGTACCTAGAGGTGAGCAACAAAGGTTCACTTGGTCTTGGCCAGATTTGGTATGAGCTTTGTAGTGAAATGAACATTGGAAGGCCAATCAAATGTTTGAGATCAATATATGATGGAGGCGTGGAATTTCAAGGAAGTTGGGATTGAAGCAACCTGCTCAGTAATGCCAAGTTGCAACAAGATCAGTTGTGGGCATAAGCGGTTGTGTTATCTAGTAAATCAATCACCATTGGTTGCAAAAGACTGGAAGATTCCAGAAGAGGTTTATCTTTGTTGGTTATGGTGATGGTGTCAAGGGATGTAGATTGTGGGATCCTACTACCCACATAATCATCATGGACAAAGATGTAGTTTTTGATGAATATCCTTTTATAAAGTCAAATAGAGTAAAAGATGAAAGATACAAAGCATGAATGGTAGCAAAATATTGCTTTCCATGAAAGTTTCTTACCAATTGTTAATCTTGTTTCTATTTATGTTGTGTTAGCACTAGTTGTGTTACTTGATCTTGAGTTAGTGCAACTAGATGTTAAAACTGTTTTACATGGAGTTTTGGATAAGGAGATGTATATGGAACAACCAGAAATGTTAGTTCATGATTGCAACAAAATATTTGTTTGCAAACTCAGGGAATACATTGTATGGCCTAAAGCATGCCAAGCAAATGGTGCAAGAAGTTGATTCCTTTATGGTAAGCCAAAATTTAGAAGAAGCGAGTATAACTATTGTGTCTATGGTATATTCATTATCTTGGTATCACATGTTATGATTGTTGCATGCACACACATGTTTTTGAGATCAATAGGTTGGATCAGTTGGTTAGGACGTTTGAAATGAAAGATCTAGGAGTAGTGAAACAAATCTTGGGCATGGAAATACATAGAGACAGGAAAGATGGTAATCTTTGTTTATCACACCAGAAGTATGTGGTGAAGATACTCGAGAAATTCTGTATGAATAATGTGAAACCGGTAAATATCCCTTTGGGTTTCCATTGTAATCTTTCTTCAGGTTTATGTCCAAGCAATGAAGAAGAAAAATGTTATATGTCTCGTGTATCATACGATAGTAGAAAGTTTGATGTATGCGATGAAATCTTCAATATTTCACATGCAATTGGTGTTGTTAGTAGACACATGGAAAAACTAAGTGAAGAGCATGGAAATGGGTGTTGATGATTGCGATGGTAATGTTCAAGTATTTCACATGTAGTTGGTGTTGTCAATGGACACATGGAAAAACTAGGTGAAGAGCATAGAAATGGGTGTTGATGATTGCGATGAAAATGTTCAAGTATTTCACATGCAGTTGGTGTCGTAAATGGACACATGGAAAAACTAGGTGAAGAGCATGAAAATGGGTCCTTTAGTATCTTAGAAGCACATAAGCACAAGTATCACCTACAGTGGTTGCAGTGACTTAGTCTGTGGTTGTGATTCAAGAGATTTGGACAAGAGGAGACTTACCTCAGATTATGTCTTGCAAGAATGCAACAATCTATTGGGTAAGTTTGAACAAGTACATGATAAGGTGTTTTGTGCTGGTCGAAGCATTGTGCATTTGACTAATGGTCCAACATATCAAAATGAGACAACACATCATTTTGTAAGGCAAGTCACTGATGGAGGCGGAATGGTCCATACTAGAGCAAATTGTGAAGACATGTTCACGTAAGCAGTACTGTTAGAGAAGCTTTAGAGCTGCAATGGTGTTTGGCTTCTCTTGGTTTGCAAAGAGGTGATGAATGGGCTTGGGCAATGTATCAGGTAAATTGTTGCCAAGGTGGAGATTGTTAAATTGTGACAATAAATTAAAAGAAATTGTGAATACTAAAATTTAACTATGTAAATATTTAGTGGTGTTGGTTTACCAAACTGGTGGAAGTTTATATATAGGGTGGTGGTTCTCATAACTATGTAAATTGTTCCAAGATAGATATAAATCTATGAAGCCCAAGATATGTATTGGGGGATGGGTGGTAAGCTTATAGTGAATAATAGAGATAAGTCTATGATAAATTTATGGTAAGCCTATCTCAGTGATTGTTTTTCCCATAACACTCCTATTACCAATTTCTATGATTTAAAAAAAAAATGATAAATACATATACAATTTGCAAAGCATTTCCCAATATTTATATATGCTTTTGATATATCAATTTCTCCAAATATCTATTCATTGTTATAATATATACATCCATCTTAATTAAAAAAAAATTGATAAATACACGCACACTTTGCAAAGCATTTCCCAATATTTCTGTATGTTTCCAAATATCTCTCATATACAAGATAGTGTCGATTTATTATTTAGTGAAATACTATAAGGAAGCTTAATTTCGATTTCAACAACAACCTTTAAAGAAGCTTTTAACGACACATTACTTCCGGACCATTCCACAAATTGCCATGTTGTAAAATTGTAAGCGTTGAAGGCATCACCGCTTCGTCAAGTTATCTATCTTATCTCATGGTTTTTTAAATTGAAAACTTTTTCTAAGACCAGCCTCTTTGCAAATCTAGAATTGAAGAGCAAATTCTAGCATTATTATAGGCTAGTATCAACGAAAAGTTAAAGATTTCCACATATTCTGCGAGATCTTACAGAAACCTTTGTCACGAATTGCACCGTCCATTAAATTTAAGGACTTCATATTTATTAATAGATAAATCAATTAATAACAATATTTACAATATATATGAATGTACATTATATATGAATGTACATTAAGGGTTTTCAATTACTATCTAAAATTGCTTGGCTAAGAGTTTGTTTTGTTATAACTTAATCTCTCAAGCTTTACATATATTTGGCAGGAATAAAAGTCAAGTCTGCCTCTTACAGAACATAGCAAGTTATTTTAGATGATCTGATTTTCCTTACAGTAGAATGATTTAATCTACTTTTTTCTTATGGAACTGTTTAAACATTTGAATCTTTGAACTTTTTTTTACTGAATCTAGTGAAACAGATTTTGGTGAAATCTCAATTTTTTGTTGTTCAAATTGCATTTTTGAATGCATAAATGGATTCAACACCCTCAAAAACAGCCAGGGCACTCAAATTATATAAAGTTAATCACTCAAATCTATAATTCCAACAATTATTTTGTTAAATTTCAATAAAAATTAATCCGAAATATCAATAAAAACTCCAAAAATTCAAACATTTAGACTACATGTTTTCTTTATAATAGTAATGAATCAGCCTACATTCTAAATAACAAAATAACAGCCAATAATAACGATCCCAAATGCTAATTGACAGATGAGTTTTCCTACTATTACTCTTCAAGAAATATCAATGGATCTCACTCAACATTTTCTCACTGTTACCCAGTGATGCTTCAAATTTACTTTTTTACAATGCAAACACTGCTACCACCTCACCACCATGAAGTGCAAACACTTGTTCCTCAAGGCTTGTATCCATGGTTTTGGGAGCATCTCACATCTGAGAGTTTGAATCTGCCTCTACGTCAACTGAGCAGCATTTAACTTTTCGAACAGAGTGACTGAGGGAAGGAGGAGAAGAAAAAATGTCCCTACAGTGGCAAACAGCATGGCCCGATTGGAAGAAGGCAAATGGACGAATGCCACAAAATTATCTGGCAGGACTGGACCCCTCACTTTTTCTCTCTTTAAAAGCCAGCGAAACAGCAGAAGGAAGAACCCTAGTGGCCATTTTAAAAACCCTACGACATAAGCCATATCTCCAAGGACTAGAACATGCAACCTGCAAAGAAAAAGAACAATACTGTAACTATACATGCGCTGACATTACTCACTCACTGGTTATATGAGATCACTGGCATTTACGATACAGAGGACGAAAAAATTCAAGCAAATAGAAGATAGGACAAAAATAATTCATGCAAATCGAACACTCACGGGATGACATACCTGAAACTGGAGTCGAGAACCCCTTGAAAAGCGCTTTCCCATTGCAGCCTTAACGCAGAAAAACATTTCACAACCTTTGGCAGCTTCTGATGGTATCACCCGTAGATTCAAATTTGAGCAGCTAACGCGAGAGCATCGGAGATTGTTTGGTATGAAATCCAATGAAGATATCAGGTCATGAAGAAAGAGCAGGAAATTGTGTCAGAGGAAGCAATTTCAATTTTCAATATGTGGGAATGCAGCAGCAGGCGGGTCTATCAACCAAGGCAACAAGCAACGGGCATGGAGAAGCAACCGCCTACTTTGCAGGGTGGCATGAGTATGATAGGAATCCATATGACCCATTGAAGAATCGATCTGGGGTAATCCAGATGGGTCTCGCAGAGAATTAGGTTAAGTCCTAAAGCAACAACATAACCTGCAATTACAACGATCAAATACTAAACAAAAGGCAAAAACCAGTCCCCACAGATCCTTT
>JASDQU010104146.1:91878-106833 GCA_032191745.1 Picea mariana | reverse complement strand
TATGCATGCAACTTGCAAGTTTCAACCTCCATCTTCTATAGAATTTGTAACATGTATGCATGGCCTTTTCTATAGAATTTATAACTTGTGTTATGTATGCTTTACACAAAAATCACCATTCAAATTTAGGAAATTGTTATTATATATTATAATATATATTGTTATTATATATATACATATATCGGATTTTTTTTTTGATTTTCTTGTCAAATTGATGATTTCAAAAATTAAGTGAACATTTGACGATTAAAAATGGAAAAACTATCGTCAAATTTAACCACAGATCAAACTAAATTAAGGAAGGAGGTTCAAAAGATAAGGAAAGCCAGAAATGAAGGAAAATGGGCAATAATTAGAAACCAAAAAACTATTATTATGGATAAAGACCAAAATGATAACAATAAATAGCAATTTGAGACACTTCTAATCATTTCTTGGTTTTCTAACCTTCTTTTTTTTGGTAAATAAAATATTGTATTGTGTGGAAACTAGAAAAGGTGGCCTACAAACCAAAGTTTTAACAAAAGCAAAAATTGACTGTGATTGATTCCTGTCAAGACTTGAAAAAAAATTCTTAAAAAACTGAAGGTGCGGTGAACCCGGGCTTCCATCATGGCTGTAAGTGAAGACGAACAATTGGCTGCAATTCAAACAACGCTTATGGGTAGGCATAGTGGACAGGGAGTCAAACATGAGGTCCATGTGACGACTGAGGATGCTCTGATTATGGAGTTGGTCCTCCAGGTTCCTGCGCATCTCGAAGATCAACTGAAGGTGGTATTTCGAAAAACAGTGTGGTTTGAGCAAAACCTGCTCTATGCTCACGACCGTTCCCTCATGTTGCGTTGTTGCTGCATCGAATTCAGTCGATGGAGTCTCTTCCATGGCCAACCAGTGGGCCACCTCAGTGGTAACCGAGACATTCCTTGTTGTCCAGTCTTTCAGCCAGCTGGGGGGGATTTGTTCCTCGACCACACAACCACCTAGAGCCATTGTAGGATGTGCCGAGGGGATGACATTGTTTATGGGCTTTGGTATTGTTGTGGTGGTTTCCATCCCGCTTGGAGTAATTTATTCCTCAATTGGGCAACCTCTTGAGTCGATCATGGGGTCAAAAAAGTGAGGTGGTGAATCTAGATTTCCTAGAGGAGGAGGGGGATCTTCAAGCCAATTCTAGTCAGAGAAGGAGGGGATAACAAAGCTGTTCGATGGATTAGAGGGAAATGAGGGGTCTGAGCGATTGCGTTAGGCTATGAAGCTATAGTAAGCCAACCCTCGTTTGGGCTTGCCTCACTCCCTCAACATAGTGTAGTTACGATGGGGAGAGAGGCGAAGAAGCAAACAAAGAGCGAGTTCCAAGGAGAAGCAAGCCGTGTGCACGTTACAGGTGAGGAACAAACAAGGAATGAATGTCAATAGGGAGAGGGAATACTAGGGAGTGAGAGTTTGCCTATGGAGAGGAGGCTCAAACAAAGAACAAAGTGCCAAATGGAAATGTAGAATGATAAAATTTCTGTGAGACCTTACCTTCATATAAACATTCGAGGTGACAGAGAGGAGTTCCATGAAGACGAAGGTGACACCAAACAGTTGCATCGTACCTGCTCTAGTGAGTCATAGTTATTTCACAATGAGTTCCATTAAATCGCCCTTACCGCACCAACACACTAACACCACTACGACTTGAATGTTAGGCATGTTGCACAGACTGGATATGAGACTGGCAGTTAGGAGTATTAACTCCCCTGTCCGTATGAGTGCCAGGTTGCCAATGCTGGACAAATGTCACCCCATCTGTGAGGAATTCTAACCTTCTAAGTCACCAAAACTTCATTTTAAAGAAATCCAAATAATCTCTTACTTTTTTTTAAAGTTCAGATACAACAATTTTGATATCGATCATCATCATAATAATAAATATTTTGTTTCAATTTATTATACAAAACAAACATTTATAATGCCCAATATTAAAAGTCTATATTAAACTATATATATAAAATAAAATTCTATATAAAAATTATTTTTATAAAACTTTCAAATTTAAATTTAATTTTTTTCATTTTAATTTATCTTTATAATTTATTAATATTAAATCTGGAAAATCTTAACCATTCATCTTTTTTATAATTATGATAATATGATAAAAATATACATTAAAAAAATTACACATCATATAAGAATAAGGATTTAAAGAAAGTAATATTAAAAATGAAAAGATATATTAACATATTAAAAGATAAAAATAAAAAACAAAAATCATAATTATAATATCATATTAAAAAATTAATAAAATTAACAACTAAATTTTAAAATAAAAATAAAAAACAAAAATCATAATTATAATATCATATTAAAAAATTAATAAAATTAACAACTAAATTTTAAAACAAAACAAATATTTGTTTAAAAATGATTCTACTTTATTATATTAAAGTCTTCTCATCATCATTATATTATTATATTTAAATATCATTATATTATTATATTTAAATATAAAAAAACATAAAAGTTGGACCTTCACAAAGAATATAAATACCATGCTTAGTTTTTAAAAAGCCATAAATTTGTTGATTGACAATACAATATAACATGTAAATGCAATGAGAATATGGTTCTTGACTTATGTTTCGTAACAACATAGTACATCTATAAAATATTTCAAAACCTCTTACACAATTTTAACTATAAAATATCCTTAAGAGCATAATACATTTTGTAATTTATATTAATTATATATAATCAATTCACATAAAATTAAGCAACAATTCCTAGTATTTGACCTAACGGTAATATACACAATCAAATATGCAAGTTAAATAATTAATTCCGGGCACAAACAGAATAGAGTATATAAACCAAGAAGAAATTTGCATAGCTGGACTCGTGAAATGTTCTTGGAATCTCTTAGTTCGAGGTCAAGGTTGCTGGTTCATGGGTTATAAAAATATTTGACGGATCATACTTGTGAAAATATTTGATGGATAATACTTGTGAGATGTAAGTATAATGCTCTTGGAATTTGGTTAGAAAATGCAAATGCCTGATTGCATGCCGAACATATTAAAGGCTGCATTTTTATTACAACGGAAGAAGTTTGCACGAAGCCAAACGAAAAAGGTGGAGAAAACCGGTGGAGCCCAAAATGCATGATAGATGGAGGTGTATAGATACAAAGTAGTTCGAAAAAGGTGGAGAAAATCGGTGGAACCTAAAATGCTTGATAGATGGAGGTGTATAGATACAAGGTAGTTTGGACAATAGGTTTTGAAAAAAAAATATTATGCCTTAGGAATAATTACGAAAAATGTGGAGTGAGAAATGCTTGATAGTTGTAGTTGTATAGATACAAGGTGGTTTGGATGACGGGTTTTGCCTTGACAAAAACTGTCCATATATACATTCTTTTGGTATAAATATATACATTTATCTTATTAAAAAAATGATAAATGCTAAAGTATGTTGGTCCATTGTGATGAGGCTCGAAGAGTAAATGTCTTTGGGATAGAGGTCCAGTTAAGTGTGCTTAGGGACGTCTGAGAGCTTGCTAATTGTTTGGTATTTCTTGCTTGTGGGATGTTGGATATACTCTTGAGTTATAGTGGCAACGAGTAGGTTTTGTTAAATTGTGACAATAAATTAAAATAAATTATAAATACTAAAGTTTTCCTATGTAAGGTGTTGGTTTACGAAACCAGTGAAAGTTTATATAATGGGTGGTAGTTCTCATAACTATATAAATGACTCCAAGATAGATATAAATCGATGAAGCCCAAGAGATGTATTGGGGGTTGGGTGGTAAGCCTAACTGTACGCCTATCTTGAATAATAGAGATATCGATACCTTTCCTCGTGGATGTTTCCTTGACACATTGTTAGGGTTTTACCAGGTAAATCTTCTCTGTTATTTGAGTGATTATTTTGTCTCTATTATCATATTTCTTGCATTTAATTATTGTTTCATGCTCTAAATCCCAACAAGTGGTATCAGAGTGAACGTGTTTGGTCTTTGGAAGGAAGAAGATGAGCGACATAGTAGAAATCCTAGCCTCCAAAAACCCTATTCGCCATTCGAGTTGAGTTCCGTTGGTTGTATGGGTGAATCGAGAGTCCTAGGAAAAGGAAAGAAGGACCAATCACAAGGGAGAGTCGACTGGTGAAGGTCGTGTTCTCTTTGCAAGGCGCTCTGTTCACGTGCAGGAAAAGGGAGAACTACTCTATTCTATGTTTTGGTAGTAGAACCGTCTAGAGCCACCAAGAGAGAGGTGCTAAAGACGCGTCGTATTTCCGTCCAGAGTTGCCATTCATGGGAAAACCAAAGAATTTGTGAAGTAAAGAATCCACACCCGTTGAATAATCAAGGGAGCCGAGTTGAAGCCAAGTAGAGGATACTGTGAGTTGAAGGAATGTAGAGCCGATGAGGGTTTCGTGTTGGAGGTATCCATCTAACTGAGCCATTAGAGATGGATTTTATGTGAGCCATGGAGATCAAGTAAAACATGCGATTTGGTAAGGGTACCAAATTAACTTTTGGTTTCATTATATATATATATATATATATATATATATATGGGTGGAGTTTTTAATTTTTTTTATGCAAGTTGGAATATTATGGAGCGGAAATGTATTTTTTCAAAAAAATCAAATCGATATTTGAAGAGGGAGCCTCTGTGTAGAGAATTAATGACAAAGAACACAAATGCTAAATTCGGGTTGAAAAAATTTGATGGTAAAAATAACTTCGAATTGTGGAAACTTAAAATGTGAGATTTGTTAACAACAAGATCGATGATGGTGGAGTCACCATGAAAGAAAAAAAAATTACTGTGGAGTTGCAAAATTATTTATTGCACGTGAATGGGCATATGATGTAAGACTTAGATAGACATGCATATCCCTAGTTTATTGGGTCACCTATGAAAAGTCTAGACATAGATTTTGGTAGATTGAAGATGTGGGGGGCATGTATGTTGGGTTAATCTTGGTGAAGGAGTCAACAAGTTAAATATTCTTTTAGGTCAAAGCACATGGTTTTTAGAGTCCATGTTTTTTGGGTAGCCTATGGTATTGTGTCCATGGATTGCATGTAATGAAGCCTATAAAAGGCTTGGTGAACTCCATTGTAAATGAGACTAGAGACAAGTGGTGAAGGCTTACTTGGCCGGCTTGACTGGATTGGGTCAAGGGAATGTTCACGTCAAGGTGGAGCATTGTGACTCCATCGTAAGGTACCTGGAGGCGAGAAACAAAGGTTCACTTGGTCTTGGCCAGATTTGGTCAAGGTTTCAAATGCAAAGTTCGAGGTGGAGCATAAGGTGTCCAAGTTAGAAAGGTGGGTCTATAGAAAGACTGATGAGATTTGTAATGAAATGAACATTGGCAGGTCAATCAAATGTTTGAGAATATATGATGGAGGCAGGTTCATATTCATGGAATTTCAAGGAAGCTGGGATTGAAGCGACATGCTTAGTAATGCCAAAATTCAACAAGAGTTGTGGGTAGAAGCGATTGTGTTATCTAGTAAATCGGTCACCATTGGTTGCAAAACATTGGAAGATTTTGGAAGAGGTAGATCTTTGTTGGTTATGGTGATTATGTCAAGGGATGCAGATCGTGGGATCCTACTACCCACATAACCATCATGGAAAAATATGCAGTGTTTGATGAATCTTCTTTTATAAAATCAAACATAGTAAAAGATGAAAGATACAAAGCATGACTGGTAGCAGAAGGGTATTTGGAAGGTATTGTTTTCCATGCAAGTTTCTTACCAGTTGTTAAGCTTGTTTCTATTCATGTTGTGTTAGCACTAGTTGTGTTACTTGATCTTGAGTTAGTGCAACTAGATGTTAAAACAATTTTATATGGAATTCTGGATAAGGAGATGTATATGGAACAACCATAAATGTTAGTTCAAGATTGCAATAGAAGATTTGTTTGCAAACTTAGGGAAGTCATTGTATGGCCTAAAACATGACAAGCAAATGGTACAAGAAGTTGATTCCTTCATGGTAAGCCAAAATTTAGAAGAAGTGAGTATAACTATTGTGTTTATGGTATATTCATTATCTTGGTATCACATGTTATGATTGTTGCAAGAAAAAACATGTTTTTGAGATCAATAGGTTGGATTAGTTGGTTAGGACGTTTGAAATGAAGGATCCAGGAGTAGCGAAACAAATCTTGGGCATGGAAATACACAGAGACAGGAAAAATGGTAAGCGTTGTTTATCACACTAGAAGTATGTGGTGAAGATCTCAAGAAATTCGGTATGAATAAAGTGAAACTGGTAAATATCCCTTTGGCTTTCCATTGTAATCTTTCTTCAGGTTTATGCCCTAGTAATGAAGAAGAAAAAAGTTATATGTCTCATGTATCATATGCTAGTAGGAAGTTTGATGTATGCGATGAAATGGTCAATATTTCACAGGCAATTGGTGTTGTCAGTAGACACATGTCAAAATTGGGCGAAGAGCATGGAAATGGGTGTTGATGATTGCGATGAGAATGTTCAAGTATTTCACATGCAGTTGGTGTTGTCAATGGACACATGGAAAACCTAGGTGAAGAGTATGGAAATGGGTGTTGATGATTGCGATGGGAATGCTCAAGTATTTCACATGCAATTGGTGTTGTCAATGGACACATGGAAAAACTAGGTGAAGAGCATGGAAATGGGTGCTTTAGTATCTTAAAAGCACATAAACACAAGTATCACCTACAGTGGTTGCAGTGATTTAGTTTGTGGTTATGATTCAAGAGATTTGGACAAGAGGAGACTTACCTCAGGTTATGTCTTGCAAGAATGCAATTATCTATTGGGTAAGTTTGAAAAAGTACACGATAAGGTGTTTTGTGGTGGTCGAAGCGTTGTGCATTTGACTAGTGGTCCAACATATCAAAATGAGACAACACATCATTTTGTAAGACATGTTACTGATGGAGGAAGAATGGTCCATACTGGAGCAAATCATGAAGACACGTTCACGTAGCCAATACTGTTAGAGAAGTTCTAGAGCTGCGATGGTGTTTGACTTATCTTGGTTTGCAAAGAGGTGATGAATGGGCTTGGGCAATGTACGAGGTAAATTGTTGTCAAGGTGGAGATCGTTAAATTGTGACAATAAATTAAAAGAATCCGTGAATACTAAAATTTAACTATGTAAATGGCCCACAGGGGTGTAGACCGATTGACAAGTGTTGTGTAAATGGAAGGAAATATGTAAAAATGAGGTCTCAAGATCAATTCTCACCCCGATTTACTTGTGCTCCATTCTCGTGGGCTGCGTGGTTGCACCTGGGGTTATAGTGGTAGCCGATGAGCCGACAGGGATCGACCCCGTGTCACGTGAGTACAAGAACCACACATTGCCGATTCCCCCAGTACAAAAATAAAATAAAATTAACTATGTAGATATTTAGTGGTGTTGGTTTACGAAAGTGGTGGAAGTTATATAACGGGTGGTAGTTCTCATAACTATGTAAACTAATCCAAAATAGATATAAATCTATGAAGCCCAAGAGATGTATTGGGGCTGGGTGGCAAGCCTGATTGTAATCCTATCTTGAATAATAAATATATTGATACCTTACCCCATGAATGTTTCTTTACACATTATCAAAGTGATTGTTTTGTCCCTATTGTCATATTTCTTGTTTTAATTATTGTTTAAGACTCTAAATTCCAACAGGTTTGATTTAGAGCCCATATCACTTCTATTACCAATTTCCATGATTTAAAAAAAAAAATAATAAATACACTTACAATTTGCAAAACATTTCCCAATATTTATATATGCTTTTGGAATATCAATTTTTCCAAATATCTATTCATTATTATAATATATACATCCATCTTAATTTAAAAAAATTGATAAATACACGCACAATTTGCAAAGCATTTCCCAATATTTCTGTATGTTTCCAAATATCTCTCATATACAAGATAGTGCCGATTTCTTATTTAGTGAAATAATATAAGGAAGCTTAATTTCGATTTCAACAACAGCCTTAAAAGAAGCTTTTAACGACATTACTTCCGGACCATTCCACAAATTGCCATGTTGTAAAATTGTAAGCGTTGAAGGCTTCACCTCTTCGTCAAGTTATCTATCTTATCTCATGGTTTTTTAAATCGAAAACTTTTTCTAAGACCAGCCTCTTTGCAGATTTTTTTTTCTTAATGACCAGCCTCTTTGCAAATCTACAATGGAAGAGCAAATTCTAGCATTATTGTAGGCTAGTATCAACGAAAAGTTAAAGATTTCCACATATTCTGCGAGATCTTACAGAAACCTTTGTCACGAATTGCACCGTCCATTAAATTTCAGGACTTCATACAGAAACCTTTGTCACGAATTGCACCGTCCATTAAATTTCAGGACTTCATATTTATTAATAGATAAATCTATTAATAACAATATTTACAATATATGAATGTAATTAAGGGTTTTCGAGTACTATCTAAAATTGTTTGACTAAGAGTTTGTTTTCTTAGAACTTAATCTTTCCAGATCTACATATATTTGGTATGAATGAAAGTTTGTTTCTTACAGATTATAGTAAGTTATTTCAGATGATTTGATTTTCCTTATAATGGTAATGAGTTAACCTGCATTTTCCTTATTGATTTGTTTAAACATTTGATTTTTTGAACTTTTTTCACTGAATCTAATTCAGTGAAATAGATTTTGGTGAAATCTCCATTTTCTGTTCAAATTGCATTTTTGAATGCATAAATAGATTCAACACCCTCAAAAATGGTCAAGACAATCTAATTATACAAACTCAATCACTCAAATTTATAGTTCTAACAATTTTTGGTTGGATTTCAGTAAAAATTAATCCGAAATGCCCTTAAAAACTCCAATAAAAACTCCAAAAAATAAACATTTAAACTATATATTTTACTGATAATTATTCAACCTACATTTATTGCATTCATAAATAACAGCCAATAATAACGGTCCCAATTCTAATTGACAGATAAGTTTCCTACTACTCTTAAAGAAATATCAAACATTTTTTCACCGTTACTCCGTGATGCTTCAAATTTACTCTTAACTTTTTTAGAATGCAAACACTGCTACCACCTCACTACCATGAAGTGTTACCACCATGAAGTGCAAACACTTGTTCCTCAAGGCTTGTATCCATGGTTTTGGGAGCATCTCACAGAGTTTGAATCTGCCTCTACGTCAACTGAGCAGCATTTAGCTATTCGAACAGACTGACTGACGGAAGGAGGAGAAGAAAAAATGTCCCTACAGTGGCAAACAGCATGGCGATTCTAAATGCTTATAACTAGTACAGTCACTCAAAACTGTGGTTGATGAACGCTGAAAGGCGCGGATAGAAAATGAAAAGCATAGCCAGAAAATGAAACTCACAACCAGAAAATGAGCGTCTACAGTCAGCGTGTTAAATCCAAAGTTTAATCATTTAAACGTGGCAATAATAGAGTGCTATAGAAATTTTTTAATATGATTAGGTAAATGTTAAAAGGTAAACCGGTTAACCGATGCATTAAAAAATACAAAGAAGTTATGAAGAGGAAATCACATTCATTGATTTGGGAGGACGACTAAGAATATGCCAGCATCTTCAATTGTTAGCCATCGGATTAGAATTTTAAATTAAAAAGTGATTAATTGTGCTCATTATCAATAGGTGTATGCCTTTCGGCATAACTAAATCACCAATACATACTAAAAATTACAATTGGAAGAAGGCAAATGGACGAATGCCACAAAATCATCTGGCAGGACTGGACCCCTCACTTTCTCTTTCTCTTAAAAAGCCAGCGAAACAGCACAAGGAAGAACCCTAGTGGCCATTTTAAAAACCCTACGACATAAGCCATATCTCCAAGGATGAGAACATGCAACCTGCAAAGAAAAAGAACTATACTGTAACTATATATGCACTGACATTATGCACTCACTGGTTATATGAGATCAGTGGCATTTACAATACAGAGGACGAAAAAATTCAAGCAAATAGAACATAGGACAAAAATCATTCATGCAAATCGAACATTCACAGGATGACATACCTGAAACTGGAGTCGAGAACCCCTTCAAAAGCGCTTTCCTATTGCAGCCTTTACGCAGAAAAACATTTCACAACCTTTGGCAGCTTCTGACAGTATCACCAGTAGATTCAAATTTGAGCAGCTAACGCGAGAGTATCGGAGATTGTTTGGTATGAAATCCAACGAAGATATCAGGTCATGAAGAAAGAGCAGGAAATTGTGTCAGAGGAAGCAATTTCAATTTTCAATATGTGGGAATGCCTCTGGCTGCTGCTTTATTCAGCTTTCCAACATATAAATTGAGAGCTGCAGCCAAAGACAACACAAACATTAATGCCATGATTTCAACTTCACGTGGAGAAAGAAAGAGCTGCACAATATTAAGTTGCTAACACATAATATAAACCTGCAAATTTAAGCACAGATGCTTCAGGACTTTACCTGTTTCTCTGCAAAACCCATCTGGATTCTTCAATGGATCATATGGATTCCTATCATACCCATGCCACCCTGCAAAGCAGGCTGAATCTTCTCCATTGCCGCTGCTTGTTGCCTTGCGTGATAGACTCGTCTGCTGTTGCATTCCCACGAAATGGAAATTGGAATTGCTTCCTCAGAAACATTTTCATGCTCTTTCTTCATGACCTGATATCTTCATTGGATTTAATATCAAACAATCTCCAATATTCTCACTTTTGCTGCTGCACCTGAAATTCTTCAGATACCACTCTTTGGAATATCATATTGCTCTCCCTTTCATTCCAAAGCAATTGAACATTTCTACACAATAAGTCAAACCCCCATGTGCAGGAGCGTAGGAAGTTGAGAAAACTTGCACGTAACGAAAGCTATATTAAGTGTCGGTGGAGAGATAGGACCTTTTGAAACCAAATTTATAATTTACTCATGTGAATATCTTTGGAAGAGAATAGCCTGTCACAGACAACCTGCCTTAGCATGGTCATGGTAAAAATATATATTCATTATAAAGAAAATTACAAATCATATAAGAATAAGGATTTAAAAATATTAATATTAAAACTGAAAAATATTAACATGTTAAAAAATAAAAATAAAAAACAAAATTCATGATTACAATATTATGCTAAAAAATTAATAAAATTAACAATTACAATTAAAAAATATAAATTTAAAAACAAAATAAATATTTATATAAAAATTATCATTATATTATTATATTAAAGTCTTCTCATCATCATTATATTATTATATTTAAATATAGAAAAACATAAAAGTTGGACCTTCACAAAGAATAATTATATTATTATATTTAAATATAGAAAACATAAAAATTGGACCTTCGCAAAGAATATAAATACCATGCTTATCTTTTAAAAAGCCATAAATTTATTGATCTAAAATACAATATAACATATAAAAGCAATGAAAATATGGCTATTAAATTATATTTAGTAACATCATACATCTATAAAATATTTCAAAACCTCTTACACAATTTTATCTATAAAAATGTTTTAAGTCCATAATACATATTGTATTTAAAACCATAATACATATAGTATATTGATAAAAAAAATTTAAGTCCATAATACATATAGTATATTGCAATTTATATTAATTATATATAATCAATTCATATAAGATTTAAGCAACAATTCCTAGTATTTGACCCAACGGTAATATACACAATCAATTATGCAAGTTAAATAATTAATTGCGGGCACAAACAAAAGAGAGTATATAAACCAAGAAGGAATTTGCATAGCTGGATTCGCGAAATGTTCTTGGAATCTCTTAGTTCTAGGTCAAGGTTGCTAGCTCATGGGTTATCAAAATATTTGATGTTGATGGATAACACTTGTGAGATGTAAGTATAATGCTCTTCAATTTTGGTTAGAAAATGCAAATGCTTGCTTGCACGCCTAACATATTAAACTCAGCATTTTTATTACAATAGAAGAAGTTTGCACGAAGCCAAACGAAAAAGGGGAGAAAATCGGTGGAGCCCAAAATGCTTGATAGATGGTGTATAGATACAAGGTGGCTTGGATTATAGGTTTTGTTTGATTGATAGGTTTTGAGAAAAAAATATTTCTATTTACATGTCTTAGGAATTATTACAAAAAATGTGGAGTGAGAAATGCTTGATAGTTGGAGTTGTATAGATACAAAGTGGTTTGGATGATGGGTTTTGTTTTGGACAAAATTTTTTCCTATATACATTCTTTTGGTATAAATATATACATCCATCTTAATAAAAAAATGATAAATGCTAGAACATGTTGGCCCGTTGTGATGAGGCTAGAAGGGTAGATATCCTTGGGATAGAGGTCCACTTAGGTGTGCTTAGGGACGCATGAGAGCTTGCTAAGTCACAATTGTTCAGTATATCTCACTTGTGGGATGTTGGATATACTCTTGAGTTATAGTGGCAGCTAGTAGGTTTTGTTAAATTGTGACATTAAATTAAAATAAATTGTAAATACTAAAATTTTCCTATGTAAGGTGTTGGTTTACGAAACCAGTGGAAGTTTATATAATGGGTGGTAATTCTCGTAACTATGTAAACGACTCCAAGATAGATATAAATCTATGAAGCCTGAGAGATGTATTGGGGGTTGGGTGGTAATCCTAACCGTACGCCTATCTTGAATAACAGAGATATCGATACATACCTTGCCTCGTGGATGTTTCCTTGACACATTGTCAGGATTTTACTAGGTAAATCTCATGTGTTATCTGAGTGATTGTTTTGTCTCTATTATCATATTTCTTGCATTTAATTAATGTTTCAAGCTCTAAATCCCAAACAAGTGGTATCAGAGTGAACGTGTTTGATCTTTGGAAGGAAGAAGATGAGCGACATAGTAGAAATCCTAGCCGCCAAAAACCCCATTTGCCATTCAAGTTGATTTCCATTGGTTGTGTGGGTGAATCGAGAGTCCTAGGAAAAATAAAGAAGGACCAATTACAAGGGAGAGTTGACTGGTGAAGGTCAAGTTCCGTTTGCAAGGTGCTCTGTTCACGTGCGGGAAAAGGAAGAACTACTTTGTTCTACTTTTTGGTGGTAGAACCGTCTAGAGCCTCCAAGAGAGATGCTCAAGCCGCCTCATATTTCCGTCCAGAGTTGTCATTCATGGGAAAGCCAAGAAATTTGTGAAGTAAAGAATCCACACCCGCTGAATAATCAAGGGAGATGAGCTGAAGCCGAGCAGAGGAGGTTGTGAGGTGAAGGTGTTACACATTATTTTAGTCATCCCTATGACCATTAATGATGTAAACCTATATGTTGCCTTCAGAGGGGTTAGTGGCCCGAGTTCCTGAAGAGAGAAGGGAGAAGAACTTTTCTTGAGAAAATAAGTTGCATTTTCCTTTGTAAAAACCCTATAAAAAAGGAAGTTCGCAGGCTGCATTATAGTTAGGGTGCGATAATGCCTGATTCTCGCAAGCTACATCATAGCTAGGTCGCGAGGAGTTCACAGTCTGCTTTATAGGTAGGATGCGAGAATGCTTAAACGTGGGAAAAACGAGCATTTTCTCGAATCTTCTAGAAGGAGAAACTTCCATGGTGAGGTGGAATCCAAATGGTTTGGATCTTACTTGCTTTCATGATTTAGTGGGATCATCCTAACCTCCTCACCTTATCCTCTTCAGCTTATAAAAGGAGAGGAGCTCTCATGGAGAAGGGCTAAGTTGGATTTGGCTTGGAATTATTAGCTTGGTTGGAGTGTCTTTGAGTTTTGCTTTTGTCAAGATAGATTGTGAATATTATTAGATCTGTGATCTCATAATTCTTGGGATGGAAGTGTGTGGGGAATGAAGAACAGTTGGAAGGGGCCTTACGACATCAAGGCCATGGTTGTAATCTCTCTTTCACATTTAATATGATAGAGTAATACGATTCTTTCTTATAAAGCTTGTTGTGTTTTATTGTATAATTCCTTGATCACATACATAGGTTTATATTGAGTTTATGCTATTACTATCACTTTGGTTGGTTGTGTTTTTTTGCAGGTTTATCATTGTATGAGCATTGGAACGAAGCTAGGATGGCAATAGAGAGAGGAAGCAATGTTTAAACAGTATGTCACCTATCCCTCCTTAGTTAGTAAATTCAATATTTAAAACTTAAGGAAAGCGTCATGTTCTGGTGTGTTTTGTTCTAGATTTAGGTGGATCTAGGGAGATCAGTTAGTGTCCACACCTACCGATTTATCCGATAACAAAATTGGCGACCATACTAAGGAACAAATTGTTTCCTAGTTAGTCTAGTTTCCCTTGCTTTGATTGCTTGATTTATGGTCTCTGAGTCTGTGGGAGATCCATCCAAACTCTCTGGATCTGAAAGTTCACTCAAAATTTTTGTCCTTTTTCAAAATTTTTCTTGATTACAAACCTTCTCGCACTGTACCTCTCTGTGGCCTGCGAGAATCATTGATGTTCGCACCCTACTGTTAAGTTCAGTGTGACCTTCTCGCACCCTGCCTATATCTAGACTGCGAGAATCCCTAATTCTCGCATTGTACCCCACTACCAGACTGCGAACTTATTTGTAAAAGTTTTGGATCAGGTCTTCCTATCTTTTTGATGCCCAGTTTTGCTTTGATTAGCTGGATTGAACTTTTGGAGCCTATATTGATCTGTTTACAGTCTGCTTGACATTTTTTGAGTTGCTTTTAGCCATCTTTGATTTGTTTGGTTTTGAAGGATTAGTCTCTTGCTTTGAGTGTCTTTCAATTACAAAGCGTGTGTTTTCTTTAGAATTGTTTAGGGAAAGATCAGATTTCTTCTGAAGAGTTTGCTTTAAAAGAAAACTTTTAGTTTGGGTTTATTTGTTTTAACAAAGTTCATTATTACTTTTAGTGAAAATTTTGAAACAAAAAGATTTAATTTCTTTCTTTATATTAGATTGGGGGCATCCTTGCATTTGAAGTAGCGAAAT
>JASDQU010104146.1:22646-62905 GCA_032191745.1 Picea mariana | reverse complement strand
AAAAAAAAAAAATCTATATAAAACAATTTTTTCCAAAAATTATTTATATATAAATATAAAAACTTTTCATATTTTATTTTCATATTTTAATTCTAATTTTATAATTTATTAATATCAATTTTACAAAATCTTAAAGCATTCATCCTTTTATGATTATGATACTATGTTAAAAGGAATTAAAAAAACTACAAACCACGTAACAAAACCATTATAATTTTTTTAAATATTAGAAAATGAAAAAACATATTAAATATTAAAAATTAAAATAAAATAAAATAAATTAAAATTAATACTTTAATATTATAATAAAAAACAATAAAATTTACCTATGTAATAAAAATAAACTTTAAAACTATTTAAAAAAAAAAAAAAAAAAAAAATTATATATAAATTATTTTATTATATTAAAGTTTTCTCATCATTATATTGCATAGTATAAAACGACCTTCAGGGCGAATATAAATGCCACGCCTTGCTTTTTAGAAAACCATAAATTCGGTCAGGGCACACGTGCACGATACATTATTAACATGTATTTCGATACATCATTAACATGTATTTCTCTTAATATGGAAAAAGTCATGTCCAATATTAACATGTATTTAGCTTAATATGGGAAAAGTCATGTGCAATATTAACATGTATTTAGCTTAATATGGGAAAAGTCATTTGCAATATTAACATGTATTTAGCTTAGTAGGAAAAAGATCATGGAAAGACACACAATGTGTATGTGGTTGCTGACTTTTAGTTCTTAAAATTATAATAGGATATTAGTGGTTTAAATATTTTGTTTTTGGCATTTTTTAACTTGGTATTTAGGGTAAAATTAATGGGTTTACATGATTTGATTACTAAAGTTTATAAAGGTATATATGTTTTATAAGATTTTTTATATTAGGATAGGAATGGTTTAAATATTATGTTTTTGACATTTTTTTATTGGGAAAATAATCCATTTACATGATTTGATTACTAAAATTTATAGAGGTATACATGCTTTACTTATCTCTAAATTTGAATATGTAAATATGTCTTTTTAATCATTACGCCCACTCAAATTGTATATAAAATTTATAAAAACATTATATATTATAATATATAGTATTATTTATATAAATTTTATAATAATATTATATATTACTTTATTTATTTGAAAATTTAATAATATATTATTACTATAAAATAATAAAATAATGTATATATTATAATATATAATTTTAAATATACATTACAGTATGAAATAGTTACTAAAGATCTATCTTAACTATTAATTTATCAATTCCTCAAATTTTACATTAAAAAAAGGTTTTCACCTCGAGAGATTTGATTCCTCTACCTTTTAATTCTGAGTTAAGATAGATTTATGTTTGAGAAAATATTATTACTATAAAATATATTAAAAATATTAATAATTTTTTAATATATTAATAAAAATTTTGAACCCAATATAACACACATGTTCATGTAACATAAAAAAAAAATTAATAATAATAATAATTTAATAAATAATAATAAGAAAAATAATATCGATATATATGAAATAAATTAAAATAATAAAATATTAATAAATTATAAAATATTAATAAATTATAAAATATTTTAATATATTTTTAATAAAACATTAAAATAATAAGAAAAATTTAATAAATATGAAATATATATTAATATATTTTATAATATTAATAAATTATAAAATATTTTAATATATTTTTAATAAAATATTAAAATAATAAGAAAAATTTAATAAATAATAATAAGAAAAATAATATATATTAATATATTTTATAATATTAATATATTATAAAGTATTTTAATATATTAAAAAATATATATTGATTTGAATTTGTTAGGTTCATATTTTCTCTAATTTCAATTACTAGATTACTAAAATAATTATTAATATTTTTTATATATTAATATATTTTATAATATTAATATCTTTTCATATTTTAATATTAAGTTCAATTACTAGATTACTAAAATAATTATTAATATTTTTATATATTAATATATTTTATAATATTAATATGTTTTCATACTTTAATATTAATGTATTAAACCATTAAAAGTTTGCATCTTGGGAGATTTGATCCCTCTTGGGGCTTGATAGATCGGGGTTAAGATGGATCTATGTGGGTTGGAGAGAAGAGCACGAAGGAAAAATATGTGAGGCGTGCATGCAAGGGAGACCTAACGACATTAGGGTTAGGGTTTTTGTAGAATATGGTAATGGTTGATGAGCCAAGAATATGTATAAATAGTACCTAGGAGGTCTAGGGAAGAGCCCTACCCGATTTAAGAGTGAAGAGAGAGATGAAGGTTGTAAAGCTTGTAGAAGTTGCCTTATTTTTGTAAGCGGGTGAGCTAGAGGAGAGTCAAGCAACTCAATCCCGAGGGTTAGATCACAAGCGGAGGATCCTGGTACGATCTAGTCAGCCTCACAGGGATCGGGAATCTTGTTGAGATTGTAAGACCCAAGACTATAAACGCGCGCAACACGATCTATTATTGAGACATGATAAAAGAGCTTGAGAGCCAGATCTTTGTGGACATAGCCTAGGAGGGGGTGAACCACGGTAGAACTTGTGTTATGTGACTGAATGTTTTCATCTCCATTGTTGTTAATGATAAAATGTTAGATGAATGAATAAAGGAACTAGTTAGATCAGATATTCCACATGCATGAGTAAGAGTGACTGATTAATTAACATGTTAGACTAAATAAATGAAGATTACAAGGTACAACCATAGATCCCACTCATTCCCAAGCTGCAAGCGTCTGAGCATTACAGCCGCCCATAGAAATATCTCGGGTGAGACTGCGCAGTGCACCGTACGTACTGTGTTGCCTTCTGGTTTACTAGGAGGGTCGATAGGTTTAGAGGGATTTTGTTGACAACTTATCAAATCTAAACCTGGGTCGATGTATGGCAGTAGGGTAAGATCAGAGTAGATCAAATGGTTAAAACCCTACAAGTAATCTAAGACCAAAAAATGGTTAAACCAAAAAACAAAAGAGAGTTAGTGCGACGAAAAGAGAAAATTTGTGTGCAGCACAAGACCGACACATTGCGCACCAAGGAATATCTCAGGTGAGACTGCGCAGTGCACCCTGCATTCTGTGTTGCCTTCTGGTTTACCAGGAGGGCCGATAGTTTTAGAGGGATTTTGTTGAGAGCTTGTCAAATCTGAACCTGGGTCGATGTATGATAGTAGGGTAAGATCAGAGTAGATCAAATGGTTAAAACCCTACAAGTAATCTAAGACCAACAAATGGTCAAACCAAAAAACAAAAGAGAGTTAGTGCGACGAAAAGAGAAAAGTCGGTGCACAGCACAAGACCTACACATTGCGCACTAAGGAATGGTGAGATAGCACAAAGCTTCCGCACACTCAAAAATCCCACCGCGTCGAAAAAAGGACTAACAGTCTGAAAAAGGAGGAAATTGGAAAAATGGCAGTTACGGCAAAAAGACGCCAACTAGCGGTGTCTGTCAAATTGAATGTCAAGTACTTTTGAAGCGTTGTTGCATTAATCGTGCCAACTAGCGAGGTCAATCAAATTGAATGACAAGAACTTTCGAAGCGACTTCGCATTAATCGCACCAACTGACAGTGTCAAGGAAATTGAATGTCACGTACGCGTGAAGCGCCAATTCATTTAAACCACAGCTCGGGTAGCTTCTTCGAGAAGCTTCACGACACTTTATATATAATAAAGGCACGCAGGCAACATAACGCTTATTGTGAAATTGTGAAATCACAGAGCGATAGAGTATACAGAACGAAGAGTGATTTAGCAAGAGATAAAGAGTGAACTAGCTCGACATAAATCAACCTTAACCACCATGGCACCACCCAAGTTCGATGTGTCGAGACAGACTTGCAGGAAACCTCAAATCCATCATAGAGAAACACAACAACCATAGGGAATGGAACAGGAACCCACAAAGGCTGCGGAATTCATCAACTTGGACGACATTCCCTCACCTCACATTGAATTAGCGAGACCCACACCCATGGTGGAGGAAGCGCAACCAACAACAGCGGTTGGCATGGACGTAAACATGCAGGAAATTGGACAAGGCCAGCAGGCTGAGGATGCAGGTAATCCTTCGCACCCTGAACATGTTGAAGGGGCCCACAGGGTAAATGGGACAGCCCCAAAACATACAGAAGCGGTCACACCAGGACAGTCACACACAACAGAGCATGAGTAGCAGCAGCAAGAGCTAGTAGAAGATGTTACCGGCTGGCCAGAAGCTTATGTCGATGAGGAAAAAATGGAGTTTGGAACCTCAAGCCATCCACCACAACAAAAGGGAAAACATCCCATGGAAAGGTCACCGCGCAGACAAGCTACAATAACCATAGTCCTACTGTGCATTCTTGAACGACTGCAGGCCACGCCTAACCTTCTGGGGTGTGTGGAAATATTGCACTACTAGGACCACGACGTGGCTGACGTAGACAAGTTCCCATAGTTTGCAAGGCAGGTTTACCTGGACAATGTAGGAACATGGCCCTTCGAGGATCCCATTTTACAACCAAAGTAGTGGGTAGTCGGATTGTCCAACACCGAAATTCTAAACATGTTGGATATTCTGCATTTTGGAAGGGGTCGGACACAAACAACTGCGTCAAGAAATTGATGGCAGTCACCCACGGAGGTTACCTATGGTTGGAAGAGCCCATCTCTATAAACGTGGAGCTCATTTATTTTATCACCGGTCTTCCATCTCGAGGGGAGAATCTCGCGTAGTACCTTGACGACAAGACAAACGAGAAGGCGATGGAGGAGGAGATGAAAAAGACATACGACATAGAGTGAGGGTCTCACTGAATCATTATCAAGCGTATCAGTGACCCAGGAATAAGGTTGGCCACTAAATTGATGGCTTGTAAACTACTTAGAAAGTGTCGCAAGGAGGAAGTCCTTGTCAGGGTCGTCGCGGCTACAGCGCAGTGCGCGGAGGGCACTATGCTCAACTAAGCCCCGTACTTGTTAAACCTGTTCCTTGATGACTATAGAGACGTGTAGGATCTCGAAACATAATTTCACTACTCTTGGCTACTATTCTTGATCGCCTTGATCGGATGGAGGGAGCCGCAGTACACATATTTTTGTGAGAAGACCAGTTGTTGTCGTGCAACACAGTATACATCATTGGGGAGCACGTTGTACCCCAAAATAAAAAGTACCAATGCAATCACATTCGCACGATACTATAACGAGCTCTAAGAGAGCATTGCTAACAGTTGGAAAATTACTCCAGAAGTGGTTGCACAATACCGAGACATAGCAAACTTTAAAGCAACCAGGCACATGGTATGGATCCAAGCGAGAAGGAATGGATGCAGCTTAGATACTGCGTCAAAGAAGAATACGTAAAGATGGAAATCAAGGATTGGAAAGATGACTGGAGAATTCCAATCCTCACTCAAGATATGCCTACAGGTACAGAGACCGATGCAGGGAAAGATCAGACACCTGTCGGGGATAAAGTTGTTTCGAAGAAGCCAAAGCCAAGTTAGAATTCGCCACAACAAAAGAAAGGGGGTGTTCCAAACAAAGGTACCGAGGTCGGACAAATGGAAACTACCTCAGCACCAAAAGAAACGGAAAAATGGGTTGCGACAGCACAAGTAACCTCATTCACTGCCATCGCACTGGAACAAGGCCAAACCAAGAGGCCCATCATCCACACTGGGGGTGCGCACAAAAAGGCCAAGGCACGCAAGCAGCCGCAAGAATATACAATCACCGAGGACGATGTGGACCTCGTGGCCGAAAGAGTCTAGGACCATGCAGCTGAGGAGTTTGAAGATGCCCATCACCAAAGAGGTCGCATTCAGGACGAGATGGCCAACATAAAGCAAGTCCTAGAGTAGATCAGAAGCACACAAAGGACGGACATGGGAACAAATTCATTCCCCAAAGCATCAGAAGCGAACGTCGGGACTACGCCGAGAAATCACGATACAATCCAGACCATAGCACAGGAGAGCTCGACTTTCTATATTATACCCAGCATGTTGCGCATGGATGAGATCGTCGCCCAAACACCTGTGAAAGAGCTGGCATAGATACAGTTGGTAATGCAGTGACTACCAACCAAGGAACTGTACAAATTACAAGTCAGTGTCACGCAGGAGGTGCAGTCGTGTGCACGAACAAAAGCAATAGAGTTGCAGTAAAAGAAGGCTATCAAAGAGGAGTTGGGATTGGTGCTCGAGTAGGTCAAGATTGAGACCAAAGACAAGAAGGATCACGCATATAGGCTCCAGCAGGGAGTGGTTTCAGCCTATAACAGGATCTCGAATAGCGCACAAATAGCAGATCCCACTACAGCGCAAAAGATCGATCATATTGTGCAAACAGTTGATCAATACAGGTAGGAGATTGAAACTCTCCGGGAACAACTCATTCCTACAACTCCCCCAGAGGTGAAGGAACAAAGGAAGCAGGAAGTTGTAGGACAGATGGAGGAAATATAACGACAAGTCAGCGCAGCTGTGGACTTGTTTGAGAGAGCGACGCAGTTATGGACTGCGCTAGAAGAAGATGAGCGGGTCTAGCACTGGGACCAGGAACAAGAGAAGATAAGCGCAACTATCCAGGACCTCAGGCAGAGGAAGAAAACAATGAACATAATCGAGCTCCTCAAAGGCTTGCAAGACATGAAGAAGCTGCAAGCAGAGCTAGTAGTTGCGCAGATGAAAAATAAGGACCACAAGCTCAAATGGAACCTCTCCAAGAACTAGCCATGAAGGTTATTGCGCAGGCAGAGGAGGCAAAGAAGAATATCGCGCAAACAAAAGCAGAGTGCGCAGAAATGATCCGGAAGGATATCACATCACAAGTGTTAGATGTGTTCAAAGAAAAGGTTGTACAGGCTCAAACACAAGAAAGGGAACTTGCAAACAAGTTCCACACTCTAGCAGGAGTTGTTGAGGAAGCACGCACAGTCTAGGTGGCTAGGGATGAGCCACATGTCAATGTTGGGGGCTTGTTGGACGAAGGTCCAGTTTTGGGAAAAGGCCATTTTTGGAAAGAAGAGCATGAAGGAAAACCAACACATACAAGGGAAGCATGTGAGGTGCGCATGCAAGGGAGACCTAACGACATTAGGGTTAGGGTTTTTGAAGAATATGGTAATGGTTGATGATCCAAGAATATGTATAAATAGTACCTAGGAGGTCTAGGGAAGAGCCTTTCCTAACTGAAGAGTGAAGAGAGAGATGAAGGTTGTAAAGCTTGTAGAAGTTGCCTTATTTTTGTAAGCGGGTGATCTAGAGGAGAGTCGAGCAACTCAATCATGAGGGTTAGATCGCAGGCTGAGGAGCCTGGTGCGATCTCCTGCAATCTAGTCAGCCTCACAGGGATCGGGAAGCCTGTTGAGATTGTAAGACCCAAGACTGTAAACACGCACGGCATGATCTAGTGTTGAGAAATAATAAAAAAGCTTGAGAGCCAGATGTTTGTGGACGTAGCCCATGAGGGGGTGAACCATGGTAGAACTTGTGTTATGTGACTGAATGTATGCATCTCCATTTTTGTTAATGATAAAATGCTAGATGAATGAATAAAGGAACTAGTTGGTTGTAATTGATGATGATGATGATTAACGCCCACTAAGACCAAATTGGTCTATCGTAACTTAAGAGGATAAGTGATTACTTGCGATTCTTTAGAATTTTGTTTCTGTGCTCAAAAAGAATTAAGAGAATCTTTCCAAGATCACCATACTTTTGTTGAGTTAAGAGGTTAGGAAGGTTGTTAGTGTGATAAATATTTTGAAAATGAGATCTAATATGGGTATAGGTTGGACAATCTAAGAGAAAGTTATTTTCATCTTCAACCTTCTTAGTGTCACAAAGGTGACACACTCTTTCATCCCATGGCGTTTTAGGAATTGACCAACACCCAGTTTCACTATGGAGCTCATGAGAATTTGTTCTTATCTTAGCAATGCTTATTTTTTTCTTTACACTTGGCAAAATAGATAGATAATTTTGGTCTTCTAGATTAGGGCTGATTACATCCTAATAATACCTTAATTTTCTTTTTTCCTCTAACTCTTTATCACACCACATTTTCTCCTTAAATTTGATTTGACGTTTATTTTAATAGTATCTTTATTGTGCAAAATGGTGTCTTCCATGATTCCCCAATAGTTTAGACAAGACCGGACATCTTTATGCCATCCTCGCTTGAGTCGATGGTGGCTATGACTCGATTTTCAAGCAATTTTAGGAAGCCTCTTATCTTCCATGTTGTTTAACTTGTTCTTATACATTAGGTATCTAGTCATAGCCATGCTCTCAATGGGGGAGAGGTTTGTTTCTAAGAGGATGGGATAGGGCGTATTTCCTTTAATTTTGAGATTATAGGTTATAAAATTATTTTGTATTTGCTCTATCTTTCTCCAGGATTCACGAGAGATACTACAGCCCCAGACTTATGTATAGTTATGTGTCTATATGTTATTAGCAACAAACACATTAGTAATATTAATGTGTGCCTATACCTAGAAAGTATATGGACACATTAATATTATTAATGTAATTGTTTCTAATTATATACAAATAATTGTATTTTATTATATTAAAGTCTGGTCTTCATCATTATGTATAAATATAAGAAAGCATAAAACTTGGAGCTTCACAACGAATATAAATGCCACGCTTACATGTTAAAAAGTCCATAAATTCGTTGGGTGTGCAGTACAATACAATATTAACAAGTCTTTGAAAAACATGCAAGGTGCAGTGTGATTATGGTTTTAACTGGGATTACAAGACAAAACTAAATGAGAAAGGAAAGGTAGAGAAATTTAAGGAAAGGCTAGTTCCCAAAGGGTTTTCTCAACAACCCGGTATTGACTATGGTGAGACCTTTGCTCCTGTAGCAAGGTTGGATACTATTAGAGTTGTGATATCCATTGCATCCCAAAACAAATGGTCAGTTTACCAGATGGATGTGAAGTCAACCTTTTTGAATGGCAAATTAGAAGGAGAGGTGTATGCGACAGAAGAAGTCATCGCTTGAATGTAGCAGCTCCCATCAGACTATTTTATGATAACTGAATCGTTCTGTAATGTCAACGGCACGTGGATCTCCATAGAAGAGTGTTGAAAAGTTCATTTCCTCGGCGAATTTGTCCTTGAATATTCCAAGTGGACGTTTCCCCTCAGAAAGTGCAATTTCGAAAATCTTGTCTTGCAAGTCACGAATGCACTGTGAATCATTAAATCCATGCACCAATGTCTCAGCGGGTGTTTCATTCTCTGATTCATCACTTGTATCAAATTCACTAGCATTTTCGAGAGTCTCTGTAGATTTGGCATCATCTTCTGCAAGAACATTATTCCAATTCTCATTTATACAAATGTTTTGTGCTTTGTACAGGGCTCGGGAACATAATTCCTTTAATGTTTTCATAACAGCATGCACATGCACTTTGCCTGTCTGATAGGCATTTTTGTATCGCAAGCGTCTTTTCAGAGCCACGGCAATTGTCATTGTATCACTAATGAATTGTTTCAAGGATTTTTGCACAACATCTAGTTAAACAGGCACATTAATAATTGATCCTATTAAGCCCATATGGGGTCGTTTATAGCCCCAAGGCCTGATTTGTGCAAATTCAATTCGTAGAGACACAAGTCTCTCCTCAAGTTCTGTAATTGCACTTACAACTGCTATTGGTGTATTACATCTTATTTTCTCAGGGGTTGAAAATTGTGGCAGTTTTCCATTTTCAAGCGACCATTTGCATGGAAGACAAATTTTGCCACTGGAAAATGGTTTATCGTGTGTTTTCAAGCGGAGGTATTTTGCTTGCAAATCAGGCGTGAAAGACTTACTGTTTTTTTGGAAATTCAATTGTTCACAAATTGCACATGCAATGGAAGGAGTGTCTTTAATTTGTTTCATGTGCGTATGTCTTGCATTTTTCTTTCGCAGGGAAGTATGAGTAGAAAGTGTTTGATAGTTTTTATTGGTAGTAGTGCATGGTGTTGCTTCTAGGCCATGAAATGTGACAGTTGCATGACCATTCTGGGATATGTGACTGTACCTTTTTTTTCTGTTATGCACGAACAAATTTCTTTAGATTGTGATATGTGAGTTTCTCTCTAAAAGGAAGTGCAACAATGTATTTTTTTTCTCTCGCGCATGACCTTTTTCAAGTTGTGGTAACTAACTCTACGTTTCTTTTCCAAGGGCATGATGACCTGATGGCAATTGGGATGAATTTCACTCTGATTCGGGTTTTCATAACTTAGTGTACGTTTTTTGTTTAAGGTGTATGGCCTCATCACAACTGGGACAAATTTTATGCATAACTTTTTTCAAGTTGTGATAACTTACTCTACGTTTTTTGTTTAAGCCTTGTATGGCCTCATCAAAACTATGATGAACTTCACGCATGGATTTTTCGTTCAAGCCCTGTATGGCCATATCGCAACCGAGAGGGGTTTCATTCTCACTAAAAAGCATGCGACGCATATGCAGATTCGATGCGGTTTGGTTGGCATGGACATTCAACCTTGAACCACTGATATGTCCAAGAAAAGTTTCATAATGGATATGTGTTGTATCTGTTTTCAACAAGAGGATGTCAATTGTTCGACCGTAATTTTAATCAATAGACCAGGAATGGACAGTGTCATCTGGCAAGGCCGACCAGACCTGTATATTTACTTTGAACATGATAGGCAGCCATTGCAAATAGAATCTGCAACCCTCCACCTTTCCTTTGTCATATGGCAGCGCCATTTTTACAAGGTATTATTGCCAACTTCCAATTGTCGGCATATTTTGTAGGAGATATGGCGAAAGGTGCTCATGCAAGCACCTAAAAGCCTGTTGGTTGCTGCCTATAATTGCATTGCAAAAGGACTGTACAGTGTAAAGCCACAGTGACTACACATCGAACTCCACTGCTACCAAATAGAAAATTGCATTGAACAGACTATCTCCACTGCTAGACACAACAGTTGTTGCTAGTTGTAAACCATGGGAGTCTATGCGATGCATAATCTGTTTCCACTGCGATTCTAGGTCTTTGTAAATGAGGGACAAGTAAATATGAGCTTCTTCAACATTGCATATGGACAATTTTATGTACAGTAGTGGTTCATAATGACCACTGACATCATTGGCATCATGGAACAAGATGCAATATGGATTGTCAGATGCAGTTTTGTTGAGTAGTAAGTATCTTGTTTTTCTTGTCAATGACCATATTCCAATTCATATATTGAGCCAGTTAGACAGCCACCGTATACAAAATGTATCTCCCCAAAGTCCCCTCTCATGTGCAGGCAGAATTGGGGATGCAAACAACCGCATCTTTGAAAAATACGTTTGGACATCATGTATTCCATGCAACTGTCGAAGAAAATCAGATTCTAGTTCGTATTCATACAACTCCAATGCCTCAGCGTCGCCATTTTTTAAACAGCCTAGGAAATAATCTATAAATCCATTGTGCAGGTCAGTCGAGGAATAGCGGAAATGCAGTAGAACCTAAAATGCATCGAAAAGGAAATCCCCTACAGTATACGAGAATGCATCCAATCTAAAAATCCCATTGCTATGAAAAACCTTGTCAATGTTGTCATGTATAATGGAGTGTGTATCTATTTCATACGACTCAAGATCTATTAATTCTTTCATATTTTGAACTGTCATTTTGAAGTTGTTTGTTAGATACTTTCAGTTTGCATGAAAATAGAGAAAAGGGGAAAAAAAGAATAAAAGTAGGAAAAAACAAAAAAAGGAAAGAAAAATAGGAAAACTACAAGTGCGGAACTAGGTACCAATCCTCGTATGTATCTTTCAACCTTCTTCTTGTCAACTTCAATCCCCCCTAGTCCCCATAGCAGATGAGAAGAAAACAAACCCACACTGGAAATCGAACCAAACAAAAAGAAACAACGCAAATAAATAACACCATAAATTTACTCAGCAGAAAGATCTATTTGAACCTATTCATGGCGTGCATCCTACAAGCTTCTCAGAGCCAGAATAAAGTTCTGCAAAATACAAAGGACAGGACAAAGACAACAGTTGGACGCAGTTTTCCGACCCACAGAATAAAACCATTCCTTGTGTCTACACCCCGGCAGATGGTTCCCTCTTTTGATAGCTCCAAACTACTTTTCGAAAACCCCTCTACATTGCAATTTTTGAAATAGCTATGGACGTGGCAGCCGGCATATGAAGACGCATGGTTTCCAGGAATAGAAATTAAGAGCATAGAGAAACATGGTCTGCAACAGAATTTCGAGGCAGGGACTCCCACCATTGAAAAATACCAACGAAACGATGGCATGGAAACTTACCCGTCAACGAGGGATAAAAACAGCTTAGACCTAAAAACTGCAAACCGCAACAACAGGTCCAACAACTTGCAAAGTTGAAGAACAACAAACCAGTGACAAGCACGAAGAGGTCCAACTGCAACTGCAGGACCTCAACTTTGCAAAGTTGAATCAAACAAGAACAAGGATCATGGAACGAACCAGGGAACAAGCATCGACCACTGAACCACTGATGCCGGCGGAGAACAATTCAGCATAATTTCACTGCAAACAACACCATAAAAAAAATGGAACGAAATTGTATTGCAACGCCTCTGTACAATAAACATTTAAGACTGCCAGACATGTTAGGTAAACACTTAAGACTATCAGAACCGTCAAACAGCGTAGTCCTGTGCAAACATTTAAGAAAAAAAGCAGCGTGGCAGGTCTCTTCTCTCTAAGCATGCAAGAATAAAGTAAAAATCAGACATAGTAATATGCTAGAGAATGTATTCTACCTAGCAGAAAATGCTAAAGCAAACATTCGAACTAATGCTAGCATTAATCCACCTTCAACCAATGCATAAGAAATATATGATTCAAAAAGACCATATACGATTAAATACTTTGGCTATGCCAACATATATAACATTCGGAATAGCGAAGCTGGAAATAAGACCTCCAATCTGTTATCCAATCAGATCATGACAAATATGGTACTTTTATTATATAAAAATCGATGTTTTCAATTCCCTGGTTCCAACAATAGATAATATGGAAATATTTCTGGTCAGTGGACAATCTAATACGAGGTCAACGAATTATTGATCGCTATAGTCCCTCTATGCCTACGGCAGGGACTAATAATATATTTCTTTTATAAGATATCAAATTGTATTTATATTTATAAAATATGGACAAAAATACAAGGACATAGTTACATGACTGACAGCCATACTTATGAATTTTTAGGTTTCAATCTTTAGATTACCATATAGAAAATTATCATCTGGTAGTGGGATCCCTATGACATATGTGGTTACTATTAATATTGTTTGTCATATTATCGCTAAATAAGTATACAAAAATTGATTGTTTTATGCTAGCTATAGAAATTATACATAAAAATACTAAGAAAAGAAGAAATTATAGAATGTTGACAGCAAGGGGAGTGGCAGTCTCCTTCTGCATTTGATGGTTTTCTTCATCTGTATTTTTGAAGTGGATTTTCATTGTACTTGCATTCATAATAGAGATCTTTTTATCCATAGCTTTTACCTGCAGTTGAAGATACTCTATTTGTATAGTGAGATTGTTGAAAGTTGCTTGTTTTTCACCGAGATCCCTTCCTAGCAAGGCCTTCATGTACCAATACAGATCTATCGTTCTATAATATTCGGTATCCCTTGCCCCAGTGGATCCTGTGTCTAGAATTCAAGTTATTATTTATGCATATACATCATTGTTTTGAGTGTGTTTCCCTATCCTTCAAACGTCTTCTTCCAGAGCCTCCACAGCTTCCCTAGTTGTTGGAGGAGTTTGAATATGATAGGCTTCGGAAGTTCTGACAACATTTCTCTGTTTTCGCAAGAGAGGAAGTCTTGACCTGGGGCGTCGGCCTCTACTCTACAATCAACCTCTACCTCTACCTCTACTCTACTCTACAATCAACCTTGTGTATCCTTGTCCAATTAAAGTTTGGAGCTGGTCGATTGATGGCACCATTAATATTATTGATGATCAGCATAGGGTATGCTATCGAGGGACTAGGTGTCAACTGGCACGTGGCTTCGGATGGGCACCTGAATCAGGGATTAATAATATCTTATTAATCTATTAATTTGTAGTAATAATATTGATTATTTGGTATTAATTCTTAGTAATAACAATATCTATTTAGTATTAATATTGTATTTTTATTTAGAATATTAATACAATTAATTGGTTTTTAGCAGTGCCTTTAGGGTTTTAGGTGAGTTGATGAGTCGACCTTTTGTCTCATTGGTATTAATTCTTAGTAATAACAATATATATTTAGTATTAATATTGTATCTCTATTTAGAATATTAATATGTAGCAGTGTTTTTAGGGTTTTAGGTTTTCAATGAGTTCGTTTTTTCTCTCATCTCTATTCCGCATCTTTTGTATTAATTAATTGTTTCTTCCTTCCTTTTTATTTGACTTGTTGTCCTAAAAATGAATGTTAGTATAGATAGGAAATGTATACCTACTTAAAAATGAATGTTGGTTTAGATAGGAAATATATACCTACAAAAATGAAATATGAATTACTCTCTAAAAATTTTGTAATATGATAATACACATTACGTGAATCTAAAATATGTAATTATTAAAAATAGATTAAATAAATAAATAACTTAAATTTTAAAAATTTTAAAAAAATATATAGAGAAAAAAAAGGGAAGATTCAATTATACAAATTAAATAAAATTGTTATATATGAATATGAATTGAATTTAAATTAAAAAAGAATTTTTAAAAGGAAAGTCAAATTTAATTAGAATATAACACAAATTAAATAAAATTGTTATATATAGACTTTAAATTAAAATATATATATTTGAAAAAGAAAAAGATAATTGTAAATAATAGAAAATCACCATAAACAAAATTCAAAGAATTTGATAAAAGAAAAAAGTTATTTTTAGTTATAAAAATATGATAATATGTGCCTCCTTAAAAAATACAAGAGGTTGACATTTATTCCATGATTTTTGGGATTATATAAAGAGAAGTAAAATTTACATATTATAGAATAGCAAAAATAAAATTGTAAAAGAATTTGGGATATTTTAATATACCTATAGATATAGGTATTGAGGAGGGTTATTTTAATTTACTTATGGATATAGGGATTTGAGAGGGTAGAAATAGGAGGAAGTTTAGTTAGTCTAATCTCGAATTGAGCAAGAAAAATCATGATGATTTTATCAAATGAAGAAAAGAGGAAGCATGATGATGATTAGTAGTTGATTTTATTCCGAAATGTTATTTAAAGAGAGAAATGACAATGAAGTTCCTTTATTATAAGCATTCAAGAGTGATAAATAACTAAGCATAAACCCTTAAGAGGTGGACCTATATCTAAGTGAACATGATACTTTATAACCGTCTAAAAATGTGATATCTTAGAATGATTGATGAAATTAATGAAATTATCATAACATGGATAAAAGGCCTTTGGATTTGTAAAGGCATGGTTCTTGTTGTTCCAAAGTCTATACCTAAGGCTTAGAAGGTAAAGTGAGTGAAGAGTAATAAGGAGGAGAGCATCAACCTTCGGCAAAAGAAGTTAAGGCCGATTTTCAGGTTGTCGTTGTCTAGCCTCCAACTATTCCTGGATGTTTATATCCTGCTCGATCGCAGCCCACGAACGCTCAAGTTCTACCCGGGTATTGGTTGTTTTAAGAATAGTATTGAAAAGGTTCAAAGCGATATGTGTTTGGTCTGATAAACCGGGTTCAATGTTAGGTTGTCTTACAACGGGGACAGTCATAGAGGAACAGTGAAAGTAAAGGAAAGTTTCAAAGTTTAGATGTTGTCTCAATTCGATCGTATAAAAGAGAACTATATGATTTAACGTTAAAGATAAATTACAAACCAAAGGCCTTTTCCCGTAACTGTGTTATCTAGTAAATAATTGATGTGTGTGAAAATGTGAGGAAAACATAAAGTTGTTTATATACGAGGCTCCTATCAAGGGAGAATCTCGCCCTGTAAACAAAAGAAGAAAAAGGTGAGAAGAAATCTGACGAATGTATAAAATATGAAAATCTAATGAGTCCACAGGTCTTGTACCTGCTGATAGCTGATACAGAGGAAAAACTATAAACTATATAGATAATTAAAATTAATCACCACGGTAGAGGTTTTACTAAATTACAATGTAACATTCATCAAACCTATATGTGCGAAATGAAATTGAACAAGAAATCAGAGAGGAAACAAACTCATAACACAGTCTTGACGGAATCAGGAGTCTTCGGATTGCTTTGTATTAATATTCAAAAAGGAGAGTCTCTATTACAAACGACCAAAATAGGTCCATCCCTTTTTCCTTCTTCAAAATGTATATTTATACAAATTTCTATATGCTGGAATCTCAATCGTTCCAGAGGTTTTCGGTTACAACAAAGGAGTTTAATCATTTCAATTCTTTATCTCTATCCTCATTTGGTACCAGAAACCTGCCTCTTCGCATGCTCTATGCAAATGACACACTTTTCCACCAGCTGTGATATTAACTTAGAAGGTTCTGCTTGATTATTGGCCTCAAAAGCATAACAATCTTTTGCCAATAATGGCAATTTTCCTTCCACCTGTTGGTCTTTGGCACTGATAGAACATAATAGTATACTCGGTTTAATTAACCATTTATCTATTTGAACTATGTCCGTCTGGGTTATTTGTGATATTTCGGCTAATTCTCTTTCTTCATTTTCCTTGATATTTAGCAGATATTTGGTTGTATTGATCTGGCCTAGTATCTCAATGCTACTTTCACCATCGGAACCCAACCAAATCCCATTTAACAGACCGAAAGTTTCTTCACAAGATTTTGTTACCTCCTTATCTTGTTGTCTGCCTTCAGATATGTTACGCTCCCATTCTTTCAACAAGATGTTGCCTCTGGTCTGCTCTTGGATGGGAAAACTGGAACTACTATCTATCTCCCTTCTCGTCGTGGCTATAATAGCCTCTTGGAAAGCAACCCGAGCTGCCCCAAATTCCCTTTCTCTGAGAGAGAGATTCTCCAATACCTGATCAATGAGTTGGCAGTTGCTTTGAATCATTTCTACTTTAACAAGCAAACCTTGTTGCGTTGTCGATAACCTTTTTCTGATTTCTATTGCTTGGGATTGAAATATCTCGATATCGATTACCTGGCTTTCGGAGAACTCTAATTTGGCCCGTAGTTGCTCTATAAATTCTCCTTGCTGACCTATCTGTATCTGACTTGTCTGAGCCATCAGCTGTGTATGTTTGAGATCGGCTTTGAGCTGCTCGATTTCTTTTTGATCATCTATTCTAGATTGTTCTAAAGTTGTATTCGCCTGATCTTTGGCAGCGGCCTCTGTTGTAGCTAGTTTAGCCTCTAATGTCTTGATCGAACGATAATTTCTCTTCAGCTGATCCTTTAGGGTCCCGACTGAATATTGGTTTGTCGTAGCAAAATCTCCCAATGTGCCTGCTATTTGCGTTGCAAATTCTTCTTTTTTCATAGTTCTCCCATCGGTTAAGATTTTAAATTTTTTAGATACAGAACCTGCCTCTTGGTAAAGTTCTTGTCTCATGACAGCCTTTCTCTTCTTATCGAAGAAGAATTCATTCGGAGGTAGTTCTTCCACTGTTATGGGTGTTAATTCTTCACCAAAAATCCAACTAGCGTCTGGTATTCCCTTTGTGGACTGCAGGGGGGTAATAGAAACGATGGGATTGTTGACCTGTTTAGATGATTTCCCTGGAGTAACGACCGAGGTTGGCTCGCTTGGAGGATCGGAAGTCTCAGCTTCCTATTTCGGACCCCCAGTTTGCTCCTTCTTGTCCTGGGGTTCTTCTTGGCCGGGTGCTGAATTTTTTAATCCTTCGGCTTCTGTTTGTTGCACCTCTCTGGTCATTGGATTCTCACCCCTTAATACTGGGGGAAGGCAGCTTCGCCTATGTTCTTGGAATTTGAAAACCTTGGCCCTCTCTTCGGGCGACAGGGCTTGTATCCGAGCCAAAACCTCGGCATAAGATCTCACGCCTCGAAAAATATCATCATGAGGCGAATTCTCGTCCTCAAATCTTTTGAGGCCACAACTAGCCAAGTGATTACTCACGATCCTGTGTGGGTCGTGTTTCTTGAATTCAATGTGGAACAATTTTATATCTTCTAAGGATGTTGCCTCGGCCTTTGCATGCCTGAAATCTAATAAAGAATAGGTATTTAAATGAATAGGGAAAGGTGGCCATACCTTCTTTGAAAATCCTTTCAGCTCTTTACTTATGCCACCAATCATGGTTTGCATGGCGATCTCATGACAAGCCAGCCTATCAGGTATAAATAATGGTAGAGCATGCAGAGGGACAGAGGTTCCAAAAACCCTGATGTATGAAAATTTTTCCTCCACGTACCAATCGGCCACCCTACTCAAATTTGACGCGATGCTATCTGAGATCCTGGGCGGTGGACTACCGAAGATGGTGACATGCATCGGTACCATTACCCAATTGAAGATTTCGTATATGAAATCGGAGGCCTTATCCTCCCAAAGATTTGAATGGTAGACATGGATAGGCTCAGCATCCGATGGAGCCCAGCTCCAACTCATTAAGGGAAAAGGCGTCATGGAACACACAGCGTCCATGATGTACGCAGACATAAAGAATGAAGCGGCCTTCCTGCTCGCCCGCGGCGTCCAATATTCTGTAATCCGACTGGTCAGACTATCTGACAACAGTTTGGCCTAGTCGAAGGAATAGCCTTCTATGACTGTATGGATCATAGGTACTGATGCAGGAGCATCGACTACTCATCAAGCGGAGCCAGCGTGGAGCAGAAAAGACAGCTGGACAGCGCCAGCACAAATTTTGAAACACCTTGATATTGTTGCGCCAAACATTAATGTGTGAATTTAATGAAGCGCACTTTGTATATTGTAATGAACCTTGAGCCTTTAAGCTCACGTCCTTAGGTAGATGAGGCATTTAAAATAGTTACTGCTGGTAGATAGGAATTTAATTGTATATTTGATAGCTTTAGAGCACAAGAGGGAAACGGGATATAGACACCCTCCTTTGTACATTGTATTATTATTATCAAGCATTCAGAAGAGAGAAGATCAAGCAAAGAATTGTATGAAGAACACCCATGTATAGACATTTGAATTAATAGAAAGAGCTTTGATTCAAATTCATGGTTATGTGTTGTTTTCTCTATGTATTGATGTTATGCTCATGAATGTTTTCTTTCTGTTATACACTTGCTTTTAAATGTTGTGTATGTGATTTCATGGTTAAATTGAAGTCTGTGAGGACAAGGAGTTAGTTTCAATTGTTTCTCTATCTTGAACCAGAGAATTCCTGCAAGGAGTGCAATTGAATCATCCGCAAGGAGTGCATTGACAGAAGGGTTCAGATAGAGGTAACTTTTGTTCTAAGTTCTCAGAAGTGCAAAGGGGCACCGAAGCCGTGCAAGGCGTGCGCAGGCTGGACGAAGTCTCAGAGTTGTGATTATGAGCAAAGTATTGGAAAGACTGCTGCTGCAGGTCAGTGCGTAGAGTCGAAAGCTTCAACACTTAGTCGTGTTTGAAGATTTGCCACAAGGAGTGCGTGCAAAGAATTCTTTCGAAGGACCTAGGAGTCGTGAGGAAGCTCAGGAGGGATAGGTCGTTCGAGTTCATCGAAGAACGGTATAGATAAGTCGTGCCTGGAAGGCTCGCGAGGAAGCATCGCAGGTTGGCGAGCAGGGTGAGGAGTTCTGTGGAAGAGCACCTCGTAAATTTGTAGAGTTCATTTGAAAAGGACGGACGGTCGAGTTTCTCCGAGGAGATTTTCGTGAAGATCCGTGGGTCGTTGGATCTCTCGGAGATGCAGGAAAGCTACAGCGCAGCGTGGAGAAGTTCAAGCTCAGAACAGATCAAGCCATTGATCCAAGACAGCTAGAGTCGTTGGATCCTTCGCGAGATCGGCTATCGGACCATCGCGAGAAAGGAGCAGAAGATTGGGTTACGGGATTCGCGATAGAGCGAGAAGCGAAGTCCCGACAATTGCGTGGATAGTGTGGGCCACAGCAGGATGACGTGGCAGGTGACGCGAGGTATCGGCATTTCATCATCTCGGGCATCAGGAGCCGATGGGGAAATTATTTGACCTCGCGAGCAGCNGAGGAGAAAGTCAGTGATTGATCGGTGCATCGGGTCTCGGGAAGTCGAGAGTTATATTGAGCATCTGCGAACTCGCGAAGCCACGAAGTTTCGATCCTCCGAGTGTCGTCAAAGGAGGATTGCGTGGAGTGAACTGTGGGTGCAGATTTCTCGAAAGGGAAATAGAAGAGTATTGGAGCTCTTCAGGCCGAGAAAAAAAGAAGGTCCTGTGAGGGTGGTCGTGCTCCGAGGAGTGCGGTTGCATCAGGTACCCATGGGAGGAAAAAATGTGTGGTGTCTTCCCTCCCATACAATCTACAGGTCATCATTGTTATGTATTTGAACTGTGGTTCCAAAGAAGATATGAAATAAACTTCATTGCTATCTACCCTGAACTTCGCGGGGTGTGAGACCCAATCCTTGATCAAATCAAATAATCTCTTTCCATATTGCTCGCATTCCTTTTGTTTAAAATCCTCCAGAAACTCGACATTGTATGTGAAGTTCGACGTGGGTGGAAACTTGTACATAGCCTCTAAGTTTTTTGGTCTAAAGGTCCCAACAGTGACCTTCTGCTCGCTGATGATGGTTCTGGTCGGGATATCTACATGATCTAGCGCCCATCGGATCATGTCATAGTAAGGTAGAAGACGTGGCCTGGCCGCTACTTTGTGCATCTCTGCTTGGACGAAGATCTTGTATTTGGTGGTCAAGTTGTCTTTCTCGTTGTCACTGGAATCATCCGAACAGTTCACCAAATCAGATTGCAGAACCTCGGAGATGTATGACCAGGTTCGTATAGAATCAACGCTTCGTGGTGAAGTATCAGAAACATTATCAGAGCCTTGCCCTGAAATCTCAACACTTGCCTTGGACGCTTTTCGTGGGGCCATGACGGGGGATTCTGATTTAGCTCTCCTGCGATAAAAATGCGTATACATACAGAAGTCAGCTTGCTGAGAAAAACTTCTCTGCGCATGATAGAAATGAGCTTTATGAATAGAACATAAATAAAAAGATCTATATCTTTGACCATTTAAAACCTCGACGTCCTTATGAACAGAACAGTCAAAACATTTTTAGAGACAGATTTAGCAATAAAAACCATATCCTTACTTGTCGCTTCGCCTCATTTCCAATTAATGCCATAAATTTCGATGGCTCATGACACAAGTTGGCGCAAGGAAAATTTAAATTTACCTCGTAGACTGTGCATATTATTATTTGCATTGAACACTAATTAAGCTAGATGAGCTTCTTTAATTAAGCTTTCTTAAACATTAATCAACCTTTCAGCGTTCATCGTATCGGGAGCTTTCACTCTAACCTTTTGAGCCTCTAAAACTCGAGATCATGATGATTAGATTTAGTTAAGCAAGGATGTAAGCAAGATTAAGTGTTTAATTTATCATGTTTTAATTTATATCGTGACTTTGTGACTCAGGGCTTCGAAGGTATAGTTTCCGGGAGGAGCATAAGGCGAGTCGCGAAATCCTGAGATCACGATGATGTGATCTATTTAAACCAGAAGGTAAACTAGATTAAGTGTTTTAATTAATTAAAACTTGAGCAATATCGCGACTTCGCCACTCGGGGTTTCGAAGGTATAGTTTCCGAGAGGAACGTATGCCGAGTCGCGAAATCCCGAGATACTTTAACCATGGTCAAAACTAATCACCCCTGATACTAACCTGGGTTACTTATGTAAAAGTCTCGCGGCTTCGCCTATCGGAGTTATGACGGTAATGTTTTTGGAGAGAGTGAACACCAAGACGCGAAATCTCGACAGCACTTGACTGGGGTTTAAAGAAATTTACTCTCAGCTTTCACCTGAGGTAAGCTTTTAAAACTTTTTGCAACCTTGCACATCGGGGCTTGTAAATATTGTGACTTGTAACTCCCGAGGCACGATATCTCGAGGTACAAAAAATAAAAAAATTTGTTTAACGTTAAAAAGTGGTGACTTATGAAACATAACATCCTTCACTATTTCGCATGTCGGGACTACTTGAAATTTTTAGCTGGTAAATGTTACGAAACAAAAAAGAACTTGAAAGCTAACATTTGACTTTAAAAATTACATTTAAACCAATTGAAAAAGGCGGCTCCAACATAGGCTCCAACTAGGGATCTCATCTTCCTGCAAGACGGGAAGAATAGTAGACCACGCGCCTGTATTAGGTAAATGGAGTCAATGGCTTTATTCCAGTGAAACTATTCCTAGGAAAGGATACAGAGGGAAAAAAGAGATTTTGTCTTTTACTTGTGAAAAACTTTTCGAAACTCAAATACGTTTCACACCCAGCTACAGTCCCTTTCACGAATTTCTCTTTCTCTTTATTGAATTTAGGTCTGCATTAGGAAAATCAAGACAATCCTAGGAAATCCAACAGATCTTGTGGCTTTTGGTTTGCATCAAACGAAGTTAATTACATGTTTTTAATCGGGGAGCCCTGTCTAAACTTAGGATGTAGATTCGGTTTCGAGAACAATTGGTTACCAGAGCAGAGTGAGATTCATGTATAACATCCTTACAAATATCTCAGATATTGCTTCACTACCAGCGGGCCTGTTCAGTACCCCGGTGAAGTTATCTGGCCCTTTTTACTGAATTTTCTTTCACCACTTCGATATATATTTATGCATTTAAATGTTGAGACAAGGGCAATCATTTCTGAATTTCCTTTCATCGTTTTTTTTGGACTAGATGGACAATTAAATATGACTTTCCTTTCACCATATGTCCCATAATTTACTTTTTAGAACACGAAGTGGGGGCAATCAGTTTGTATTAGGGGTGATATATACGTAATATTTTGCAATGGAGGTCTGTCAACCTACTTTGATTACTCGGTACCAATCCTCTCTTAACTTTCACCACACCTTAGCCCGCAGGGAAAAGGGGAAAAAATTATTTCTAGGGGTCTTCCTTTGAGCAAGCCTCAATCTTTCGAAACTGTTGAAAAAACTAGAATAGTCAGGATTAACCTATGCATCACTTTGTTTAGTAAGAGACTTAGGAGTTGCGAAGACCAGCTTACTTTCCAAAATCTGCTTTGCATCTTTCAAAGTTAACACGTCATCTCTTCTTCCCATGTATGCAAACCCGGGAAGATGCTTGGCATTTTAGGGTGACGGATAGAGATCTGTAAACTGAAAGACAAGGGTCAAAAATTAAAACTGACTATTGAAATCCCTTTTCAGAGAGGCTTTATTTTCTCTGCTTATTTTAACTACCTCCTATCTTTATTTTAAGTGAAAATCCTTAGGACCCAGAGCGAGTAGTTGTTCTTTTTTAATAAACATTCAAGCGAAAACATTATATTCATGAGACCATTGTGACGTTCTGAAGATCTTTGTTAGAAAAATAAAATTCTCAAGAATTCATACCTTTACCTTACCATTTTATAATAACAGAAAACCTTTTTTATCACCTATTTTGGCGAATTTATTTTTCGATATAGGACCTTCTGTTTACCCTTTTCGCTCGTTTGAGCTGCAAACCGGAATCCTGAAAGGGATAAATGCGAAAAGTATTAGGTATATTTTTATTTATATATATATATATATATATATATATATATATATATATATATATATATATATATATATTATTTTATTTTATTTTTTGTATTGAAAATTCTGTATTTCTATTTCTACAAAAATCACTGACCTGATTAATTATTAGTGAAAGTGCACTTACCAAAAAGAAATTATGAAAAAAGAAAACACAAACTGGTATATTACAGTGAGAATTTTTTGGGAACCAGTTATTGCATATAATGTTTTAGATAACGCCCGTTGACAGGGGCGTTGAAGATTTTACCGTCCAGATTTTCTAATAGAAACGAATTCTTTCCTTCGGGAGCTGCGACTCTAAATGGTCCATACCAAATATGATCAAATTTACCGTGTTTCGCTAAGTCTTCCTTCCTGGCATCCCATCTCAAGACCAAATCGCCCGGGAGAAACTCTCTGTCTTTTGCCTTACGGTCAAATAACGTTTTTATATCATCTTGGTATTTCTGCAACCTTTCATCTACTTCGACCCTGTGTTGTTGCACTTCAATTAGTTGATTTATCCTTTTGGTGACATGATTCGGTTCTTCTTTCTCATCTTTCCATAATTTCATCACGGGGAGCGCTAGATTTATCGGTAATACCACGTCAGTCCCGTACACCATTTGGAAAGGCAAGGTGTCGATATATTTTTTTGTGCCTATCTGATTCACCCACAAGGCGTATTTCAAATGCACATGCCAAGATTTTTTATTATCATCCAACACTTTCTTAATTACATTTATCAAACTCTTGTTTGAAGACTCGGCTAGTCCATTTCCTTGAGGATAATAAGCTGTGGAATGACCGAGTACGATATTGTATTTCTGGAAAAAGTTGATCATGGCCATAGATTTGAAAGCCTGGGCGTTATCCGTGACTATTTTTCGGGGGCAGCCGAATCTAGACAAAGTGTTGTCTTCCAAGAAGTCTATTACCACCGAATTTGTTGCCCTTCTGGTTGGAATAGCCTCCACCTATTTAGTGAAGTAATATGTGGCAGTTAGGATCCATTTGTGTTGAGCGCTAGAATGGGGGTTGATTTTGCTTATAAAATCTAGTCCCCATTGCTGGAAAGGGGTTTCCGTTTTGACTGGCACCAATGGTAGCGCTGGGAGTTTATGTTTGCCTGCGAACAGTTGGCACGAGTTACAGGCTCTGACTTTGATGTTTACATCTGAGAAAAATTTTGGCCAATAATACCCTTCCCTCAGGATCTTATAAGTTGTCACCCTCCAAGCGTGGTGTCCCCCACAAACTCCTTCGTGAAATTCTCTTATCACCCTCTCTATTTCTGATTCGACTAAACAGACCAACAGGAAACCTAGTGGGTCCTTCCAATATAATTGATTATCGGATATACAGTATTTGACCGCATGTAATTTTAGCGTTCTGGCTTTGGATGGGGATAAATCACTCGGGCATTTCAATGTCATCAGATATGACACTATGTTTTTGTACCAGTCTGATGAGACAAACTTCTCCTCGATTCTGATTTTGCTTGTTGGCTCATCAAACTCATTCATGTCCACACCTTCTTTATATCCCTGTAGGTCATTTATACTGAGAGCTCTGAAATTCGATTATGCTAAGAGTTTGGCCAAACCTTGTCCTTTTACCAATTTCGTCAGTTTTATTTCCAGGTCGAATTCTTGAATTTTGGCAAGCCATCGTCCCTTTTTTCCATCACTCTCGGATTGAACCAAAATATCCTTTACATAACTGGTAGGTACATACGCGATTCTCTTGGAATGCAGCACATAGGTTCTGGATGCTTTCAACGCCTTCACCATAGCATACGCTTGCTTTTGCATTATATCGTATTTAAGTTCTGCGTCTCTGAGACTCTTGTTAAAAAAAGCTATCGGCTGTTTGAAACCTTCTTCATTTTTTTGGAGGAGTACCGTGGCAATTGTGTGTTCGGAGGCGAACGAGAAAATAAGAAAATCTTTTAGATAATCAGGGCTTGCCAGTACAGGTGCCTCTCTTATGACTTTCTTGATGCGTGCGAACGTCGCTTTGGATTATGTTGTCCATTTCACTTCGTTGTTTTTCTTTAGCATATTTGTGATCAATTTCACGATTTCAGCAAAGTTCGAAATAAATCTCCTCAAAAAATTTATTTTTCCTAAAAATGATTGAATTTCTTTTACATTCCTAGGAATATTTATAGTATTTATACCCTCAACTCTTTTAGGATCCATTTTAATACTGTCTCGAGATACAATATGGCCCAAGAGTTTACCTTCTTGCATGGCGAAATGGGACTTTTTGGGATTCAAAGACAGACCAAACTTATAGCATTTGTCAAACGTCTGCTTGAGATGTACCAGATGATCTGCATCGGATTTAGAAAAAATAGTTAGATCATCAAGATAAATGACCACAAATTTATCCTTTTCGCCGATGAAAGCAATGTCCATGGCACGTTGGAAAGTAACGCCTGCATTCATTAGACCAAATGGCATTTTATCATACATAAAAGTACCCCAATGGGTAGTGAAGGTTGTTTTCTCTTTATCTAATTCATTTACAGCAATTTGATTATACCCAGAGAAACCGTCGATCATCGACATTCTATTTTCCCCAACTACCTTTTCTAAAACGTGATCCATTTTGGGTAGAGGGTAGTTATCTTTGAGGGAAGACTTATTCAGATTCCTAAAATTGACACACAGTCTAATCTCCCCACTCTTCTTTCTGACCGGGACCAAGTTTGCTACCCAATTGGAATATCTCAAAGGTACTATTATTTTTGCATCCAAGAGATTTTTAACTTCCTTTTCAACTACAGGCAATAAAATAGGGTTGATCTTTCTGAGTTTTTGTCGAAAGGGTTTGACACCAGGTTTTAGGGGTATCTTGTGTTCGATTACAGTGGTGTCGTAGGTTCTCAGCTCTTCGTACTGTCTGAGAAAGTCTTTATACTTGATTTTTAACTCAGGAGGAAGGTACTTTGATATTTTTACCATCCTAGGTTCTTCTTTGTTCCCTACATCACAGTCTTCAACCTCCTATGGTTGGGGTTGCAGGGTGGATTTCAAGGGTATGTCATTATGATCGAACAGTCTCTCCAAAGGAATTAATCCTTTTGGAATCTGATTGTTCTTTAGAACCAGCATGCGATGATTTGCAATCTTTTCCTGGAACTCTTGAGGTTCTTCTCCTTCTTGCATGATCCATATGTGATCATTTTGATTCTCTTGATCAATGTGAGTTTCAGAGAAGTCGCCCAGTGCTTCGAGGAATTTCTTGATCTGTTCGTCATCCTTGAAAACCTGCCAGTGTTGTATGTTGTTCGGGATGGATGGTCTATGCCTTACCTCTATGTGGTATTTTAATTTAAAAGTTGTTGGGGGAGCGAAAGTCAAGGCTGCCTTGGCTAATGAATCGACCTGCAAATTGTCGGTGCGTGGGATGAAGTGGATATTTACAGATGAGAAGAAATTTTCCATTATATCCTAGGCACAATTTCTGTACGATCTCAATCTCGGGTTCTTGGCCTGGTATTGTCGATTTATCTGTTTGACTATCAACTCTACGTCTCCATATACTTCCAAGTTCTTTATGTTCAGCTTCCTGGCGGCTTCCAATCCTAATATTAAGGCTTCATACTCACATACATTGTTGGTGTAGTCTATATCCCATTGAAGCCTATAAGATAAGGGGACAACAAATTTATTTTTCAGGTGCCACAAAAAGTACCCCTGCACCTGCTCCTTCACATGATAGGGCACCATCAAAAAACATTTTCCAGATCCCAGTGCTATGCATATTTTCTGATTCTTTCTCATCTATGTAACTTTCTTCTGCGCAGCTATCTATACCATCATCAAAAGACAAAATACAATTTCCCAGATCTTGATCAGCAATGTAAATAGGAAAATTGTTAGGATTCTGAGGATCGCTCACTGTATAGGCTAACCTTGTTTCCCTGTATAACCGAGTAAGTTGTCCACCAAACACAAGAATTTTGGCGTAATTCATGTCCAGTTGGAGGGGCCCCCCAAGTTTGGCTCCCCACGACCTTGATAGTAGTAATCCATACTTTGGGGGGATATCAGCAATAACTACATCCATCATGACGCTTTTGACTGGGACCTATGCAAGGGTGACTACTAAATCTTTTATCATACCCATGCACTTAACTCTTCTCGAATCGAAAGAGTAGAGATCTCCATAAGGCATGGTGATCTCAAGGCCTAATCTATCCATAATAGTCTTGGGCATCACATTATGTGAAGCTCCAGAGTCTAGCATGCAGTTATGCAGCAGTTGATCATGCACATTTAGGGTGATATAGAAAGGAGCAATGGTGTCTCTGGCACCCTCGAAATGTGGACCAAAAGTGGTATTGGGCTTATCATTTTCCAAGTTTATCACATCGGATTGACTTTCTTGATCTGAACAACCTATCACTTTGGTTATCTGCTTACGATATGCAGGATTCTTTGCTAATTCAACCAGAGGGATCGGTATTTTGATCCTATTTATCTCATTTTCAAAACTAAAACTGCCACTACCTTTGTCTGTTTCTCTGGTTGAAACCTCGGATTCTTTCTTCTCCCACTTATTTGTCTGAGCTAATTTAGTACTCGTGAGTTTATTTACCGATGTGGGTGCCCCCGCTATTTTGGTTTCCCTTGTCTGGGTCTCGACCTCCTTGGTTTTAGGATCCAACAAGTCTACCCCTTTTATTTTGTTAGTAGATGTTTCGGTCTCTTTTGGGGCTGGTACGTATACTTCGCCTCTAGGGAGAATTTTCTTGGGTTGAGGAATCAACGCAGATTTGTTTTTAGACCTTGGGTTATATCTAGGTTGGACTTCGGCCATTATTGAATCAGTTACTTCTTGATAGTCAGGGACATATATATTGTTAATGTCATCATTTGTATCTGAGGGTTGTTGTGTGTTTAAAGACTTCTCATAATCTTCTTTAGTTACATAAGGCTGAGTGCAGTCGTCACCCAAATTTTTCACATCTTCTTCCAGACCCTCGAAATCTTCCAGGTCATTTCCTCCTATAAAATTTTCATTTTTTAAAGGGGTTTGAATTTTCTGATCTTCATTTTTGGTCTGTCTTTGTTGATTTTGAAGATTGGGGTTTCTCCTGAATTCCCTTTTAATGAAAGGATCGGCCTTAGATTGATCCGGCTCCATCCTGGAAATTTTATTTGACAATTCCTTAATTACCCTAGCCATATCATCCATTTTGTCGTCTATGGATCTATTAGACCCTGAGGGTCCGGCTTGTTCCTTGAAACGTCTGGTCTCTCGGTTTCCCGTTTCTACCTTAGCTTTCAACTTGCCAGAAGCCATCATGTTAGATTCGATTTCCACGGCATCATCCTGCATTCGGGTTAGGGTAGCCACTCTTCTTTCTCTTAAGAGAAGGGCGAAATCAGGTTCGAAATCTCCCGCGAAGGTTACTTTGGCTGCAGGTTAGGATGGTTTAACTTCGGCTGGTTAAATCTTTGAATAAATTCCATAATTGTTTATGAATTCTTTTTCTTTAAAGATCCGAACTCGGTCAAATAATACAAGTGATCTTTCCTTTCACCCCACTGTCTAAGGAAGGCATCTTCTAGGGAATCATAGGATAATATCGATCCTACGGGTAGGCTTTGAAACCAGGTTCGTACATGTCCTTCGAAAGTTTGAACAAACAACCTCGAATACACGTCTTTGTGCTCGAGACCTAGGATATCTGCGAACTGATCAAAAAAGTTTATATGTTCGGCTGCGGTCAAGTCTCCTTCTCCTGTAAACTTAGGTAGGTTTTTTATATAATTTTCAGGAAGTTCATGAAGAGGGACAGGTAGAACCAAAGGCACATATCTTGCAGCCACTTTAGCGAAGACCCTGGGAGAGGGGAGAGGCCCTTGGCCTCCTACTCCTCCTCTTGGAGCCCCACCACCTCCTAAAACTCCACCACCTCCGAAAACCCCTCCACCTCCTCCTCTGGCGGCTGCCATCGGTACTACTAGATAGGGAAACGGTGTATTGTATAGAGGGTTCTGGAACACTAGAAGTGAATCTTTAGCTTCTTCGTGAGACGAGAAAACCAAAGATGGGTGATAAGTGATGCGAGGAATTGGCTCTTCGGACTTGCAAGAAATGTAATTAGGGGAACCCATGGATGTGTAATCTGAGTGTAAGGTATACTCTCTGAGATCTGGTGAGGTCATGAGATCTAATTTAAAAGTTGGCAGGATATCGATCTCTGATAAATCCACTGCAGGGCTTTTACCTCTGTATACGTCAGCGGTTATCGAACGGGTTTCACTTTTAATCTCAGAGAGATCTAAAGTTGGATTGATGTTTTTGGGAGGGGAACTGTGTGAAGTTGAAGGTTCAAATGAACTCTTGATCTTGGGTTGTGGGTATTTAAGCTAGTAGACTACAGTAGCTGGCTTAAGGGGACCTCTAGTTTTCAGTATTTTTTCGGGATCGAAAACAGGCGTGGTCTGTTTGCCCTCTGGGTTTTGTCTGGTATTCCTTCGACCGGATGCCAGCTTATTTTAAACGTGGAGTCGCCAACTGAAAGATAAGAAAATCCTTTAAAGGGTGTTCACTCTTTATTCACTATCAAAGGGTGAAACTTGTGAGAATGTCGTTCTTCCCAGGGAAAAGGTTTCGTAACTTCATTCCCTGGAAATGGCGCCAAAAAGATGTTGTTCCAGAGTCTGTAACTAAGGCTTAGAAGGTACAGTGTCTAGGCATCCGAAAGTGAGTGAAGAGTAATAAGGAGGAGAGCATCAAGCTTCGGGAAAGGAAGCTAAGGTTGATTTTCAGGTTGTCGCTGTCTAGCCTCCAACTGTTCATGGATGTTTATATCCCGCTCGATCGCAGCCCACGAATGCTCAAGTTCTACCCGGGTATTGGTTGTTTTAAGAATAGTATCGAAAAGGTTCAAAGAGATATGTGTTTGGTATGATAAACTGGGTTCAATGTTAGGTTGTCTTACAACAGGGACAATCATAGAGGAACAGTGAAAGTAAAGGAAAGTTTCAAAGTTTAGATGTTGTCTCAATTCGATCGTATAAAAGAGAACTATCTAATATAATGTTACAGATAAATTACAAACCAAAGGCCTTTTTCCTGTAATTGTGTTATCTAGTAAATAATTGATGTGTGTGAAAATGTGAGGAAAACATAAAGTTGTTTATAATACAAGGCTCCTATCAAGGGAGAATCTCGCCTTGTAAATTGAAGAAGAAAAAGGTGAGAAGAAATTTGACGAATGTATAAAATATGAAAATCTAGTGATTCCATAGGTCTTGTACCTGCTGATAGTCGATACAGAGGAAAAACTATAAACTATATGGATAATTAAAATTAATCACCACAATAGAGGTTTTACTAAATTGCAGTGTAACATTCATCAAACCTATGTGTGTGAAATGAAATTGAACAAGAAATCAGAGAGGAAACAAACTCATAACACACTCTTGACGGAATCATGAGTCTTCGGATTACTTTGTATTAATATTCAAAAAGGAGGGTCTCTATTACAAATGACCAAAATATGTCCAGCCCTTTTTCCTTCTTCAAAATGTATATTTATACAAATTTCTATATGCTGGAATCTCAATCGTTCCAGAGGTTTTCGGTTACAACAAAGGAGTTTAATCGTTTCAATTCTTTATCTCTATCCTCATTTGGTACCGGAAACCTGCCTCTTCGCATGCTCTGTGCAAATGACACACTTTTCCACCAGCTGTGATATTAACTTAGAAGGTTCTGCTTGATTATTGGCCTCAAAAGCATAGCAATCTTTTGCCAATAATGGCAATTTTCCTTCCACCTGTTAGTCTTTGGCGCTGATAGAACATAATAGTATACTCGGTTTAATTAACCATTTATCTATTTGAACTATGTTCGTCTGGGTTATTTGTGATATTTCGGCTAATTCTCTTTCTTCATTTTCCTTGATATTTAGCAGATATTTGGTTGTATTGATCTGGCCCAGTATCTCAATGTTACTTTCACCATCGGAACCCAACCAAATCCCATTTAACAGACCGTAAGTTTCTTCACAAGATTTTCTTACCTCCTTAGCTTGTTGTTTGCCTTCAGATATGTTACGCTCCCATTCTTTCAACAAGATGTTGCCTCTAGTCTGCTCTGGGATGGGAAAACTGGAACTACTGCCTTTCTCCCTTCTCATCGTGGCTATAATAGCCTCCTTGAAAGCAACCCGAGCCACCCCAGCTTCCCTTTCTTTGAGAGAAACGTTCTCCAATACCTGATCAATGAGTTGGCAGTTGCTTTGAATCATTTCTACTTTAACAAGCAGACCTTGTTGCGCTGTCGATAACCTTTTTCTGATTTCTATTGCTTGGGATTGAAATATCTCGATATCGATTACCTGGCTTTCGGCAAACTCTAATTTGGCCTGTACCTACTCTATCAATTCTCCTTGCTTGCCTATCTGTATCTGACTTGTCTGAGCCATCAGCTGTGTCTATTCGAGATCAGCTTTGAGCTGCTCCATTTCTTTTTGATCATCTATTCTAGCTTGTTCTAAAGTTGTATTCGCCTTATCTTTGGCAGCGGCCTCTGCTGTAGCTAGTTTAGACTCTAATGTCTTGATCAAACGATTTTTTCACTTCAGGTGATCCTTTAGGGTCCCGACTGAATATTGGTTTGTCGTAGCAAAAGCTCCCAATGTTCCTGCTATTTGCGTTGAAAATTCTTCTTTTTTCATAGTTCTCCCATCGGTTAAGATTTTAAATTTTTTAGATACAGAACCTGCCTCTTGGTAAAGTTATTGTCTCACGACAACCTTTCACTTCTTATCGAAGAAGAATTCATTCAGAGGTAGTTCTTCCACTGTTATGGGTGTTAATTCTTCACCAAAAATCCAACCTGCGTCTGGTATTCCCTTTGTGGACTGCAGGGGGGTAATAGAAACGATGGGATTGCTGACCTGTTTAGATGATTTCCCTGGAGTAACAACCGAGGTTGGCTCGCTTGGAGGATCGAAAGTCTCGGCTTCCTATTTTGGACCCCCAGTTTGCTCCTTCTTGTCCTGGGGTTCTTCTTGGCTGGGTGTTGAATCTTCGGAGCCTTCGGCTTCTATTTTCTGCACCTCTCCGATCGTTGGATTCTCACACCTTAATACTGGGGGAAGGCAGCTTCACCTATGTTCTTGGAATTTGAAAACATCGGCCCTCTCTTCGGGCCACAGGGCTTGTATCCGAGCCAAAACCTCGGCATAAGATCTCGCGCCTCAGAAAATATCATCATGAGGTGAATTCTCATGCTCAAATCTTTTAAGGCCACAACTAGCCAAGTGATTACTCACGAACCTGTGTGGGTCGTGTTTCTTGAATTCAATGTGGACCAATTGTATATCTTCTAAGGTTGTTGCCTCAGCCTTTGCATGCCCAAAATATAATAAAGAATAGGTATTTAAATGAATAGGGAAAGGTGGCCATACCTTCTTTGAAAATCCTTTCAGCTCTTTACTTATGCCACCAATCACGGTTTTCCTGGCGATCTCGCGACAAGCCAGCCTATCGGGTATAAATAATGGTAGAGCATGCGGAGGGACAGAGGCGTCGAAAACCCTGATGTATGAAAATTCTTCTTCCACGTACCAGTCGGCCACCCTACTCAAATTTTCCGCGATGCTATCTGAGATCCTGGGCAGTGGATTACCGAAGATGGTGACATGCATCGGTACCATTACCCAATTGAAGATTTTGTATATGAAATCTGAGGCCTTATCCTCCCAAATCTTTGAATGGTAGACATGGATAGGCTCAGCATCCGATGGAGCCCAGCTCCAACTCATTAAGGGAAAAGGCGTCATGGAACACACGGCATCCATGATGTACACAGACATAAAGAATGAAGCGGCCTTCTCGCTCGCCCGCTGCGTCCGATATTCTGTAATCCGACTGGTCAAACTATCTGACAACAGTTTGGGCCAGTCGAAGGAAGAGCCTTCTGCGACTGTATGCATCAGAGGCACCCATGGGAGGAAAAAATGTGTGGTGTCTTCCCTCCCATACAATCTACAGGTCATCATTGCTATGTATTTGAACTGTGGTTCCAAAGAAGATATGGAATAAACTTCGTTGCTATCTGCCCTGAACTTCGCGGGGTGTGAGACCCAATCCTTGATCAAATCAGATAATCTTTTGCCGTATTGCTCGCATTCCTTTTGTTTAAAATCCTCCAGAAAATCGGCATTGTATGTGAAGTTCGACGTGGGTGGAAACTTGTACATAACCTGTAAGTTTTCTGGTCTAAAGGTCCCAATAGTGACCTTTTGTTCGTTGATGATGGTTCTGGTCGGGATATCTACATGATCTAGCACCCATCGGATCATGTCATAGTAAGGCAGAAGACGTGGCTCGACCGCTACTTTGTGCATCTCTGCTTGGACGACGATCTTATATTTGGTGGTCAAGTCATCTTTCTCATTGTCACTGGAATCATCCAAACAGTTCACCAAATCGGATTGTATAACCTCAGAGATGTATGACCAGGTTCGTATAGAATCAACACTTTGTGGTGAAGTATCAGAAACATTATCAGAGCCTTGCCCTAAAATCTCAGCACTTGCCTTGGACGCTTTTCGTGGGGCCATGACGGGGGATTCTGATTTAGCTCTCCTATGATAAAAATGCGTATACATACAGAAGTCAACTTGCTGAGAAAAATTTCTCTGCGCAGGATAGAAATGAGCTTTATGAATAGAACAGAAATAAAAAGATCTATATCTTCGACCATTTAAAACCTCAACGTCCTTATGAACAGAATGGTCAAATCATTTTTAGAGACAGATTTATCAATAAAAACCATATCCTTACTTGTCGCTTCGCCTCATTTCCAATTAATGCCATAAATTTCGACGGCTCGTGACACAAGTTGGCGCAAGGAAAATTTAAATTTACCTCGTAGACTGTGCATATTATTATTTGCATTGAACACTGATTAAGTTGGCTGAGCTTCTTTAATTAAGCTTTCTTAAACATTAATCAACCTTTCGGCATTCGCCATATCGGGATCTTTCACTCTAACCTTTCGAGCCTCTAAAACTCGAGATCGCGATGATTAGATTTAGTTAAGAAAGGACGTAAGCAAGATTAAGTGTTTAATTTATCATGTTTTAATTTATATCGCGACTTCGCGACTCGGGGCTTCGAAGGTATAGTTTCCGGGAGGAGCATAAGCCGAGTTGCGAAATCCTAAGATCACGATGATGTGTGTTGGCGACGGAAGTCACTCCTGGATTGTAGCAGGAGCAGAGCCCGACGCCCATCAGTTTATGTCACGATTTATTTAATTGGGTGATCGTATAGAGGTTAACTCAAACGACGTGGTTTCAACTTCGAAACTAGGCCAGGCATGCATGGGCAAGTGAGGTCTTAGATAAATTCAGACAGTGAGGTGTAGTAAGGGTGAGTAGGGGGAAGACTTATATCGGGGAGATACGAAGGTCTGTAGTAAACCTCAGGTTTCCAACAGACTATAGAAGAAGGCATCCAAACACAAGATCTTCTTGCGCTCAAACACTGAAAACTGGAGAATACAATAATGCATAAATAAATCCTTTATCATGACATAATTGCAATGATCCACACGAATCATTCGTTCACGAACTCTCCTAGAATGAGACGAAAATTTAGATGGATTAAGAAGACTGTCTGTTATGTAATAAGAAATCTCATATACAGATGCATGACCAGAAAGCTAGAATGTCTGCTAAAACTTTACAATCGGGAGCTCTGCTCTACCATCGATCCATACAAAAATACAAAGACCGAGTCTACATACTCAGAGAAAATCACCTCACGGAGGCATGTGCAGTCATCTGAAGCATGGTGTCCCTTCAGCCAAATTCGGATGGATATTTCTCCGTCGGACGCCACCTTAACTACGCATGGCTCCTGCAGGGGAAGTAGCTGAGCCATTACATGCTGATCTGGCGTGTGCAGACTTTTCTGGCTGGCCGAGGACTTGGCATGACCTTTTTTCTTTGGAGACATGGGTACAAAGAACCCCCCTCGGGAAGACCGTTGGCCAGGCTCTCCATATCTTGCACTTAATGCACGAAGGGAGGTTTCACCCACCTCTTCCTTACCTTCATTTACTTTTAGGCAGAAACCAGTCTTGAGATCAGATCCATGGCACCCGAAGAACGCGATGAACCTTTCGGCGACTGGGCCCGATGCCTTTGGCCCCCTTTGCGTAGCTTTTTTCATTTCCCAGGCGACCACGGGCTGTGACCTTGTGGCTACCGTTAAAGGTGCATTCGGCCTTATGCTAGTCGGCAATCTCAGCTGCTATGAATGTGAGGTCCCGAGTTTCCCGAAACTCCGATACCCGATACGCCGACAGGCTGCCACCTGTCCTGGTTGGATCGGACGACCCAAATCTGATTTGAACTATTGGTGCTCCCTCTTGCACTAAACCTCGGGCAACTCGGTAGCTCCGAAAACCCGATGACTGTCGATCTGCTTTGTAAATAGATCTTGGATGCTGCCAACGCTATTTTTCCCGCTCGCTTGCCTTGCTACCGGAAAAATAGGGAATCTCCCGTGCTGCGCTTGGGCACTTCCTGGGCAACCTGCAAACCTGGGTGCTTTTGCGCCTAAGACAAAAATAATCGCTAACAATGTGATCTATTTAAACTAGAAGGTAAACCGGATTAAGTGTTTTAATTAATTAATACTTGAGAAATATCACGACTTCGCCACTCGGGGTTTCAAAGGTATAGTTTCCGGGAGGAACGTATGCCAAGTCACGAAATCCTAAGAGACTTTAACCATGGTCAAAACTAATCACCCCTGATACTAACCTGGGTTACTTATGTAAAAGTCTCGCGTCTTCGCCTATCGGAGTTATGACGGTAATGTTTTTGGAGAGAGTGAACGTCGAGACACGAAATCCCGACAGCACTTGACTAGGGTTTATAGAAATTTACTCTTAGCTTTCACCTGAGGTAAGCTTTTAAAAATTTTCGCAACCTCGCACATCAAGGCTTGTAAATCTTGTGACTTGTAACTCCCGAGGCGCAAAATCCCAAGGTACAAAAAATAAAAAATTTCGTTTAACGCTAAAAAGTGGTGACTTATGAAACATAACATCCTTCGCTATTTCGCATGTTGGGACTACTTGAAATTTTTAGCTGGTAAATGTTACAAAGCAAAAAAAACTTAAAAGCCAACATTTGACTTTAAAAATTACATTTAAACCAGTTGAAAAAGGCGGCTCCAACAGTTCCAATGGGTACATAGTTATATCTCAATAGCATTCATCTCAATTATGTTAACATTAGTCCAATAACTTTCCAACCTAGAAAAGGAATCACATAGAGTGAACCCCACTTCTCATATCTATTCATTTTCATGTATATTGGTTTCATTGTAGGTTTCAAGATGCATCCATTTTATAACCAACTCTACTTACCTTAAGATGTAATTTGAATGAGATCTTGATCTTTCACAAATGTTTGAATTCTCTAAGAGCATAGGATATAGAAAATAGATTATATTCTCTATTATTTTTATATTTGTGAAATTGCAACCATAATCATCCCACACATGACTTGAGCATACTATGCTTTTCTACAATGAACTACAATCTCTTCTCCAAAAATTCACTAGATTTGTATCGACAAGAAACCATACACGTTAATTAATAGTATATCTATTGCAATGTGGCTTCGACCATCCCTTGGGTACTAATCACTAAATATACCTTAATGAATCTTAATAAATATTAGTCAAGTTTAGTTAATATTAACTTTAGTTAAGATTGAGGAAACTCGAAAAAGTCGTGATAATTGGAAATTTAGCACCAAATATTGTGGTTGATCCTAATAGCATGTAAGTCAATGATGTATGCCATATAATAGGGCTGAAGAAAATCCATTTCTAGGGCCAAAATAAAGCCATGAAGGAACCATATCAATAGGAAATATGATAGATTTCATGTTTTAGAGTTCCTTCATCAATCATAGTTCTTCATTCGTCAAAGTTCTTGTCTTGACTATCAATTAGAGTTCCTTCATCATAGTACCTATCAATCACAAGAAATATAGCCAATGGAAACTTTGGCTAATTCTATATCTATGTTCTTTCATTTAGAGATCCTTAGTAGATCAAAGTTCATGACGATCATAATTATTTTCCTAACCAGGAACTTTGACCAAGGAACTAGAACGTTGACTAACAAGAACTTTGATGCAGGAAACTATGACCAATGGGATCTTTGATATAGGGAAAGCTTAAATTCCAAGGAAATTTGACTAGAGAACTATGAACTATATGATTGACGAGAAATATGACCAACAAAGGAACTCTGATAAAAAAGAACTTTGATAAAGGAACTATGATTGATAAGCATTGTCACCAAAGGAACTATGACCAATGAATTATGACTAGAAACTTTGACGAGGTAACTATGAACTATATGGCCATCATGAATTATGAATGACAAGAACTTTGACCAAGTTCATGTTTTTGTTCCTTCATCCTGCAGGAAATTTGACCGACAAAGAAACTTTGATAGATAAAGGAACTCTAATTGATAATAACATGAGGGAACTATGGCAAACAAGAATATTGGTCAAAGTTCATATTGGTCAAATTTCCAGGGAAATTTCTTGACCAAGAACTTTAATTGAAAGGAAATATAAATGACAAGAACTATGACTAAAAGGAACTATGACCAACATGAACTTTGTCCAGGAATCATGATTGATCAGAGTTCTAGAGAATTTTCCTGACAAAGAATTCTTATCGATAGGAAGTTTGACTGAAGGAACTATGACCAAGGCACTGTAACCAATAAATTTGACTAGGGACCTATGATTAACAAGAAATTTGACCAGGGAGCTATGACTAACAACAAATTTAACCAATGGGAATTATGATTGATAGGAACCTAGATCAAGTTCTTGTTCGTGTCCTGATAGGAACATTGTTAAGAACTCAGTCATAGTTCTCGTCAGTCATAATTCTTGTTGGTCATAGTTCCTATCATTCATACTTATTATCGATCATAGTTTATAGTTCATGTACCAATATTAACAGGAACTTAGAATAGGAACTATGACCAGCATGAACTAGAATCAAACTTCATCAGAAATTTCATCATAGTTATTCTTGGTCATAATTCCTATCGATTAGAATTCTTATCAGCCATGGTTCCCTAGTCAATGTTCGTGTCAACTATATTTCCTATTAATTATATTTCTTGTCGATCAAATTTCAATGGTCAAAGTTACTTGGTAATAGTTCATTTGATTAAAGTTCTTTTTGATCAGCATTCTCGTACCTGTAGTTCTCGTACCCGATATTGTAGCTTAGCTTATTGGTGCATCTTTGGGAAAAAATCAAGAACGTGGGTTTTCTTCGCAGCGATGTCGGCATGCTCTCATGTGTGTCAGAAGGTGCCCAGGTCACAAGTGTGGACCTCCAGCTCAGAAACAACAATTCATCTCAATTTGCAGCAGTTTTCAAACAAAATATTTCCACCTCAATTTTTGTGCAAATGAAGATGAATTTGAAGAATATGGAACATGGGTTTTGTTCCCAGTATGGAAAATTGAGTAAAATGAAAACAGTTTTTCAAAATTTGGAACGGTATAGGAGATATGGTCGTATATTCAATGCAAATCTTCCCAAATTGCAATCAAACCCATATTTTCATGATTTGTTCTAAAATTGTAAAAATTGTTTTCTGAACTTGGGGATTCGGTTTCATCCACTCCTCAATTGATTTTTTGTATAAGAAGAGATTCATAGGGGGGGAAACGTGGTTGAGGAGATATGAACCCACCTTTGTAATTTCGTGAATTTGATTACAATAATAAACAGTTGAATGTTTATGTTGTAGATAAAAATACTTTGCTCATCAATACAAGCTCTAGTCCTGATCCATGGTATCTATATGTGTGTGAGTGTGTGAATTTCCATAGCTCACTACCAGGGTTGGCAAGATCCCACCAATCCTAGGGATGTCGAGCTAAGTTATCTCTTTAACTTAGTTTATTTTTTTACATTGATTTCCTTCTTGTGTTACAGATGTTAGTTTAAAGATTGAATTGAAAATTTTTTGTGTGTATTTACATGATTTCCATTTGTTTGAATGAGTGGTAATTTATAGATATTGAATTACGTTCTAGGAGAGAAACCACTTTAATTCGAATTACATAATCAATCTCAAATCACATCTAGGGTTTGACTTGTTGTTGGTACGTTAACTCTACTATGATTTTTAGAGAACGAATCTTGAATCTATGAGTCATTTTGATGTTCTATATTGTTGAGTTTCTTGTGGTGAATGCAACATGAACAATTATGGGTTATGTTGAATCATTTAACTTATCAAAGGATTGGCCAATGATTTAAATATGAATGAGTGTGTTAGAAACCGTGTTGTGAGGTCAAACCTGGGAAGTTAACAATTATTATAACTCTTGTTAAGGTCAATGAATGTATTGAGTAATATAATTGAAACTCTGATGAAATTCATTCTAGCATAAAGACA
>JASDQU010104146.1:8316-22626 GCA_032191745.1 Picea mariana | reverse complement strand
AGTATGGAAAATTGAGTAAAATGAAAACAGTTTTTCAAAATTTGGAACGGTATAGGAGATATGGTCGTATATTCAATGCAAATCTTCCCAAATTGCAATCAAACCCATATTTTCATGATTTGTTCTAAAATTGTAAAAATTGTTTTCTGAACTTGGGGATTCGGTTTCATCCACTCCTCAATTGATTTTTTGTATAAGAAGAGATTCATAGGGGGGGAAACGTGGTTGAGGAGATATGAACCCACCTTTGTAATTTCGTGAATTTGATTACAATAATAAACAGTTGAATGTTTATGTTGTAGATAAAAATACTTTGCTCATCAATACAAGCTCTAGTCCTGATCCATGGTATCTATATGTGTGTGAGTGTGTGAATTTCCATAGCTCACTACCAGGGTTGGCAAGATCCCACCAATCCTAGGGATGTCGAGCTAAGTTATCTCTTTAACTTAGTTTATTTTTTTACATTGATTTCCTTCTTGTGTTACAGATGTTAGTTTAAAGATTGAATTGAAAATTTTTTGTGTGTATTTACATGATTTCCATTTGTTTGAATGAGTGGTAATTTATAGATATTGAATTACGTTCTAGGAGAGAAACCACTTTAATTCGAATTACATAATCAATCTCAAATCACATCTAGGGTTTGACTTGTTGTTGGTACGTTAACTCTACTATGATTTTTAGAGAACGAATCTTGAATCTATGAGTCATTTTGATGTTCTATATTGTTGAGTTTCTTGTGGTGAATGCAACATGAACAATTATGGGTTATGTTGAATCATTTAACTTATCAAAGGATTGGCCAATGATTTAAATATGAATGAGTGTGTTAGAAACCGTGTTGTGAGGTCAAACCTGGGAAGTTAACAATTATTATAACTCTTGTTAAGGTCAATGAATGTATTGAGTAATATAATTGAAACTCTGATGAAATTCATTCTAGCATAAAGACAAGAAGCTTGACGAACGAGTGCTACATTACTAAAATATATCACATCCTTGCTTCAACAAGTTTGGTTGTTGTTTTATTTTAATCTTGTTCTTGTAGCATTAAACTATAACTTGCAGAGTTGATTGAAAAGGTTTCCACCTAAGAACAGTCTCAAGATTTTTATTAATGAGTGATATGGTTTGTCAATGTGTGACCTCCGAAGACAAGTATTTATATTTGAGTGATTTGATATTTGTTTGAAATTATTGTTGAGTTTTCCAGTCAATACAATTTTTATAGTTTTGTTCATGATTACATCACACAGTCTGGTAAAGATCAATTTAATCATGAACAGAGTGACATCCAAATATGGATATGTCTTGAGCCTCTTTGTGAGAATTGATGCCAGAAGATTGTTTATTTATTTCCAGTAATTCTCGTTATTATTTTTATCGCACAGTTAATACTAAATACTGCATGACAAGTTGAGTAGCTATGTCTGAACAAATTGTTTGCATAAAGGAAGTGAAGTGCCACCATACATCCCTTGCATTAAGAGTATTGATCGTGGGCTAAGTGTTGGATTCTCTATTCATAAGCTTTCACTCTAGACTAAGAGATTCAACATAATATGAGTAGCATCAAGTGGAGATTTGATATCCTTCTAGCTAACTGATTAAAAGAAATAGTTAGATTAAAACTTGTGACCATAACTACTATTTGGTTATATTAGTTTTTGACAAGTGATTAGGATTCTTATTGTCATATCATGAATACTTAGTCTCTGAAGGTGAAATATTATATCTTGGATCTTAAAAGGAGATTTGACAAAAGGAACTAATTACTAGTCTTTGTTGTCAAGTTTTTTGTTAGTATTTTTGATAATTTGGTGTGTGAACCATTAACATATACAAATTGAAAATCAGGATAAGAACAAACTATAGAACATGATCATGCATACATCATAGATCTATGCATGACATATAATTTTTTTCCATTTCTACTCATACTTGATATTTTTTCTATGGATGAAGTTAAGATTTGATTGATGACATTTTGATGAACGATTGGTTTGAAGTGTGGTTTTCTTTCCTTCCGAGAAGTTTGTTTGTTGCATTCCGAAGTACATTTTTTTGGCATTAGTATTTAGCATAGGTGAGAATAGCCTTTGATCCTGCATTTCCTGTGCTTGCACCTCTAAGTTTATGAACCTCCCGGATTGATAGATTAAATGTCAAGGATTTATACATATAAGTAACCCGACATTTTTGGTGTCGTTGTCGAGGAGGTGCTAAATGGATTAGAGCATACGTAGGTTGTTTTCACAAGTTTATTGTTTAGTATGTGATCTGGATATAATTTCAACTTGGGGAAGGAGAAGCGGTGAGACTCAAAAGTGCCCTTACTTCATAATTTCTAAAGGGGTTCTAGCCCGACACATTCACTTTGGTGAGTTTCTCCAAATCCGCGTTGTTTATTTTACACAAGTGTGCTTTCTTTTAGTTTGATTCATGAAAATAAGGGAAGCCTAACTTGTGTGAACAGATAACTTGCTGACAGCAGGATCTTAGTAGCACGGAGGCACTTCGAGTACATGATCATTTTGATTTCATTTGCTTTAAGTTTGTTTCCTTTTCATTTATTCAATATTTTTAAAGTTTTTGGAGCTGTAAGATCCCTCATACACTAACCCTTGTGCAAGACAGGACCTACCAGCTGGAAAAAGAAGGATGCTCAAGAGTGCATTGAACAAAAGAGGAAATTATACTCCAAGAGCTTTCTCAAATCCTAGTAGCAGCCAGGTTCTCTGCCTCTCAAGAAGAGAAAATATTGACAGCAATCAAGAACATACATGTACTTCAGAAAGTGATAGACAACCAAAAGTTCCATGAGCCACATATAGAAGCTCCCCCTGGTCATTCTTTCCAATTTACAAAGGATATTAGAAGACCATGGACTACATCCAATTGAGAGCAAATGGTACAACCTGAGACTGAGGAATTTCCACCATGTCCATCATCATATCTTGTATGCATCCAAGAGACAAACCATATGATAGTAGAAGATCTATGTGGCACAACAAAAGAGGATATATAGAGTAGTCAAAATGAACAAGTGGACCAAGAGTATCATGACTATATTGAATGTTGGTTCTAGACAACTATCAGATCAAACCACCATTTTCATCTTCAACAATTATTGACATCTTATCATTTGAAGTAGTCAGTATCTCATCCTATGGTATACATTAAAAGCATATTTCTCAAACATGAGTATGAGTATGTTTGTACTCATGTTATGCACATAGATCCACTAGAAGTAATCCTATACTTGCAAAGGGTTTCCTTTTTTAAGTAGAGTAGGACATTGTAATAAATAAAATAAAAAGACAATTTCTTTTTAAATATTTTTAAGTAAAGTAGGACATTGTAATAAATAAAATAAAAAGACAATTTCTTTTTAAATAAATTTTAAAAAATGATTGAAAATATAAATTTTAATGATTAATGTTTTAGAGTTTTGAGAATACTAAATTAATTTATATATTAAAAACATTATTTAAACAATATAAACTTACAATTTTATCAACAATTACATTACTTGAAACCTTTAAACTACTCCCTTAGTTCCCTGTAACATTCATTATAAAATATAAAATATCATATATTCACACATCAAAGTGAAGTAAATCATTGTTAAGGAAAAAGGTGGGTGCGTCAATCCTATAGGCTTATTTTGCTTGGTTGGTGGCAACAACCAACACCACACGATTTCCGTTGTCACCTCATTATAGTTAGTTTTAGTATAGGAGAGTTTATTTTCTAATTTTCCAAGGTAGAAACAACAACGTTCTCATGTAAGAAAGTAGGCAATTTCCATAATGATGGGAAAGAAGGGGATAATGTATTTTTATCGACTATTGATTTTAAAATGAACTTTCTATTTGACATTTTGTATATAATTTGTATTGCTAGGTGGTTGAAAACTTGGTGTTTGAATATTATACACTTATTAATTTCTATAACTAAATAAAAAGAAGGGAATAATGTATTTTCATCCCCTATTGATTTTAAAATGAACTTTATATTTGACATCTTGTATATAACAAGTACGGCATTGGCATGTGATATACCTGTGGCACAATTCTGTAAGATGGGCTTCATTTTTGACATTATATATTAAAAAACAAGAAATATTTATTACAATAATATTGGGGAAAGTGAAGGCCACAATAAGACTTCAAAGTTTTTGGCCAATAAGATATCAGATAAATGAGATTTAAAATTTAAAATAAATCATTATTTTTTAAAACTTTAGATAAAGGGGTGTATATTTATGGTCAACCATGAACTAATAGAAAGTCAAGCCTAACTCAAAGCTATATACCATGCCTATCAGCAGTATAATAAGAGTTCATTCTTGGTAACTTTCTATTTGACATCTTGTATATAATAAGAGTTCATTCTTGTTAGCTGGTTGAGAACTTGGTGTTTGAATATTACATACTTATCAAATTTCATGAGTTCATTCTTGTTAATTAATATTACATACTTATCAACTTCCATAACTAGATCATGGTTAATACATTTTAATAGCATGTTTGTGTTTGTCTCAATTATTGAGAAGGTCATTACCATTTTAACTAATCTTATTGTTATAATCTTTATTTGAATCAAGGAATGTTATTATGTTTTTCAATGTCATGATATTATTTACAAATTAATAATAATTATTTTTCTACAAAATAAGCATGGTTTTGAAATTTATTTAACAAATTTTAAGCAATTATTCTGGGAAATAACAAAATTTAACAATCCACTTTTGGTGTACTCATGCCTCTTATGAATCTATCTCCCTATTTGATGCATGGGCATGTTGTGATGGGAACTTTAGTGGGACCTAACTAATTTAGGTTGCTTTAGGTGGCTAGGTAGGCTAGTTAGTCCACATGGGCCAAATACATTAGCTGGAATAGGCATGCTCAATGGCACCCGAATCATGGTACAATGGGCTCCATGCAAATACTCCAACAATTGCTACAAGTGTTATGTTTCCAAATTAACTTTGCACGCTTGTATCATAATATGAAGTAAGAGGCTAATGCATATCAACATGCCAAAAATTTAAGAAGAAATGTGTGAAGAGACACTTGCATTGAATAAATCATCATTTCTCTTTTTCCAAAGCCAAGTGAGGATCTCTACTATGACAAGCATCCAACTAGGATGAAATTAAATGGATGAGGGTAATCTATTACCCAGTAGTGCATCGTACCATGAAAGTGATGATGGTAGATATTACTAATAAAGGGCCTTGATCGAGGCCCCTGTGACCTTGGTTCAAGAAAATAACTATAAGAGGTGCTCCAAAGTTTTTTCTCTCCCACATTGTGAGCATTGTGAGTCAAACATACCTAGGTTAGTGAACCTATTTTCTATAGTGAGTCCTCCCACTACTACACACAATGTGAAAAATATTTTTTAGGCTCCATTCTTGGTTTCGAAATACCATGTAGTTGAAATAACCAAGTTTTTTTTTGGACTTTAGCCTTCAAAGTTTACTCAACCTACTTTCAATGAAGGGATTGAAGAGGATCATTTGTAACGCATGGTTGGATTGTGCTTTGTAAAAGCTATGGCCATTCCCTAGTGCCAATGACGCCACCAAGATTTGTTGGTTTTCAAGAGCCTGAAACAAATATTAAATGCAAGAAATATGGAAATATAGACAAAACAAATCACATAGATTAACACATGAGATTTATGTGGTAAAACCCTGACGATGTGTCAAGGAAACATCCATGGGGAAAGGTATCGATATGTCTTATTATTCAATATGGGATTATAACATTACAATGCCTCTCAAGGATTCATGGATATATACAACATAGGTTATATTGTTTACATCAGTTCAAGAACTTAATTTGGTTACACTGGTTCACGAAATTCCTTCGTTATACGAACTACCACATATTTACTATCAATAAATTTGTATTATTACAATAAATAATTGTTGTCATAATTCCAACAATCTCCACCTTGACAACAATTTACCTGATAACTCTCCCGAGCCCATTCATCACCTCTTTTGCAAGCCAAGAGAAGCCACACTCCACCGCAACTTCTCTAACAGTATCGGTTTTATGAACATGTCTGCACAACTTGCTTCAGTATGGACCACTCCACCTCCATCAGTAACCTGTCTTACAAAATGATGCATTGTCTCATTTTGATACATTGGACGATTAGTCATATGCACAATTCTTCAACCATCACATAACACCATATCTTGTACTTGTCCAAACTTACCCAATATATCCTTACATTCATGCGAGACATAACATGAGGTAGGTCTCTTCTTGCCCAAGTCTTTTGAATCAACATAATCATAGACTAAATCATGCAACCATTGTAGGTGATACTTGTGCTTTTGTTCTTCTAAGATACTGAAGCACCCATTTCCATGCTCCTCACCTAGTTTTTCCATGTGTCCACTGACAACACCAACTACATGTGAAATATTTGAACATTTCATCACAAACATCAATCTTCCTATTGTATTAACATGTGATACACAAGACATAACCTTTTCTTCCTTACAACCAGGACACAAACTTGAAGAAAGCTTACAATGGAAAACTAAAGGGATGTTTTCTAGTTTCACAATGTTCATACTAAACCACATCAATATATTCTCCATAGGCTTTGCCCGAGATTTGTTTTTCTGCTCCTAGATCCTTCATCTGAAACATCCTAGCCAACTAAGCCTCTAACCTACTAATATTAAACATGCTTAGCATATCATCAACATATAATACTAAGAACATGAATGTACCATTTTCAAAGCTCTCAAAATAAACACAATGACTATATTCACTTCTTAAGAAATTTTGGCTCACCGTGAAAAGTTCTAACATCTTGTACAATTTATTGGGTACCTTTAGGCCATACAATGGTTCCCTGAGTTTGCAAACAAATATCCCTTTGCGATCTTGAAAAAATATTGATTGTTCCAAGTACATATCTATGCTAGTGATGATTATGTGGGCAGTAAGATCCCACAATCTACATCCTTTAACCCCATCACTATAATCAATTGAGATATAAAACTTGCAAAAATTCAAAGATTGAAAGTATGAAAATAACTTACGGTTTACCGGTACTTGCAGCCCCAACCCTTTCTTGTTCATGGTGTCGTGTTGTTGATGCCATAAACAAGCAGGTTCATTTTTTCTCTTAGATACCACTTAAACTACACTTGTTTCAGTTTTTCCTTCATAACCATCAAACTGCCCTTGAATACTTGCAGTTCTCCAACTTGACCTTAAACTCATTACCACCAAAATCCAACACTCCGAGAGAAATTAATTTTTTATTTAGTTCAGACACATGTCTAACATTATTTAATGTCCTTATAACCCCATCAAACATTTTGATATTGATGCTTCCAATCCTGGTAGTCTTACAAGAATTATCATTACCCATAAGAACAACTCCACTATCAACTTCTTGATAAGAAGTAAACCAATTTATATTTGGGAAAATATGGTGTGAAGCACCAGAGTCTAAAATCCATTCATCATAATATTCAGAGACATTACTAATAGAAAAGACTTCATCAATCATATTTGGACTTGATTCAACTGGATTTGCCTCTGATTTGAAGTCTTCCATGGACTCCTTGGACTCCTACAACTTCCAACAATCCTTTTTAAGATGCTCAACTTTATTGTTGACTTATCCCTAGATGTGCTACTCAAGTATTATCCCCTTTTCGTGCACCTACCTCTAGCCACCAATGCTTCTAGTGTGTAGATTTCAAGACTTGATTTTCTTTGTACCTCCTTAGACAACAAATATCCAAAAACAATATCAAATTCAAGAGTCTCAGTTGTACTAAAGCTAATGGAAGTAAATAGATGATCCCAAGATTTAGGCAATGAACACAACAATGTAACATCCTTATCTTTGTCATCAGGTTTAACATTCATACTATTCAACTGGAAAATAAGAGTATTAAACACATTCAAATGATCTGCGATTTTTGTACCTTCTCTCATTTTAAAACTATATAGCTTCCTTTTCAAGTAAATATGATTCATGAAGGACTTCGTCATATAAAGAAATTCTATCCTACTTCATAAGCCTGCTACCGTCTCTTCTCCAATAATGTTAAACAAGACATCATCAACAAGACATAACTGAATTGTGCTAAGGGTTATGGCATCCAGGTCTTCCCACTCTTCATTGGTCATAGATGCAAGTTTTTTCCTCTTTCCGTCTAAAGCCTTATGAAACCCTTGTTGTACTAAAAAATCTCACATTTTAAGTTTCCACAATTTGAAATTGTTTTTACCATTAAATTTTTCAATATCGAATTTAACACTTGCCATTTTTGCCACTAATTATTTACACACATAGGCTCTCTTCAAATAAGGAAAATATTATTGTTTTTATCCCACTTCAACTTCATGCAATATATTCAGAGACACTTCTGCCACATAAAACTGCAAAATTACCTCCACAAAACTTAAATTTTTTTAATCTTTTGAATATATATATAGATCTCTCCATTTTAAAAACTAATGGAAAACTTCTTTAAAAAAAAATGTTTTGAGAAACAAAATATCCACCATCACCGTTCCCACAGAAAAATATTCACGTGGGGTTTTGCTTAACCTTGTTAGTCTCGGAGGCCTTCAATAATGCGGGGTTTTCCTTCACTTTACAACCTCCACAAAATTTTACCTTGCATTGCAAAAACAACAGAATCATGTGGCTCCTCCAACACGAAAAAATTGATTGCTCTTCCTCTGCACGAAGGCTACCTCCAACACGAAATAATCTCAACTTCTAGAGTTTGGATTTTATATAACTTTGCGGCCTCTTCTTGCTCAAAAAACCCTCATCTCTTCTACACATGGATAGATTAAGAACGGCCCTCCACCTCATGGTCGTCCCTGCACCTCACTACACGCGAACTTCGAAACCCTCGACGGCTTGGTTATTTTTGTCTATGTGCTTCTGTGCGGATTTACCTTGTGGTTTCTCTTCCTATGCATGTGAAAAATGACCCTCATTTTCTCTACAGGTTTCACTTCCTTTGTGTGTGGAAAAATATGAGGAAAATGATTTATCTTTCCTCTTCTCAGGCCATTAACTCACCCACACAACCAACAAAATTCAAATCAAATGACAAATATCCTTGCATGCGACTTAGTCTCTTCCTTTGCTCAGGATAGGGTTTTGGCAGATAGGGTTTCTACTCTACCTCCTCCTCTTCCTTTCACAGACGATTGGACACAGAGGACAATAGATCTGAGAGAAGCGGTGGTGTTGAAATACACTGTAGCACTGAAGCACGATTCACTTGATGAGAGCAATATTATATCTCCTGAGATGATTTGAAAATCTGAGATGATGATAGACCGATGACTAAGATCGTCCATAAATAGGTTTTCTCAAGGACCAAACTCAACAAACTCGGGTAAAGGAGGTTGCACCTGTCCATAAAACGTGGATCAAGAGTCCTTAAGTGGACATGGTTAGCCAACGGTTTAACCGATCGTCGACCCAAATACTTGGTCGAATAAAACATATGACAATGTGAGGTTACAAAGGAACCGCATGTTTCAAAACCCCCTTGTAAACTCATCTTGGACGAAAACAAATTCCACAACACCCCCCCTGAATTTGTCTTGACTGCAAAATTTGATCACAAGACGGTACAACAACACTCTTGAGGAAGTCTGATCACCATCAACATAGATCAAGGCCAAACAATGTTGCAAAAATATGTTGTCCAAACACTCTTGAGGAAATTGGTTGCAAAATATGTTGTCCAAACACGGTCCTCGTTGTTCAATCAACTAAACAACAAGACATCATCAACAAGTTGATGAGACGACTAGATAATATTGTACCAATAAATCAATTTCAATCCAATAGTCTCTACATCGTGTAAAAAGGTATAACATATGGGTTTATACAACAACTTCAAAGTACTCCCCCCATTTAAAAACAATAGAGGGGTCAAAGTAACAACAACAAATCTTTTTCGAAAACACACCAATTGACAGACAATAGATAGTCGAAACTCAGTTGAAAAATGCATATTCAAAACATCTCCAGTCGACTACTAAGTCGTGTTGAATCCTAGTTGACCAATATCCCAGTCGAAATCTAGTCGACTATCAAGTCAGGTCGAACCCTATGGTCGGACACTATAAAACATCAACAATGAAGAGGAGAAATGTACGTTCATACAACTGTTGAAACACAATGGTAGGAACTCGTCAAACATCGATTCAAATGCACCCATGACCACTCATCAATCCAACCACAACCTATCCTGGTAGTCGGTATGGGTCCACGGTTTTGTCTTTCACGTTTCTTTTGCAAAGATCTGAAAGCATGATTGCCATTCTTTCTATGGTGAGGATGATGATAAGGAACAAAATGATGGGTTTTATGATTAAGAGATATAGGCTCAAGGTTTAGTATACTCTCAGGAGTAGAACAACCCGGTATATCAGCAGTAATATTCTTAGAATCTAGTATTTCAAGAACAACCATCTCATCAATATGTTCAAGAGATTTCTCTTTTGGAAAATCAGTCGGAACTCCACGTGCAATGAACAAAACTTCCATGTTTGCAGCAAGGGCACGTGTAGACAAGGAGGAAACAAAAACATCATATCCAATACTTGTTCTTGGTGGAAACATCTCAAGCATAATAGGAGCAACAATACCCTATCCATTCTTCCCAAGTCCTCCTCTGGTATATCCCATCTTGTTGAGCAGTCGGGATCCTATACATGTAGTGTGTTTTTCAAAGCTGGATGAAACAACACAATTATCAGTTTCAAAGAATAAATTCACAACATATTTCTTACAAATAGAAGTAGGGGGTGGAGAAGAAATGGGTGAGATTGAAAGCTCAAAAAAATCACCATTCTTCTCACAAACAGTTGGATGAGAAACAATGGTGGAAGAAGAAACATGTGAGTCTCACAACTCAACAACATCAATCTTATTCTCAGCATTTGTCTCAACATTTTTTTCAGTTGTAGCAAGAAGATCACGCCATTTGGTTCGATGTGTGCTCAGTCAAGTTTTATCGAGAGTGGAATTCGATGGTGCCATAAGTGAAATTTAGTCGAAGACAAGCACAGTCGAGTGAGACAAAAAAACGTTTGATTATGCCTTCACACCAACAAGAGGATATGCGCAATGAGGACGTACAAGGTTGATACAATCTTCCATTGAGTAAACTCCAATCGAGTTTGGGTAACGTCCAAACAAATTCCAGTCCGGTGATGTCAAGAGCCTCCAACTACTAATCAACGAAACTTAGGAGACCCTAGCTAGAGAGATCACTACAAGAATTCTAGGAAAAACCCTATCGATATCAATCTCATATGGGTGGATTTTTCAAATGCTTGATAACCCATGTCAAGCAATTGACAATTATTTATTGGAAAATAACAAAGTCATAAAATGACTTCAACATTGTCTCGTTTACATCCGAGTAGTCTCTATGATCCCGAGATCAAGAAACCAATAGATTTGTTACCATATTGGGAAAGGGATTGAACGTAGAGGACAATGTATCTGAGAGAAGAGGTGGTGTCGAAAGACACCGTAATGGTCAATCAACAGTTTGGTCTCCCATCGACCCAACGACTCAGTTGACTCAAACATTCGACAAGGTGAGGTTACAAAGGAACGATATGTTCCAATACAAAGACCAACTTTAGCTCTCTTACCACTTGTTGGTTTTCAAGAGCATGAAACAAATATTAAATGCAAGAAATATGGAAATATAGACAAAAAAAAAATCACATAGATTAATACATGTGATTTACGTGGTAAAAATTTGACGATGTGTAAGGAAACATCCACAGCGACGGAGTGAAGGAAACATCCACAGGGAAATTCAATATGGGATTATAACATTACAATGTCTCTCAAGGATTCATGGATATATACAACATAGGTTGGATCATTTACATCAGTTCAAGAACTTTATTTGGTTACACTGGTTCATGAACTTCCTTTGTTATACAAACTACCACATATTTACTATCAATAAATTTGTATTAATACCATAACTAATTGTTGTCATAATTACAAAAAGATTGAGGTGTATGAAGGACTTGTTTAACAAAATATTCTTAGGAATGAGTCACTGAATGTGATTTAGAAAAAAAATTATCACCATTGCCCAACATAAATTTCCTCTTGACCTCGACCCAGGGGAGCCAAGATCTTGCAAGGCCATTCACGATAACATTGGCTAACTGAATGCCACGCCTATAGAGCTTTAGGGCCGAGAACCAAGAAAACTTAGCCAACGACTTTCCCTTAAAAAGAACCAAAGTTGAACACAAGATATAATGATCACTAAAGGACATGTTGGATTAAAGGGAATCATACTTGTAGGAAATGAAAGGTTTAATGGCCTCCAAGTCCTTCCATATGCTTTGGATAACAAAGGTACCATAAATCTAGACATGAGGAGTGATAAGAAGGGGTTTAGGAGATATCCCTTGGTGAGTCTACTTACCAAGTGGCAACCCTAGCTAAATTCGATGCCTTAAAAGAACCTTATAGGCTTCTTGTACTTTGATAACATAATTGACCTATTTCATACACAATTCTTAGGATTTTACTCTGGTGTGAGTAATTTTGTGGCTACCAAATTGTCTTAGGGTGAAATAAAGTTTCCAATATACATAGTGAAACCCTCTCACTTTATTGGGCTTGGCCCACAAAAAAAATTATGAGGGATTTATTTAGACATAAGAAAGTTGAATTAGAGGGGACCTAACAAGAGGATTAGTACACATGAATCACAACCATGATTTTTGGTTAAATATGAAACTTGGCCTCCAATTATTAAGGGCTTAGTAATCCACTTCTTTGACTTTTTCTCCTTTCACTAGATAACCACTTTTCAATGATCCCAGGGGAAACTTGAAAGGAAAATGGAATGCCCAGAAATTTGAAGACCTAATTTGAATGAATCCACAACCTGCTTTTTGGATTCCATCTAGGGTGGCATAGACTATTGGCTCTACCTATAGCATTTAGTTTTCTACTATTTAATGATCAACCTTGAGGTTGCATAGAAGGTTCCCATACATTCCATAGTTTATGTCTAGGAAGTCTAGTGTTTGATGACTATTAGGAAAAGGATTGTCAACAAAATGGCCATTAACGAATTTCCTAATATTATGTTCGAGGAGAGTGATCTTACAAATTAACCATAGATCTTCCTTATAGATGAGCAAATAGATAATGGTTTTATTTGCTAGAATATATAGATCTAGGGCTAAGGGGCACTACTTTCAGATATATTTGAAGAGCCCAATGCTAATAATTTGGGGGCACAAACCAATTGAATAGAGTTGCCCACAACAAGAGAGTAGAGAATAGGGCTTTGAACTCACAATACATGTACCTAGAACACCCTTCCTCAGAGATTCAAATTCAATTCCAAACTAACCAAGACTAGTGATCACTACTATGCTAACAACTAACTCCTGTGCACTATCCAAACTCAACCAAAAAAGATAAAATAAAGTGAAAATAGAGCTGACCACCAACGTCCTAAGATTCAAAGAGGATTTCAAATGTATCCTAGATGAGGAGATCTACCCACATTCCTCCCACCATGTAGAGGTCAAACTATCCATTATCCCACCTTTCTTGGGCTATATTAAACCTATACCTACATTACACATCACCCCCACAAGCTCAACATGTATGAGGGAGCCTTGTGTCTCATCAAGTTTATTGTGTTGCCTTGGTAGAGGGCTTGGCGCATGAGGGACATGTGACATAATAAATTTGTGGTACTTGTCATTAAATTTAGAGAGGTGTATTAAGGTATGGCTTGGATGGTTAATTGACCATTAACCCAAAGCTCCCCCATTTTTAGTTTTGTTGCCTTGTTGGATAACAAGTCAATTTGGTGATTAAGACTCCTTAAGGCTTGATAAAAGGACATTATTTGAATTATTGTTTCCTTCTTGTGCTCGAACCAAGATAGAGGCAAGCCTATAATCAACTGGATGAACTTTATTGTGAATAAACTTGATAATTGTACTAGAATCCCCCACTAATGTTAGTGTTTGAATTTTCACTTCCACTGCTAAACTTATTCCTAGAAGTAGTGAGTAAGATTCTACCTTATTATTGGATGATGTTCCCAATCCCCGAGGATCTAGGACAATTCAATTTTTCCTCTAGGATGAGTGAGGATTCCCTACGCTTCCCACCCCTAAACTTATGATAATTATTAATGATAAATGATTGAATTAAATTATTTTATTAAGTTATAAACATAATATCAGTTTATCTATCTTTTTT